>KK122282.1:95550-197376 GCA_000611955.2 Stegodyphus mimosarum
AACGAATAAAACATAATATTGTGCTAAATTGACTACTGAAAAAAACCACAAAAGTTTACAATATGTAAAAACACCATTTAAAAAAATCAAATTGCTCTAAAATCATTATATGCAAATCCGAAATTCGAAAGCAAATAAATATAAAGAGCGAAACAAATGTATTTTAAAACAAACTGTCATTTAAACAACACTCAATAATTGGGTGCTAACCGATTATGTTAAACTAAACTTTTAATACCGAGAAAACAAAAAACTTTTTCAAAGGTTCTTGAAATGAAATCAAATCTGAGCCTTTATCAGCTAAAAACTGGAAACTAATTAGAAACAATTTAAAAAAGTGCAAACTTAACTAAAATCTTAGAACGACCTTCTAAACGAAAAAGTACTTAATTCTTCAGACAACCAAACTGAGTTCCTTGTAGAATTCAAACCTGCTCTGAAGAGGCAAAAAATCGCAGTTCTTGGGAAAAGTATTCGATAAGGTCAAAGTGTCCAATAGCAGAACTAAGTATTTAAACATGTGTTCAAAAATGTCCTATCCTGTTAAACATTGCGTGCGAGGGTGCCAAATGTTGGATGCTGTATGTAAAAATTATTACCTACGAGGAGGGTGATCGTCGACTGCCAAATGGCTGCGTAAGAAACTTCTAATATATATGTGTGTATTATACAATGTATGTATATGTCAGTATATGTATTACGCACACACATAAATGTAAGTTTGCTGTACATAGCAGAAAAACTGGAGGTATTTAACTGACTCTCACTTCAGAACAAATTGATCAAAAGATCAAATCTTGAAACTATTCTAATAAAATTTTTTAACTTAAATTGAAAAAAATAAAGAAATCAGTAGTTGAGGAAAGCGAAACAATTTTTTTTTTCCTAAATTAGAGCGAAGAGAATATTTGCGCAAAAAAAAAAGTAGAGTATAATTAGAGGAACGATAGTTAAAAGTGGCATTGTCAATCTGAAACAATTACTCAGTGATAGCGTTTAATTCAGAGACATGGTGTGCAGATGACGTATGTGGTACGTAGGCTTGCTGACGTTGTCTTAATGAGCACTAAATTCCGCATGGTTGATTGAAATATTATATTTTAATAAACATTATTGATCGTTGCTTACTAATTCATCAAGTTTACTAATTCATTATTTAAAGTAAACTAAGCTAACAAATGCACTTTTATACTGCTATTATTTTCGTATTGCTGATATTGCTCTGTAGTTGAAGCGTAGAAATATTTTCTTCCATCTCTTTGCAAAGGACAGCGGCCGAGTAGTAAAATCGCTGCATTGGTAATTCGGTCCGGAGTGTTTAAGTTTCAGCGAACGTGCTGGCTGTATGGGCGTTTTCATGGTTTTCCCCGTGTGTACCGTGGATAGGAGTCAATTTCCCTTAGAAAGTCCTTCACGAATACATTCCTCCTCTTAGACAGATAGTCCTTGAGTACTTTGCCTTGATCAAATAAACCAAACACTTTGTGCAAGGTAGTTCTATCTCAATCGAATTTTGTGCAAGTGGAAATTAGTTTGCTAAATGCCACAAAATGTATTCGAACACAAAATTATCTGCGAAAAACTACATGGTAATCTAACGGTAAAATCTCACACATGCCTAAAAATTATTAAGGTGTAAGAAGCTTAAGTCTAAGCCATTCGAAGGCAGATGCAAGCTGTTCTAAATAGTGCATTAATTACGAGAACAGAGGTTAGGGAGTAAGAACAGGGTTATAAATATGCTACTAATCTAACTAAATATTTAAGATCATATCTGTAATCTATTGTTCTTAGCAAGTTTTAATTACAGAATGAGACGGTAAAGGACGAATCCAGCAAAATTTCAGATTAAATTTTAGTGATAAATTAAAAAATTTACAACCTTCATGATTGCCGAAGCTTATTTACCATTACAAAGATACTAAGAGTAAAATGCTTTGCTCTGATGAAGGTTAGTGTTGTATCAGCTCGTTTAATTTTCACTAGTATGACCTATGATCTATTACTAGTATGACCTATGATCAACGACCATAATCACACAGTAACACTATAATTTGGTCTGTAACATTCTGATTTTGAGATTTATTTAAAGATAACAAATCGCGATTTATTTTATCCTTCAGTTACTCTTCGTTCTGTTACCACGTCCCTTGTAATTAATTCCGTTTTCTTTCAATCGGTATTTTCCTTTTTTAAAACCTATTGCATTAATTTTAGTTCTTTGTGAACTAAAAAATATATTATGGGACTGGACACATCTTCTTGATTTCAAGTAACAAGACATTGTTAAATTGTCTCCTTTAAAAGTTGTGGTGCCATTAGGTATTTTGAAAGAAGGCGAGATGAAAAGATGAGCAATGCCCTCGCCGGAACTCGAACCACGGACGTCCCGAATACGCGCCGAGCGTGCTGACCACTACACCACGAAAACATGCTAAGAAGGCGGGAGAAATACCTTATATACTCCCCCTTTTAAAGGGGAACTGGGGATTTGGGGACCCAATCTCCAAATTCTGGTGGTGCAGAATCATCATCCACTACCCTTTTAGTCCACTACCCCACTGTAGAGACATTAGGATTATTTCGCAGCAGGAGACGTGAAAAATGAGCAATGCCCTCGCCGGGACTCGAACTACGGACCTCTCGAATACGAGCCGAGCGTGTTGACCACTACACCACGAACGCAAGCTAAGAAGGCGGGAGAAATACCTTATAAGGTTAAATAAAATATCTGAGTACTAAGTTTATATAAATATCTAAGTACTATCTATATCTAAGTATAATATAAAATATCTAAGTACTATCTACGTTTGTTATTATTGTAAATCTGAAATAAATGAATCTTCTGAATAATATTTAAATGTACATATATGTATGTATATATATTTTAAATCTTCATTAATAGTCTGTTATTCACTTTATTTGTGAGTGAAAATAACGAATTTCTAAATATTCTTATTCTGAATTTTTGAATTTCCTCAGCGTGTGTTATCTGTTTAAAACTTAAACTTTGATTTTGCTTCCGGAATATGAGCCAAGAATTTTTTTTAGTTAAAAACTGGCATTGAATTTTCATTTTATTTTCTATTACAAATAGTATGTTTATAGACTGGCAAAGGAAGAATATTAAAATTCAATAGCATTACTGATCAATTAAATCTTCTCCTATTGCGTAGAGAAGAAAGATTGGGAGGAAAGATTTCAGAACTTTATATTTCATTTACTTTATGGGTTTTTTTTCCTATTTCTTCTCTTTTCTTTTTTAATTTACTTATTTATATACTAGAAATCGGATTGATCAGCTAAAATCTGCATCTTTTCTTTTCTCTCCCCCCCCCGATGTAAATGTTGCTGATTTGCCAACATTAATGTCAAGCGAATTCGCAATTTTATGCTGACCTCAGGATATGAGTATAAAGCGTTTATGAAAACACGATTTATAGAGTCATTAGGTTTAACGAAGCAAGGAACATGAAAATGTGCAATATTCTCGCCGAGCGGCCCTCCCGATTGCCAGCCAGACGTGCTTTCAATTACACCACGAAGACACGCTATATGGAAAGAGACAATGTTTTACAGATTTACAGAAATCTCGAAAGGTCTTTAAGAAACTGTGTAATTACATTGCTAAGGTGTTCGTAAAGAGACCTGGCTCGTCATTTCCCAAGTGGATAAAGTGTTGAATGCTGGTACTTTGACCCGGTTTTAAATTCCGACGACAGGGCTAGCTGATAGTGTACTTTTTCACGAATGTCACGGACATCTTCTTCTCTAAGGAAGTCCTTCATGAAGGCAACCCTCCCTTTAGGCAGATGTCACTTGTCTGCTTTATCATAATTAATCAAACAAATAGATTTGAAGGGGCGCATGAATAAAAAGGATGACTTCCTAATATGAATGTTAAAGAAGACTGTAAATGTCATCTTTAGATGTCGGGATATATATTAAAGCTTTGGCCATTGCAACGAAATATTGCAATGAATCAAAGGAAAATTTCTTTTGATTCGAGAAAATTAATTCGGCAATTCAAATTTGTAGAGAATTTGTTTTTACAGCGACCTTCTGTGAGCATGAATGCATTTTATATTTATAATAAATAACACTTTCTTTATTTCTTGCTCTTGAAGATATTTCTCCTGATTCGAACATTGTTAAAGATCTTCTGAGATTTCTCTTTAATGCATTTCGTTACAGCTGACAGTTGTGTTTAAGGAAATGCCTGAAAATGCTACATGAATTTGCATATCATTTGAGTGAACTGATTAGCCAATGTGATGAGCTCTATGCAAATTAAACAACGAAAAACTTTTGTTAGTACAGATGTTCTAACTGCCTGGTTTATACTTTTCTCAGCAGTTTATACATCATGTATATAAAAGTTCTTATGCCGCCTTATTTTCGCAAACATTTCTCATAAACATATGTTTTCAATTACTTAAGTGGTTCTAAATATCCCAAATAGTCATGTTTCGAAATTTTTTAATTAAAAAAATTTTTTTTAATTACGAAACCTAACGTTTTATGCGATTTTCTGGGCCCTATAATTATATTTAGTAAAACATTACACTTCTTATAAAAAATATAATGCAAATAGTTTGACTCTAATACGACAAAAATTAATTAGATGTTTAATTTCAAAGTTTGAGATTTTTGCATCTTTTTACGGCTCCAATCGAGGGAAGTTTAAATCTAGAAGTTAGAGTAATTCGAGATTGATTTCGTCATTTAGTATCATTCAATGATATTCTTTTGTGATTTACTATAGTAAACACATTGTAATGTGTAACATTCTTTAATTTAAAATTTTATTATATATGATGCGCCGAAAGAATTTTCATACAATTACTTTAAAAATTTTCAAATGTGCCAGTATGTCTTAAATGTTTGTGCCACTGTTTTCTAGAAAACGAGTTCTGTAACTTAACCTATTAACATCACAAACCTTTTTTACTTTCTTGTACGAAGTAAAAAGGTAGTATTGCAATCGCGAAAAATTTCGGGTACCATATTTCAACAAAAATATCTATTTTGACCGCTATCGAATGCAGTTTAACGATGTGTTTGAGTTACATCCGTACATAAGGACAGAATAAAGGACTCTTTTCCCCCCAAATAATTATAAAACTTGTTTAAAATGGAATCCGAAGAGATTTTTTTCTTAGCGTCTGTTCGTAGGTACGTACGTATGTATGTATTTCGCATAACTCAAAAACGAGTAGCCTCAGAACGTTGAAATTTTGTATATTGGGCTGCTATAACATGTAGATGTGCACCTCGCATTTTGGTTGCAACCGGCAGCATCAAAAATGTATAGATATATATATCCACACTGTTACTCGGCTCAGTGAGTTCAGTTTCTTTAATCTTATAAGTTTGTAAATTGTGCATTTTTTGTTTTAAAAATGATTGAATTATGTTGTTCTTAGCTTTCGCTTAAGATTTTTATGCCCTTAGTTAATCTGCATGCAGTAATTGTGGAACTATCAACAACTTAAAAGTTTTTTTTAAGTGCGATTAAGCCTAATTTTGGTTGTGATAGCGGCCATATTTGTTTACATTTGAAGCTTAGCAGAATAGCTGATATGTTGCCAATCTAGAGAAACTAAGCTTCGCAACAGCAAAATAACGTCTTCTTTTATTATTGCGAATTAAATTATGCTTGATTCCTTCTGGAATTATCATTTTAGGTTATTAGATGGATTTTTTTCATACAAATTGTAATTTTAATTGTAAAAATTGTTTTTTAATTATTTTAACTGTACTTGGTGTTTTTCTATATCTTTCAATTTTTAATGAAAATATTATGAATTTTTATGCCTTACCGCGAAGTGAGAACTGATAATTAGTAGCTCATGCGCTTGGGTATGCGGCGCTGAATCGTCTGTGAAAAACTGTTTCTTTTTTATTTGTTTAATTTCTTTTATACATCGTTTTAGATTTGTTATAGTATTTGAATAGAACTTGTGGTAACTCTTCAGATGCTATAATTTGCGCTCACTCTGAGTTATAAAATGAATGAGATGTAACGCTGTTAAATGAACCTATCGCCGAAGTGTAGCTATGGTAACTAAATATGATGAACTTTAAAGAGTGCGTTTATTCTATTGTGCATTAAGCTCTATCGACGAAGTAGATTTAATTCAAGGCTCGTTAACTGTTAATTCAATATGTTTAAATGAAATGCAGGAAAATTGCGTATAACTTAATATTCTGTACAAGGAAGTCATGTGGTGTACACATCAGATTTTTCTAAACTCATATTTAATTTTTAAACATTTCGCTGTTAAATCAATGTTGTTAATCATGAACATGATGTTACTCTCTAAAATTAAGTATATCGATCAGTTTTTGTAGTAAGGAAATCAAACCTTTTGAGCATTATTTTTTAGAATGAGTATAAACTCCAGTTAACTATAATTATAGATAAAAAGGGCCGTATAAATTCTAGATTTCATAATTTTTACAAAATATGCTTTTAAAAATTTCATAACATGAATAGTTTCCTTATTTAAAGTTTTTATGGAAATGGAAGTATAAGTCTACAATCAATTGTTGAAAAAATAAGCCGCATAATGACTTTTGTGAACACGGTTCACACTCGGATAAATATCCATTTTAATCTGAGAAAAATCAGTTTTGTACTTGTTAACAACAAGTATAAAAAGCACCTAAAACGTTCTACATTAATCTCCGTAACTGCATCATTAGTTATTTTTGTTTTAATTTAGGTTAGATGCGGATCTTAATAGAACCAGCACTTTTAAGTTTTGGGGAAAAATTCTAATTCTAGCCGGAGCGCACCGGAGCCTTAAATAAGAAGGCTCCGACAGTTCTTTTAAGTAACTAGATCTCGAAAATTTTATTTTTAGCAATAAAATTATATTAAAAGTCGCTTATTAAATTTTAATTTATCTCTTTCCATTTTATTTAATTTTAGTATAAATTTTAAATCTCTTTCCATTTTATTTAATTTTAGTTATTTAATTACTTTAATTTTCAATTAATTTAATAATTAATAATAAATTTATTATGAATTAACTAAATGAAAATCATCAATTAAATAATTAATTTGATACTCCTTAATTATTTAATTTTAAAATTATTAATGATTTTAAAGGTCATTTTATTTTTTTATTTACTCTTGTTCTTCTTTCCTGTTCTTCTTCCTAGGGCTACGGAACTTTTAGAAATTAAGCCCTGGCTAGATGACTTCCAAAGTAGGCGTTTTTGAGAGAAAAGACTGGCTGTCGAAATTGCGTAATCACACATTTCATGGATGGACACGCTTTCTGCTCTTATAATGGTTTTATGGAATTTACCTCTTTATAGATTCTGTAGCTGCAGGTATGCCTTTTCCTATAATAATGTTACATTTTTATTTTCAGTTAATTTATCGTGGGTTTAACTTGAATATGTGCAAATATTTTCATTTATAATGTATTTCTTAAAATAATCGTTTTTCATAAGACCTACAAAAGAGTACGCAAAAGTACCACATTATTCTTACGCTCGTTATTTAAATTTACTTAAAAAGAGTATATCATTAAAAAGACAGATGCCACTTTTAACAACTTTGTTAAATAGAGCTTTTTTATTGTAGCAGTAAGGATATTAATCTGAGGGATTACGAAAAAGAGATTATTATTGCCAAAACTGAACTATTCTTACTGTTAAAACAGGATAATTTCTTTCGCTTATCATAATCTAAGTGTAATACGAAGTTATATAAATACGTTTGGGTCAAACTTAATGTAATTAATTATTCTGCAGACATTGAAACACGTTTAAAAGCTGAATTGAAAGTGTCTGTTTTGAAACTGATAGCAAAGTGGAAGGCCATTAGAACGATTTGTGAACGATTTGTGCAGAAAAATTCTAAATAAGTTAATCCTAAACGTGCCTACCGATTTCGCCCAATATATCCCAATCTGTAAAGAAGAGAGAGAGGAGAATTCCTTTTTCCGAAAATTTACAGAGGAAAAAATCTGTAACATAATGCCTCGTGTTACAAATATCAGCAAAAGTTATTTTATGCTGTTTAAAAATGCTTAGTAAGGAGTAAAAAGAGGATGGTTGTCGGAATAATAAAAGTTGTTACGAGTGCAAGTTCGAGAAAACTGAAATAAAGGGAAATAGTCTGTTTGGATTCTCCTCACATTACAACATCTTAAACGCCAGGACATTTCTAGTCTCATTGTATGGATGGTGCAAAATGAGTGCCTCTGTACAAAAATTTCTAGAATGCATGACAGCGACATATCACATCATTGCAATTGCCTGTTGGGCAGCTCTTCGGAGACGTTTTCGATTCTACCAATAAAGAAGCTAAAAACGTTTGGTTTATTCCACTCCAGGAAAACTTCCTAGAGTAAAGACTTCCTAGAGGTAGGTGGAAGTACCAAAGTATTGAACATGATATTGATCTTCTCAGATATGGTAACGACCATCCACAGAGGAAGAAAGCTTTACACAAGAGGTAATTGGCATGCTTGATATTCTAGACTCATTTTCATGGAGTACCAGTGGACTGAGCTGACAACGCACATGATGACATCCATAGATGATGAAGAATAATCATCACTATGATACGTTGCAAGTGCCTAGCTTTTAATTTTCATATTTTATTGCGGAATAAATGCACAAGAAGTAAGTATTTTATCTGAAATAGCTTAAAACAATTATACTATATAATGCACCTCTGAAAAGGACTTTTCTTTTCAAGATGTCTTAATAGCTTACGCACCTCAGCACGCGGCATTTTTCGGTCTCTGTGCAATTTTTTATACATAATGCATCAATAATGATGCTCTCTTAACTTATGTTTTAAGGAAAATTGCTTTTGTCCATCGAAATCATACATTTTGCCGTGCGTGCTTTGTATAGCGATGTAATTGAACAGCTTCAGATATGCAATGTTTCAGAAAAATTATTCTATATCTTCTTCGTTCTAATCATGGGTGCTTAAGAGCCGGAGAAAACATTCCTAAGGTCGGAAAGGAAGAAATAGCCGTACTTTGTGAATGCTATTGTTAATGAATGAGGAAGAGAAAACAGTTTTAGTTAACTCTTGAAATAGGAATGATATATAAGCGGAAAAAAAAAGAAAAGAAAAGGAAATCTGCAAAGATTCAGATTTTAACATCGCACCAGAAAGTTTGCTACGGTTTTTTATGCTCTCGTTGAGCTCGCAGTTTATCTATCTGTAAGGCTTATCCTAATTTTAATAACAGTTATTTTAAGTTTATGCATCTTTCCTGCCCATTCTAGCTTCAGCTTACAATTTCCTACCAGAATGTATTTTTAGAAACGCTGTTAATGCAAATGAGTAAGAATAGTATTTAAGTCGATGTTTCAAAGTAGTATTTAAAAAGATATTTTATCGACTTCGAGAGAGATCCCGAGTTTTTGACTAGCGTGCGTTTTCCTTTTGGCTACGTCTGTCTAAGCTACTGCTACGCTCGGCCATACTTCAGGTCCTTGTTTGGCTTCTCCTACTTAATTAAGATTTAGAGGCCAACTACTTAGAATCGTGATAGCTTCGGCTGTAAATTTCAGTTAGCTTTAGTTTAGTTAAGTTCGATTTTATATTCATTTAAGTTCAAGCCCAAGTGGTGGCTTTGCTGTACACTCCGAGTTAGGAGTTGATTGTAACCTTGCTGTACGTTCCGAGTTAGGAACTGATTGTATCATATTTATTTTAAGAAATAAAGGGCAGTTAACCCTTCTTAAGTCTTACGTCTCTGTTCACACCCTTAAGCGATTATTTGCTTGTTAGTGTTATGGGTTTTAAAGGATTGAACCTTGAATGAAATAGGTGAAACCCCACATATCTGCTCTTGCACTCACTCCTACTGATACAACGTTTTTTCTCAACTTTATTATTAAACATCACTTTCTTCGGATTTACGTCACATCAGATTCAATAGTAAAATACTAAAAGTTTAAAAACAGCATATTTTTAGTATTCCCGATCAATGTTCAATGTTGCCATACATTTTTTAGCCCAGAAGGGCTATTAGTATCCAGTATCACTTCTGCATCCAATCACTTTTGTTTCCCGTTTCAGTTTTCAAATAACTAGTACCTGTTGTGGCCAGCCGCCTAAAATAGTTAGTATGAATATATATAGTACTTTTAATAAACCCAGCTAGGGTCATTTTAAGGATCCAGCTGGTAATTAATTGTAAAGTTCTACTGTCTATCTGTTGTGTAGAATCTGGAGAATAATGACTGCACCGAAGAAGGGCTAAAACTACCCTTTATTAAACTCTTTAAATTATTTACAATGCGTAGGCGATAATTGAAACAGTAGAATCAACTCAAAATTGAAGATATTAACAAGTAGTAGAATTAAACTACAGGGCTCATACAATCTTGTATCCTACAGCGCGTAGATGAGTCTAGTGGCAGCCAGATAATAGCTGTTAAACCACGTATAACCAGCAGTAAATGCTACGCCGAAGTTTGCGTTACAAACACGCTCAGAGTTTTCCCAGACTCTTTGACATTCCCTGCTAGAACATCGATATTTAAACTTTTTCTCCCACTGGTAGAATGTGCATTCCTTACGCGCGCTACCAAATTTAAATACTCTGGCACTGACAATTAGGAGAATGAAGGCTTATAGGAAAGTGACATAAAATTAAATTTAACTGGTTATTTAAAATAAATATAAATCCCTACATAATAAAAAAGAAAAAACTGCTTTCATTGCTTTTAAATCACTTAGTTTGTTAATCAATAAAAGGCAAATTAAATTTTTTAAAAAATTTCAACATTTTACGCTTCCCCAAATGGCAACAAACTGGAACGTAGAGGTTAAAAATACTTATTTTAAATCGGCTATTTTGAAACGGCGTTTGCCAGAGTCCTCATCTCCTTTCTTCTTGCGTAAAAGCAAGATTGCTACAAAATCGGCTATTTTTAAAACTCCCACTAAAGTGTTAAACTGTTGTCATACATTTTTTTTTAATATTCACTACATTATTTCTTTAAAAGTAGTACATGACGGCAACACTGGATGGCAACATCTTTTACTTCTGTTACCATACTTTTTTATACTTGTCTATACATAGCCATAATATTAGGTGGCTATAAAATACGTAATATATATAAGTAAATTCAAGAAGGTTTGCGCATGAGAAAAGGGAAAACGCCTTGAATGGTCAACTACATCCTTACGTCGCAGGGAGACTTCTGTCGCTTTCTCTCGTACTATGGGGTGTAAAAGCCATGTTAGGCGCTTAAAATGAATTTGAGCTTATTTGACGGATCTTGTTTGCTAGATGTTTACATTAAAGTGTTGAAGAAAGATGTTAAATAAATCATATATAAATATCTAATAAACATTTTGTATCGACATACAGGTACTCTTCTGTTATTGGGACCGGAGTCAAAAATGTATGCACGTGTATACGTATGTATGTGCGTATAAGTGTGTGTGCACATACACATACGTACGTACCTATATGTATACATGTATACATGAGCACATACATCCATACATATCTGCATACATACATACATTTCTTAATCCGTTCCTGATAACAGAAGGGTACCCATTTGCATGTATACAACATTAGAAATGTACTCGTATATTTAAAACTAAAGGTATATCGAAGAAATAAATAAATGAATGAATGCTTACATGAAAAATAAATTTGATTTGAACATATTCTCTTTCCTTTGACATATTTTATACTTAAGCGTATAACATCTAAGACAGTATATAAAAATATGAAAATAAGCTTTGAATGATTTAAACCAATGGCAAATTGAGTTCAAAACCGAAACCCAAATTGTGAACGGTAAATTGCATTAATTCAGCGGCAATATTTATTAAATTCTAAACATAATCTGATTCAAATATCATACTGAATTCTGGAATAGTGAGCTGGCACGTAAAATATTTGTAAATGCTATTGTAAAGAAAAAAAAAATGGTTTTTTTGCATTTGCAGATTTTTTATATGTCAGTTCGCTATTTCAGAATCGAAAATATTTTTATTTATTTAGTTTGCATTATAAATATGTAATATAATATTTTATATCAAGATATATGCATTTATCTATATATATGTAAGATATAACAAAATATGATACCTGCTGTAAGAATAATTGGCCTTCTCAAAATTAACATTCTAAGTTTGGTGCTCTCCCCCTAAATTCATCTGTTTTCCCAAATTCGAGATTTTTCCACGTTATGTAACGTTTTAATGCAGATACCTCCTGCTCAATCAAATAATTGTAAACCAAAACTTTCTCTAACTCGAACTGAAAATATCGACTTTCTCCCTTCTTCCTTTGAACTGCTACGTTTTTTTTTCGCTTACGCTTTCCTGCTGGCAACACGCTACTTCTCCATGATGCTGCTTATTTGCCTAAGATGACGTCGTACTTTAAAATGGAACTTATTGTATTCTACTATAATTAACAAATGCCTTGTCTGCAAAAGGATGATTTGATATACGTAAAAAATAGAGATTGTGATACTTCAAGCTCAGTTGCACTAAATGCGTCATAATGCTTTTCCACTCAGCCATCTACGCAATATCGAATGCTGTTAAAAGTTCCAATGCTTTCCTCTACACATTTGGAATCATTACATATATATATGTATGTATGTATATATTAGATATAAATACATATATAAATAAATATTCTGAGATGAATGTTTAAAAATAAAAATATATCAGATAGCACAACATAACAACGAAATATATTTTCTTTCCAGAATTTAAATAGGTATTTGCGTCTAAAATTTTAGTATAGATAGTATGAGTAATTTGATTCAGTTCTGTTAAATAAAAAATACAATTTTCGACAGAGATATGGTGGATATACCGGTCTTGCTGCAGCTAAGAGTTTCCTGAAAAAAAAAATATTTAAGCATTTTTTACAGTGCTAAAAAACAGCGCACCTAAGCCAACAAAACGAAATATAGCTCGATTTTCATTCAGTTAACTCAATTATTTTGTAATATTAAGAAATTTTCTTCATTTTTTTTCTTCTTTTCCTCTTTATGTCCTAATTTTCGTCAATTGAATTTGGTATTCTTTTTTAGCTTTCGAATATTTTTGATTAACTAATTTTTCATTTAAATTCCTTAATCGTAAGGAAGTTTGAATTTTAGCAAATATTGTAAGTAATTTTTCTCAGTTTCTGAATGCGCAAACCTTTTTACTTTACGGACCTTGGGCTATACCCTTTTACTTCTTTTTTCTTTTGCCGCATATATATATTTTTATATATACGTGCCCTTCAACCGGAATAGTGGTTACGGGAGCACTCAGTATGTGAAGAGCCGAAAGTGCTCTCGAGAGGCTGAAAAGAGGGGTGGGAGACCCTCCGACCAGTTCCCTCAAGGTGCTGTCCTTCAGAATTAGAGGAGTGGAAGGAGCAAAGTTGTACTGTCACCTATATGGTGCTCAAGCCTCTTGCCAACAACAGGCGCAATCGTAACTCCTTGCCACGATGAATTTCGTGGGCTTGATCTGATTCAGACTGATTAGTAACAGCAACAATATACACTCACGTTTGTGAAAATTGCAACACCAAGAAGGAATCGTCATAATTGAATGCAATTTAATACACAGTTGAGTGGTAGTGGTACAAATAAATGATTAAATGTTCAAAGCAAACAAACAAGAACAAGAGATCAGAATCAGTATTTTGTGTGGCCACCACGCGCCGCAATAAGTGCTGCTACACGACGTGGCATGGAGTCAAACAAAGTTTGAATGTCTGACTGAGGAAGAGCATTCCATATCGTTTGTACGCGTACCCAAAGTTCGTCTGCAGACGCAACAGGACGAGGATCACGAGCAAGACGCCGACCAATGACATCCCACACATGTTTAATTGGCGACATATCCGGGGAACACGCAGGCCAAGGAAGAAGCTGTACCTGCTGCGCTGCAAAGAAGGATTTAACAATCCGAGCAGTATGAGGGCGGGCATTGTCCTGTTGAAATACAGCGCCTGGCAAGCTTTGAAGGAAGGGAACAGCTTCGGGCTGTAGAACTTCACGGATATACCGGTTGCTGTTCAGATTGCCCACAATTCGTAGCAATTGAGATCGTCTATGATATGCTATGGCGCCCCAGACCATAACTCCGGGTGTTCGTCCACTGTGGCGTTCGATAATGCACTCCGGAAGGTGGCGTTCACCGGCATAGCGTCTGACACGAATGCGGCCATCATGGTACCACAAATTAAAGCGGGATTCGTCAGAAAACACGACATGCTGCCAATCAGCACGCCAGTCTCTATGCTGATTGGCCCATTGTAGCCGCAGGCGGCGATGGTCGTGCGTTAGGGGGATCCTGTATAAAGGAGTCCGTGCGCGCAGTCCACACTGCAGCAGACGTCTACGAATTGATGAAGCACACAATGAAACACCTGTAGCTATTGACCACAGTGCTGCCAATTGTCTAGAGGAAGCTGTACGGTCCGTCCGCGCCATGCGGACCAGGTGTCTATCATCGCGAGCTGACGTCACATTTCGGGGTCCACTCCCGGATTTCCGAGTTGTCCGACACTCGTCCGTCCACTGCTTCCAAACGCGCATCACTGTGCTGCTGTTACGCTGCACACGAGAGGCTACTGCACGATACGACAATCCAGCTTCACGAAGGCCGATGATTCTCCCTCGTTCAAACTCTGTAAGTTGTTCAAATCTCGCTCTCTTTCGTCGACGAGGCATAAGTACAGATTGAGTTAACGTTTACCACTAGCAGATAACCACCGATAACCATACACGCCTCGCTACAGCCGTCTATTTATTCGGATCCATCAGCCGTTCAGAGGGCGCTGCTCAGCATACGCATGCGCTACGGATTTGCAATTCTAATCATTTGCATATCATGCGCTACTTTGCATTTCCTGAAAATTTTAGCTCACTCGCGTAAGTCCTTCATGGTGTTGCAATTTTCACAAACGTGAGTGTATATATCAGTGGGGGGGGGGGAATTTTACATATCTAACTCCAAAGTCTTAACACTTGTCTGGCGCGCTTCGCGCTCTATCAGATTTTTTACCCGTTTACTGCACCTGTAAAACTGATAGAATTCTCGCCACTGTGTTTTATGAAAGTGAGATAAACGATGTTATATATGTGTTAATAGGTGAACAATGACATATTAAGAAGTTTTATGTGTATTAATAGAGGAACGATGCTGTATATGTATTAATGTTCATTAAATGTGTTTTGTTTCAAGATGAATTGTGATTGCCCAAGACAAGCCCACAAAAATGGTGTCAGGAGTGGGATCAAATTACAAGCAACAAACAAAGAAATGTGAAGCAATATTCGATGGAAGGTGGAATACTTCTGTTAATAGTGAAATCGATACATCAACTGCTCGAATTTTCATCGCCACTTCTTTTGCTGTAATGATGAAGATGATCATGATTGAAAACAAAATATTAGTAAGTCGTCAATTCAATTTCCGTTTTCCCAGTTTTCGAATACGTATATAAATTTTAATGACATTGAAAATTTGTTTTCTAAATTTGATGGTAATACGTATAATTCAGTTGGCAAATTCATTGAAAACTTTGAGGATGTAGCTAATTTGTTAAAACTAAATTAATTAGAGAAACTTATATTAGCCATAAGATCTTTAACTGGCAAAGCAAAATTATTCATTGAAAGCGAAACGAAAATTAATTTGTAGAATGCACTTAAGGATTTATTAGTAAATGAATACGGTATTCAACATAAATCTGCTCATTTACATGAATTATTATCAAAACGTAAAATGAAGGAAAAAGAATATCTATGTGAATATTTTTTGTAATAAAAAAATCTATGTTTCAAAGGTAATACTGAAAGCGCCTCTTTAATTGAATATGTTATTAATGGTATATACGATTCTATACTTAAGAAAGCTATTTTTATGGTCGTAAAACTTTGGCAGAATTTCAGGAAAAACTTAGATATATGAAAAAATTAAGTTAGATAATGATAAAAACAAATCCGAGAAGCCTAATTCTAAAACTAGAGGCTACCATTTTGAAAGTAAAATAAAAACAAATATTCTTTGCTATAACTGCGGAAATCTTGTCACGTGGAGAATTTCTCCAAAATAAGAGTAAGGAAAAAAATACTTTCATTGTAATTTATTTGCACACGTAGCTGCAGAATGCATAAGAATAAGACAAATATAAAAGATCTTGGCGGAATGAATCATATATTTGTAAATAAGCACAAAACTATAGTACAGAATTGTATTGATAGATAATATAGAAGTTCTTATTATTACAGGAAGTGATATAAATATAGTATCGGAAAATACAGTGCTCGACATTGAAAATGCAACGCCAAGAAGATGTGGTGAGAAATTTATGCAAATTTTAGAGTAGACGCACGTCACTGAGTTATGCGAATGATGTGAAATGCCCAGCTCTCCGACGCACGTAAAGTAAGATATAAGGGAAGGAACGTGCAGAATGGGCAATATTCGTGTCGTTATTTCTGCCAGACGAATTATCGAAGAAAGTTTATTTTTGTCTCGGAGGATACGTGCAATAGGAGAGAATGCCAGGCCGCCGTTAACGAAGGCACTTCCAGCAGATAGACGATTTTACGAGGGGTATGGTGATCGGACTGAGAAGGGCGGATTGGTCCTTACGCCAAATTGCAGCTGTAACCCACATGGATGTTAGCACGGTGCATCGGCTATGGCGAACAGGGTTGGAACAAGGGAATTTGGGAAGAAGAAAGGGTATAAGTGCAGCCAGAGTGAGCTCAGCACTCGTGGATCGACACATCCGCCGACAAGCTGTGGCGGTCCCGCAAGTCACTTGTACCGCGAGTCTGTAGCCTGTGCAAGATACCCTGGATGTTCCCGTGTCGACGAGAACCATTTTCCGTCGTTTGGTTGAACGTGGCCTGCACTCATGGCGTCCGTTAAGAAGACTGTCATTGACCCCACAGCATAGACGCCAACGTTTAGAATGGTGCCGGACTGGAGGGATGTAGATGACAGAATGGCGAAACGTCGTATTCTCAGATCAATCACGCTCCTGTTTGACTGGAGGGATGTGAATGACAGAATGGCGAAACGTCGTGTTCTCAGATGAGTCACGCTCCTGTTTATCCAGTGACGTATGTCCAGTGACGCCGCATACGTGTGTGGTAAGCATGAGTGGGATGTGATTGGACGCCGTTTGCAGACACTTCCCCTGCCCCTCAGAAAACTAACTGTGGCAAATGGTTGAAAGGGAATGGAGAGCCATACCTCAGGACACCATTCGCACTCTTATTCACTCTGTGCCTAGTCGTGTTTCTTCGTGCATTGCTGTCCGCAGTGGTCCTACATCCTACTGAGCCGACGTCGTTCTCGCTCTGTATTCTGTCTATCATTCTGAAATAAAGATCACTTATTGCTGCTTCCTGTCTCTGTCTTTTTTCCAAATTTCATCAATTTCTGACCACTCCTTCTTGGTGTTGCATTTTCAATATCGAGCACATCATTCGCATAACTCAGTGACGTTCGCCTACTCTAAAATTTCTATAAATTTCTGACCACTCCTTCTTGGTGTTGCATTTTCAATGTCGAGCAGTGTATATATTTACATTCTACACAGCTGTAACATTTGATGGCAATATTTGAAAAGTGATATGGGCAAAATGAAGTTTGAAATCAATAACACCTCTTGTGCTGAAAATAAGCACAATGATATATCCATTGTGGTTGTGAGAAGTTATTCAACCCAAACTAAAAACTTTCTAGGAATATGCTTTCCAGCGTCCTTCCAGCCTTTTAAACGGAAGGAACTTGAAGTGTGGAGTGATATTTGGAAAGATACTACAATCGTTTTAAGTTGTAAAATACATTTTTATCATATAAAATAAACATATATACACTGTAAATTTGAGGTAATCATTTATTTAGTTCAGAAATTTGTGATACCTGATAATTTGAAAATTAGTAAAATCTTTAACGCTATTGATGAATTCATGACTACGAATCCGAGAGTATTATACGTAGTGCCTTAATTTTCCATATTTGGCCTGAAGTTCAATTTAAACCTATTGTATTTAATAAGTGCTCAGTATTCAAGTAAAACTGCACTCTTCATAATTAACTCAGTTGTTCTTTAAAATTATTCTAGTCGAATTCTCCTCTAATCCTTGTCTTATGGTAATATCATTTTTTGTATTAAACTGCAAATAACATATTATTACATAAGTTACAAAGCTATTGGTTCACTTCATGCTGTAGTCATATGTGAAGTTTCCAAAACAATACATTAAATGTAATGCCAAGTAAAGTTGATTTTCGAAAGCCATCAAAGAAGTATTTCTCCGTATTGAACTAGATAGTTTCTGTTTGACAAATACTTCACAAGTTGTCTGGTAAATATATACGTACAATGTATTACCTGTTAATGTAAATTATTTCCCCAACGCCGACCTTTACTGCATTTGGCGCCCCGGGCGAAAATATTTTCGATGTCCTGTCCTGAATACCAGAAATAGCGAATTAATTATAGAACGTTTCGTAAAAGGTATGTTAGTTCAATAATTACGTTTAAAAACTATAGCCATTTTTATCCCAGTGACTCAGATGAAGTAATGGTCCTCAAATGAAGTTTTAGCGTTTGAATCTAATTTATTAAATAAAAATTAATCGTAAAAAATTTAATTCTTTTAAGATAAAAAAAACTACACAAATAATTTTAAATCAATTTTAATTAAACTTAATTATGGAAATCTTTTTGTAAGCAAAATCTTTTAATCAAAAAAAAAATGAGTGTCATTTATAGCATTCTTTCCTACTGATAAACGTACTATCTGGCTTGTTCACACGCAGTCTTACTTGCGATGTGGTTGATCTCAAATAAATTTTTATTAATTTAAATTTATAGAAATTAAGTTCTCCATTTGCTATACTAACTGGTATAGATAGTATAGTTAATGGGTTAGTTAGTGGGGTGAATAGTTAAAATGTAGAGTCATTAGGTTATCTGGAAGCAGAAGAGAGGAAAAACGAGCAACGCCTTTGCCGGGAATCAAACCACGGACCTCTCGGTTACGCGTCGAGTGTGCTGACCACTACACCATGAACGCATACCAAGAAGGTGGGAGAAATACCTTATATACCAGTCGCCCCTTTTAAAGGGTGACTGGGGATTAGGGGGCCAATCGCCAAATCTTGGTGGTGGAGAATCCTCCTACGCCACCTTTTAGTTCGGGCGCCAGTTGTAGAGTCATTAGGTTATCTGGCAGCAGAAGAGATGAAGAAATGAGCAACGCTTTCGCCAGGAATCGAACCACGGACCTCTCGGTTACGCGTCAAGTGCACTGACCATTACACCACGAAGGCATACGAAGAAGGCGGGAGAAATACTTTATAAAAATAGTTAATGCTAGTAAAGAGAAAGATAATCTGTACTAGGGGTTAAAATAATAATGAGTAAAATGAATTAGCGAAAACAAGTACTGGTTGAAGCAAGCCTGGCATCTGTGCATTCCCATAGATATAACTAGGGGCCTTGCTAACTGGCCTTGTTAACTGTTAAGCTCCCGCCCCAGTTTTGAGGAAGAACAACCCGGGGGGTTGGTCCGAGGGTCTCCCAGCTCTCTTCCCTACCATCAATCACATGACAGGACTTTCCGCTCGACGTATATTTCGAGTTCCTATCTGCCGTACAGACCCCGTACACTTAACAAACACCCATGCCTTCTCCGGGATTTTAGCCTGAGTCATTGGTATGGCAATGAGGGTTACTAACCACTACACCGTGCTGGCTGCAATTAATTAACGAAAATAGTGAACTAGTCGAAAATAGTATTTTTCCGTTTTCTAAAAAATCTGGTTATTTGGCGCTTTGGGCAGTCTCTCTACCTTCCACCTTGCATTCCCCTAAAAATGTTCAGGGGCAAAAAGGGTTAAATCTGAGTTTTTGGTTTGTCATAACTAATAAGGTTGTTTTGCTTGTACCCGTTGCATATTCGTACATGTGTGTATGATCACATGGTTGCGTGATCTATAATTAAGTATTTTTAAGGTAAATATAGTTTGGCAGAAAAAAATCTCTTATTTTTCCAGCCAGTTGAGATTTATGAATTTTTATTCAATTTTACAATATAATGTTGAGATTTAAAGAGATGTAAACAACTAACGTTCTTCCTTATAATTACTTTCGCATTTAAAGTTAATAGAGAAAGTTAATATTTGTAGGATTATAAATAATTACTGATAAATATTAAATTCTTACAGTCTCATTTTAGTTCTTTCAATTGAATTCGAGGTAAAAAAAAATCAAGTTAGAAATCCTGTAGTGCAGAGTATTATTTTAAATTAAGTAATTGCACAAAAACTATGAATCATTAGGAACCCTATGACGTGATATTCTAATGTCTCGATTGAAAGAATAAATGAATAAATAAAAATTTAAATTCTCAGCGTTAAATTTTCCCTTTTCTTCTTTTTTTCTGGCATTCTTTAAAGTTAAATATTTGCCAGTTTTCTTACAATGTAAAAATACCAAATACAATTTGTTACTGTTAAAAGAAACTCTCCTATTTGAGTTTCAATAGTGAAACTGGTTATGAGGTCATTGCTCGTTTGGATAGCCAGAGAAAGTGCCACAGGTCATAGAAAAGCCGAGATCATGAAAGTCATTAAGATGAAAGCGTCAAAAATAGTAGCAACTGAAGAGTGACCTAGAAATTCGACGTATAGTCGAAGACGCAAGAAAGAGGAGTGAAGACGGCGGTTGTTTCAAGTACACTGACCATTTGACACACTTTTCTTTCCAAGCAAAACATAAAATTACAGTAAGGTGCATAAGAAATGGTGCAAGTTGTCTGCTATGAGAAGGGAGAAAATTAACTTTTTTGGGCATGCTGTGACCTTTCGTAGGATTTTAAGGAAAGTGGGATCTAGAGCTATGGCCTTAAAAAAGCCAAATTCGTACGCCTTTCAACAAAACATCACTTCATCATTTCTTAAAATGTTATGAATTATTTAAGTACACAGTAAATTTTGAAAACGTCCAGTTAACTATCATAGAAAACAGAACATGATGTTGCAACAGTGGCATGTATTGTTTGAACTATTGTTTGTACGAATCACTTAGTTGGTTGGTTAATTGTTTAAGACAAAACACACGACGACTTCCAACCTGCCTACGGAAAAGGATCCTTTCCTGGAGGACTTCGTAGGAAAACTGGCTCGTATTTACGTTGCATATTGGGGAAAACCATTAAAAACCACCCAGGCCATTTGTTGGATTTCAGCCGGAATCTAGATAATAATCTACAGACTCAATAATTCTTACAGACTCGGCCCTGGCGGACACGTGCTTTTACGAACTAGGAAAATAGTCTTACTGATCCGTGAAGTCTCTCTCTCTCTCAAGACGGCCAGCCGCGGTTATAGGCGACTTCAGTCTTCTATGGAGGTAGTTCCGTAAATATAACACTATTATCTTTGATATTCACCACCGTTACTGATTTTCAGTAAACAGGCTTTTTCATCTGGCAAAAAAGGATTCCGCTGATGCAAATATTTGTTGCAAGCGTCGAATATATACATATGTTTACGAGCTAGTGAAATAATTACGTGTTAACGACTTATCGACCACCACATTTTAGTTAGGACACCATTTGCACAGCGATTTAGAAATTTTTGGAGCAAGAAACAGGAGATAATCAGCTATCCCTTCGTCGGGATTCAAATTCCGGACTTTCCGATTGCTAGCCTGACGTGTTTCCAATCACACCACGAAAACACTCGGTTAGGGAAGAGAAATTTTCTTATATCATGAAATTAACAAATGATTAAATCGTTTGACGTTTATTAGCGATGTTTATTTTATTTATTTATTTATTTATTTTCCCTTAAAACAAATTCAAAAGTCATATGCCATTCATAGGACTTCAGAATTGGTTTCTCAAAAGGATGAATAGCTACTGAATTCTGCTGCTTCTCCCTACGCTGGAATTACGAATGTTTCTGAAATTTCGAATGTTTATTTCCATGTATAATATTTATTTAATTAATATTCGTTAAATGCTTTGAGTTAGGTGATAAAACGCAAAAGAAATAACGTTAAATTCAGTAATTACGATAATTACGATAAATAATTAATTACGATAAAGCGCGTGAGGGTTATTTTTGCGTAAAAGAAAGGCCGTCATGGAGGACTTTATAAAGGAAAATAGCTCGCATTCACGTTTCATATGGATAAAACTACGAAACATTCATGCAGCCAGCCCGTTCTCCAAGATCTGAATACGGATCGAATTACGGATATTCAATAATCTGATGATTCTCTAAGGCCCCTTTGAACCTCATTCGCAATGAAAAAGTATTTAATGACACTGAAAACCTTAATAAATATTTTACACATTCTGTCAGCTAATTTATTTTGTATATGGTTATTTAACGTAGATAAGGTTTAGCCGAAATATTCTAAGCAAGTTATATGACAATTATTGAAATACTAGAAAGCTGGATATGAGACATGAATTCCAATGAGAAGATTGTTTCTTCGATTTGGAAATATAAAAAGACAAGTGGAATAAATCGCATCACTGTTAACAAATAAATGAGCAGTAATCGATTGAGATTTTTGAACTGAAAGGAAAAGCCTCAAAATCGCCTTCTTTTAGTTGCTGCGTCATGACTTTTGGCTTTCTTCTTTTTACTGTATGTTTTCATAACATAAGTAGGTCTGTTACGGCTTATTAAACGTACAGATCTGCATGAACTTATTGTGAAGCAATAATAAAGATATGTTTTTAAAGTCCACCTTTCACCAAACTTATCTTCTGAACTCTCAGTTTATTTTCTACAAAAAGGCATGCTGAATGCGTTTTTTCCCTCCATACACGTGCCTAAAGTGGAACGAACCAGTTTCGCTGAGAAAGGCTTTCATGAAGGAATCCATTCTAAGATAAATGTGAGCTTGGCTGTTATTTGTCAACTAATTAGTCAATTGTACATTTTTAGTTACGTTATTTATTCGGCATACTATAATAGCTGAATCTGCCCAAAATGAAAATTTAGAAATAAAAAAATTTGTTACTTTTCTTAGGGATATACATTACGCATTAATAAAAATGTCAGAATTATATTAACAGCAAAGCGCTTGTAAGCATCCTAATGCCTTGTCTAAGATGAACGGCGCGGAACCTAGTGAAATATGTAGTGACTTATCGCTGAGTTCAAAACAACTAAGACGTAGACTCAAGAACGGTTAAAATATCCTTTTATTTACTCAATAAGAATAGCAGTCGTCCCCTTCTCAGGCTTACAGAAAGCCTCTCATCGGGCTTTAACTCAGAAAAAGAAATAAGAAACTAAACTAGAATTAACTAAGCGAGACTTAGTCGAAGCAAAACACAATTATCTAACATAGTTGACCCTTAAATTAAACTAGCCGGCGAATATCAAAAGGCACGTTATATACGGCCGAGCGTAACAGCTTCAAGAGTGACTTACCCAGAAGGCAAACATGCGCTACTCAGGACTCCTAGCACTCTCTATCGAAGTTAGTTGAACCTTCCTTAAATACTTCTTCTAACTCATTTGCATTCAGCGCGATTTTGAAACCTCATTCGGGTATGGAGTTGTAAGTGGAAGCAAGAATTGATAGAAAAGAGTTTTGAAAATAAAATAACTGTTATAAAATTAAAATATACCTTACACACTCATTTAAAATCTCTAGCACATTTTTAGCCTAATATACCGAACATCGAAAGAGTCATTTCAATTATGACTTTGAAAGCAAAAGCTAAATCTAAGTTGGCTGTTTTACATGATAGAAATTTCAAAGTTCCTATGTAGAAACATCCTGGAGGAATCTCTTTGTCCAAATCTTAGTATAATGATTTTACTTGACATAGCTCGAGGGAATTACATAAATTTTTTCTAGTCTTCCTTAGCTATTTTTGGTGCATAATTATCCAAGAGTTTTAACATCAAGGTCATACATGTGTAAGTCTTCCCAAACCCTCTTTCAACCATTCTGTTTTACCTCTCAGTTTCAATAGTGCTGATAAACCAACATCTGCAAGCCCTCTATATAAGTTCACAGAAAGCAGAATCCTGGAAATTATTTAATAATTCGTCGAAAACTACCAAGTGCACATATAATTTCTTTTAATTTTCTTAATTGCTATGTCGTTTGTTGATACTGAATGCCAGTCTTTTGTGTGGTAAATATGGCTTATATTTCTGCATGTATATACTAGTGGTGAATAACTCAGATTTGGAGCTGCAGCAACAAATTTGTGAATAATCGTGAAATTTGATGAGTCAAGAAAGATTAAATTAATGTAAATCCCAATTCTGAAACTACTTAACTGAATATTAGCTGTTAATCGTTTGGAAGACAGCTGCATAAAAAAAATAATGAATTAATGCTTTTTGATGTAATTTGTGTTATCTCCTGCAATTCTCTCTAGTTTTTTTTAGAGAATAACAGCGAAAGCACAGTTTACTAGGCTTTGTCTCATGCCTTTTCATACTGTTTGAATAAAACTGAACTGAATCAATTGCTAAGATGCTACTACATTTTATTATAATAGCAGCATTAATTATAATAAAAAATGTAGTAAGTAATAACAATGTTAGTAACAGTGAAATTATAATAGTATATTCTAGTGTTACTAATATTTTACTAGATATTCCTTAGATATCGTTGACCATAAAGAAATGGTTTATTCGCTAATAAATAAAAGGTTCCTAATTTGTGCCCATGATTCACTTCTCAAGGGCTCCTTGGCCGCCCGAGGAAAATGAAATAAATAAAAGTTGAATGAAATTTAAGAATAAGAAGCAAAAATTAGAATCAAAATCAGTTATTTAGAAATTACATTTTGAATACGGAATTACTTTCCAATGCTTTTATAAGGCCCACTTGTCTAATTTTTGTATGAAATCTGGAGAGTAGTGACTGCACATAAGAAGGGTTAAAACTACCCTTTATTACACGCTTTAATTATTTACAATGCGTCAACTCGACGTTAACACACTACGCCTCTGCTTGGGCGGTAGTTAAAAAAGTAAGAACTAGGCTCAAAACTTGAAGATATTATTAAGTAGTAGAATTACGCTACAGGGCTCAGACTACCCTGTTTCCGAACAGAACGTTGATAAATTTAGTGGTAGCAAAGTAATAACTGTTGTCAGGACTGAGTGTTCTGTGCATGTGTTTGGCAAACATCTTAAAGTAACTCCTTAAAGTCCTAAAGTCCTGATCTGGAACAGGGAGCTGAAATCAGCTATGTTCTGGTGTAGATACTGTGCTGAAGAATAACTGCACTTGAAAGGGATTTAAAATCCTCTTTTATTAAATGACTATTATTTACACACTTCCCAACTCGGGAGGGATACAGAAAAGTAAAAGACCACACTTGGGCCTAACTTAACAATCAAATAAATTTATACTAAAACTAAATAGAAATTTAATTAAACTTTGCTCGCAGAGCTAAATCGCGGAGTTGGCCTCTAACTAAATGGTGCGTAGCAAGAAACACTAATACTAGCACACTTCAATTTATCTCAATAAGCAATCACGTAGTAAGCACTAAGGCTTAGAAATTATCTACTAGCTGGTCAGGCGAACGTCGAACAGAATGACCGTGATCTGAGACTAAAAGCTCTCTCACACTGAGAGGTTTCTACCTCTGGTTTAAATAGTACTTGGCTCTACTTCAAATTAGCATAAGCTGAAAACGCGCGCTTCTTCTGACGGGAAGTTGAAACAGAGAAGAGATAGAAAGATTTAAATTAAAATAAAACTTTGTTAGTTTAACTAAAGCCTTACACTGTTACGCCACGTTTAAACAGTAATAAATGCTAAGCCGAAGCTCAAGCTACAACGAGCACAGAGTTTTCCAACACTCTCTAACTTTCCCTTCAAGAAAACTTGATACTTAAACCTTTTCTCCCACTGATAGAATTTGCATTAATTCGCGAGCGCTACCAAATTTAAATATTCTGTTTTCGACATTTAAGGAAATGAAGCCTTATAGGAAAGGACTTAAATTAAATTTAACTGGTTATTTAAAATAAATATAAATCCCTACATCTTAATATAACGGTTCCCAATATAGACCTATAGGGGCTCCGCTATTACTTCTCAGAGGCTTCTCGCCCGCTTTAAGAAAAGAAAATAAATAAAAACGTAATGAAATTAAGGAATAAGAAACAAAAGTACATTAAAAAAATAAAAGCTACTCTTTGAACACGGAAGTTCGCCAGGTTCAGTTTGGTACCTGCTCTAATAGACGGTGCTCTATTTCTCAGAACTATACATTGAAGAAGATTCTCATTCATTTTTATCCTTCTAGAATTCCTAGGATTCTCTCGAAACTTAACCCCATGCAAATAGAAATGAATAGTCGATGTGGAGTTAATTCAGCATGAATATTCATATCGATGACATTGCGATTTCTTGCGATCCTTCCATGAATATTTTATGCATTTGATTTCTTTGTGAATTTTTAGTTATATAGTGTTCCTTAATAAAGGTAATAATAAAATAAGAAACTGTATAAAATATCAACATCTTAAAAGCAGATTATATATACTAATGCGCAAAGAATATGGGAAGCCTATTCATTGCATATACTAGAATATGGGAAGTCATGAGTCTCGCTTGCTTCCATGAAATAAGGTGGCTGTCTCAAAGAAAATCATTAACAGATGTTTGATGAAACTTCATGCACAGGTAATGGCAATTTTAATGAACCAAAAGGCTGTATTGACGACAGTTTAAAATGAAGAAGACTGGGTGTGTAGAACTGTGTATTCCACGAAATGCTTAGAAAAATGAACGAAATGAATCTATAATTTTTAGAGGAGCACACCACACTTTTTTGGGCAAAACCAACATTTTTTTCTTTCAAAACGAAGCTAATATATTGATCGGAGAACATGGAAAATAAAAATAATGATTGCAACCATCTTATAAAAGCCTTCTTGGAACAAAAATTTATTAAGATTCAATAAAAAAATGTTAAAAAAAATATTCAGGTCTATCACGAAACTTTGAAAGACTCTTTTGTATTTTATTTTGAAGCAGGTCAAGAAAAGGTACTTGAAGACTTAATACTAAATGTGCTCAGTGTGAAACAAAAACGCTCCAGCTTAAACTCAACGGAATACCAGATCCTCATAGATTTTACATCTCACAATTTCACAGTGAAATTCGCGTTTCAAAACCAAAGTCTATCAGAATTTTGGCTGCATAAAACATAAATTCAAAACAAAACTGAGAAAGCAAAACTAATTCTGCGGGCTTTCTCAGCTGCACACCCCTGTAAAGCAGGATTCTCCGCCTACACAGGTACTAAACGATACGCAGAACCCACATTAATGCAGAATTAGGTATTAATCTGCAGCTGTTAAACAGCTAAACCTGAAAACTGTGCACAAAAGTGAAACCACGGGTATCTCATCAAAAGTTTCTATGTTTTTTCATGTTATATGTTAATTTAGGCCTATAGTACGTTATAACCACATAATGACATTAAATTGTAGTTGCTTTCTATAAAAGTAATAAACAACAAGTAATGGAAAAATATGTATTTTAACTGCGCTGCATGTAATTGAGCTGCATGCAACAACCGAATTAACTATAACGACATTAGAAATGCTCTCAACAATAATGTAAAGCCTGTTGTAACGCACACTGGTGTGATTTTCACGAGCACTGGATGACCCTTTATATGCCGCTGATTTTTGACAATATCATGTTGAAGTTAAATTGAGATATCATGGTATATTTTTTAATTTAATTTAATTTCATGGACATTGCGCAACTCTTTACATATCCCCTTAGTTTAGATTCCTTTATTATCTATATATTTTTCTTACTCTTGCAATATTATTGTTAGACATCATTAACTTATAAGATACAATATAGGCCTATGGGACTCCACTAAACGAATTGATTCTCAGAAGGGGCTCCAAGTTTTAAACAGTTTTTGAACCGCAGCTCTAACACAGTGTGTGTAACAAAAGATATTTTTGGGGAAAATTTTTCTCAGTTTGTGCGAAGAAAGGTTAATCAAAATTAATTAAATTCTCAGTTAATGAAAATATTGGTCCTTTTTTTTATTTTCAATACATTATAAATCTGCATTGTAATTTGAATCTCAATGTTTTAAAAGTTTAATTAAATTTTTTTAATTTTGAAAATCCTAATGAGTGCACTGAATAGAATTAGAAGTAATCTAGTTGCAGAGAAGAAAATACAATTTTTTATAGTATTAATTTAAATGAAATAATTTTTAATTTTGGATCGTGTAAATTAACATACAATAAAACCAGCTTTTGGAAACACTTTTCGGTTTCGCATAATTTATCAGCTTGAATCTTTCCAGAATGTCAACACAGTTTTCCAACGAAAGCACACGTACCTTTAATTAGACAGCAATTGAGTGGCTTGCTTCATCAAAATAACAGATCAAATTGAATATACAAGTTTTTGTTAATTAAATTTAATACATTAGGATGCTCATGTTATTTTTGTCATGTAGTATTACCATAATATTACATACTTGTTGGTATAAATTATAATGATAACATGGGTGAGAATTATACAAAAAATAAATATTAAAGTAGCAGCATAATAGAATGTATTCTTGCATTAATGTTTTTTCTTTCCTTAGGTTCCCATTGACGTTGAAATAGAACTACAAACAACATTTTAAAGATGTTGATCTAGCAGAATATTCCCAAGAGTTCCAAACATTGATTGTGACCGCGTGGTCCTGTACTTCACACCTCAAGACTACCTCTACATCCATGTCAATTATACTTCACTTAAGGTAGACTAATCACCAAAGGGTGCATTATGAGCTACACTGTCACTGTACTTGATACACTGTGCTTGTCGGACCTCATGCCTACAAATTACTACCTGCTCCATTTCCCGTATAATGATCTCTGTAAGAAATTCATAAACAGTGACACAGCATTGATGGATTTTTTTGCATCCAAGATCTTCAAGTTTTATTGCCGGGGCATTGGCAAAGCGTGTGACATGCTGATAGAGATTACTTTGAAACATAACGCTGACTACCTAGCGTTGTATTTCAATCTAATTATAATGAACAGCAAAAATTGGTTACAGTGTATATAAGACTACCACAATTAAATTAGTAAATAAAAAATTTTAGATTTGGGTTTCACAATACAGTTAAATGTCCTGTAGAAATTTCAGAAAACTTTTCACAAATGCTTTAAAATGAATGGTGTATGCATGCCTGCTTTTTGAGATTTATTAACTGAAGCACTTCAGAATGTAAACCTGTAAAATTCTTTCTATTAATACTGTAAAAAATTATAAATGTTATACTTACTTTACAAGTAAATTTATCGTATATGTATATACTGTTTCTAGATAAGTATAATAATCTATTCCGATTATGCACAAATACTTAATATTAAATTTTGCAAAATAACGATTAAAATATGTATAAAATATATATCATCATTTGACAGGTTATATGAGTAGCTTCATGTCGTTAAGTTAAATTAGTGAACCAGAAATATAATTAATGTATTAATTATGTAATTTATTAATGTATGCTTATGCGTATGTCTGTGCAATATTCAGTATAAAATATTTCTTGAGTGTTTCATTTTCGGATGTAGCAGTCGCACAAAATTTGTCTGTGTTGATTTAAATATGTTCTTGATTAAAACTTTGCGGCCATAATTTTAATCTTATGTTTTTTTCACTAACTTATTTTATAACAAATGTTTACGTTTCTAAGTAACTTGTTACCAAGAGATACATTTAGTCTGCAGAAAAAGGAAATTTGCTTTTGAATAAATACTACAACAATTTGAATAACTTTGTAAAATATTCTTTACTCCACAGTTACACACATTTTAGAATTTATCATGCTTCATAATACATTTTAATCTTTTGTAAATGAAAAATTACCATAAATGTAAATTAAAAAACTCTTTATCGTTTAGAGAATTGTGCTGAAAAAATTTCAAGAAAAGCTTGTTTTTGTATGGGTAGACGACAAGGGAAACTTTACAGATCCTGGCAAAACCTTCTACAGAATCTCCGAATTTTAAAGGTAAGTATCATGGAATGTGAATGAAGATAAGAAATATACATAGAATAATTTGTTTTGTATACCTAATTATAATGAGCTAAATATCTGCTAATTACACATTAGAAACAATATATAATTTCAATTTTATTATGGGAAAGCAGTTTCTCTTTTGAGTTTAGATACAGGAGAGCTTAAATCTATTCTCACAAATATGTATTTTTATAGCAAATCAATATGAACAGAAGCTGTGATTTAGTTATACGTTTTAAAGATAATTGTCAAACTGTAATAAATTATTACAGTTATGCAATGAGATAAACTTATATAACATTATTAAAAATTACATAACATTAAACAAGAAAGTTGCTTGTTTACAGATTTTAGACAATGTTGGCAGGAATGGGTGAATCATGGCCGCACACAGCGTCAAGAAGGAAGCGGTAGGCCTAGAAGAACGACAGAACGTGAAGACCGAGCAATCGTCAGAGCGGCACTCACAGCCCCAGATGCATCATTATCATCGATTGTACGTGCAACTAGTGCTTCAGTGACCACAAGGACCCTTCATAGTCGGCTCACAAAAAGGGGGCTGAGGTCACGGCGCCCCTTGCGCCGACTACCGTTGACTTTTGTACAACGTCAAGCCCGTTTGCAGTGGTGTCGGACTCATTCGCACTGTAATGTCACTGACTGGAGTAGAATAGTCTTCAGTGATGAGTCCCGCTTTGAACTGAGCCCCGATGACCAGCGAAGGTGAGTCTGGAGACGCGCCGGACAGCGGTGTGATACCAACCTGACTGTCTTCCGGCGGACAGGCCGACAACCAGGAGTAATGGATATCCGGGAATATTTTAATTAATTGCACACATCAAAAGCACTACTCATCTAGAAAAAGAGAGGCTTCTAAGGTATAAGATATGTTTAATTTACATTACTAACTAATTACATACACAACACAGAGAAGTTACTGATCACATCTTTAACTCAAAAGTTCATTACGAGTTCTAAAGCTCAGTTATAGTTCTGTTTCATTTTTGCTGCGCGCATGCGCAAATTACGTGGTGTTGGTAAGAGTTTTAACAGCGAGAGTTTCAACAGCTGCCATCTAAAACATTCACCAGAGTTTGTTCTTCAGCTTCTAGGGCATTTTTTACAAAAACATAATTTTAAAGTGGCATTCCGACTGAAATCAGACGGACTGCTCAAAATATACTCCAAGGGAAAGATGCGCTGAGAAATATATGTTAGCCAAAAAGGTATGTTTATAAATAGAGAAATACAAATTTAACATACATTTTAATGCAGCAGAATATTTAAAAGGCTATCAAATTTAATTTATAAATAACGTTATTAGTTTTTACCTGTTTCAAATGGGAAGAAAAATCTTTTAATGCCTTATCTGATTTGCTACAGCAGTTTGCTATAGTCAGATGTTCGCTTTCATTAAAAGTAAATGTGCATGCAGAACTAGAAAATAATTGTCAGCACAAATTTGCTATTTCATGGACTTGGAATTATACTTTTTGTACCCGATTTTCTTGAGATGAATCACTGCTCTCTGCGAACTAGTACTATAGTTGCAGTTATCTTATTTTTCTCTTCAATTTTTTAACTAAATTCAGTTTATTGCTGTCATTTTCAGTAAATTTTTCTCTATAATGTTAATTAAGAAATAAGTATTTTTTAGCAAAACATTCTTTCCCTGATCCAGCGTTCATCGCTACTTCTGTAGCAATTAATTTTTTGGTGGCAACACTTGATTGCACCTTTTTTACCACGTGACCCCAACGCTTTCGCAGACGTACGGGTAGAAGTTGAACATTGTTGAACTTCATCTGTTTCGTCATCCGTCGACGGACAGCAGGTGTCAATCAAAATGAATTCCCTCGCTGGTTGGAAAAACGCCTACGGAACGCGTTAATAACGCAGTGGTGGAAACGGGCCTTTAGACTGTTCTTTAATGTGCTTTATATATTAAGCAAAAAAATATATAGAGGATGTTGATAAATGCCAAACCATATAAAAATTTTTTACATTCATAAAATAAAACAAATACTTAACAGGTAAATAAAAAAGCCGACAACATTCCCCCTCTGAAACTATGAAAACCCTTGTTACGTACTAACTGTGTTTCTTGTATGAACAATATGTTTCCATAGTATTTGGCGATACCTTGTTCTTGTAGCTGGTCTCGGCGTATGTTGTCTAGAACGCTACTCATGTAAATTACGCACTTGCCATTTTGTTTTTCGCCCATAGCACACACTCAGTCAATTCAATAAATAGTAAAAACTCATAAATGTTTATGTTTAATTGATCATCTCAAAACACAAAGCATCAGCATTCAGACCCCTCTAGGGGGCATTCCCTTCTGGTTGAGAACTCCTGATATAAATATTCAAGCAAAAATTATAATGACGTGATAACAAATATTATAGAATAAACAATTTAGAATAAGTATGCTGTTCCGGTGCTACAGCTTTATATTAAATGCATTAATTTAGAGCAGGTAAAGAAAGCTCATCGGAATTGTAACTGCTTTATAATCGTGATTCTATATTATGGTTTCATACATGCTCCTGCTGGCTCATGAACATGCAACCATAGATATAGTATTGTTACGAATTTTGTATAATGCAACATGAAAATTCTGAAAATCCGAAGTTCTGCTGGAAAAGTAAGACTACAGGGGCAAGTCTATTTAACGGTGAGGCAAATGGCATCTAAATTGGCTAGAAATCGCCAATTTTTGTTCCATTGGCAGTAAAACAATAATTTGTACTGTAATTGAATAACTAATTGATCCCTATGTGTCAATCTAACCGTATGTGGCCCTTATATGTAACTTTAACCGTATATGCCTTGCAGTAATTTTGGGAAATGAAAAGTACTAGAAATTAATGTGTGGGCGGGGAAAATTATACAGAACCGGTGAGAGCATCAGCTCTCGGTTTTTCAGTTTAGTGTGTAGAGTCATTAGGTTATTTAGAAGCTGGAGAGATGAAAAATGAGCAATGCCCTGGCCGGGGAACGAACCAAGGACCCCTCGGTTACGCGTCGAGCGTGCTGAACACTACACCACGAATGCATGCGAAGAAGAAGGAAGAAATACCTTATATACTCTCCCTTTTAAAGAGCGATTAGGGATTTGTAGTCCCAATCACCAAATTGTGGTGGTGGAGAAGCATCTTCCACCACCTTTTAGTTCGGGCGCTACTTCTACAGACATTACGTTATTTCGAAGCAGGAGAGATGAAAAATAAGCAACGCCTTCGCCGGGAATTTAACCACAGACCCCTGGAATACGCGCCCAGCTTGCTGACCACTACACCACGAAGGCATGCGAAGAAGGCGGGAGAAATACCTTATAAGTGTAGACTTCAGAGTACTGACACCTTCGTGCGAGATTCGCTCTTTAGATGCGCTTTATATTGCCTTGTGTTTAACGTTCTTAGTAATTTGAAGTTTAACTTCTGATTGTACTCTGTGATACTGAGAAAAGCTATACGAGTACTTTTTGTGGAAATTTCCAGGACTGTAAAGTTTTCCGTTTGGTAAAAATAAATTTAATTAAGCTATCATTGGTTTCTGTGTACATTCAATCTATTACTAACCCCTCCGCAAGTAACAGTATTTCCATATTTCTGCGTCAATGGTGTTCTGTAGTTTTAATATTGAAAACAATGTAAGAAGAAAAATTATAAGCCTCTCTAAGACGACCTTTCAAATACAGGGTTGATGGTGATCTTAAAGTGGCGAAATTCCATAGCAGTGTTTATTTATATTTGAAGACGTATTGATCGCTTTTAAATGTGGTCATCTTAAGGAGATGGTTGTCAGGACAGAATTTCTTCTATTTTGAATACGAAGACCAGTTACATAATTTGAATACTATTATGTGAAGTAGTTGTTAAAATGTTCTGATAATAGTTTTTAAAAGTTAGATAAGGAGAAAGCCAGAATTTTCGTTCCATAATAATAAAATATTATTTTATTTATCTAATGGATGCCATAAAAATAATGAGCATAAAATACATTTTATCTCAAGAAAAGAATGAAACATCTATTCTGCATATCATTAATCATTTTGAAATTATACAATATTGCTCTTTTAAATAACAGGTACAATGTTTCATACTTGTGCAAATGAGAATATGTGGAGTAGATCAAACTTTGGTCATTATTTTTGTGTCTTTTCAAAATATATTGTCCCCAAACACATGATAGACATGTGATCTAGAGTTTATGGTTGCGACATTGACAGCTCGGATATCTGGATGTCATACAAGCATTCAGCCTCTGAACTTAGCATCACTTTTCTGCTGCAGCACGAACTAATCCCGTAAGGTGTCTGATGTTGAGAGCTCCTAATGTTGAACTCCTAAGGCGTATCAAATGCAGACGAAGAAAAGAGGCCATTAACCTGAAAGTCCCCCCTTCCAAAAATAAAACATGGCTTGGGAATCGACACACAGTGTTGTTCACAGTGACACACAGTGTCGAATTGTTCACAGAGAAGCGTCCAGCCGGCATCTTTAGGAGGTAGGAGGTTCTTCGTGAAGTCTTTGCAAAGGATAGGATAGTCTGGTTTCGTAGACACATAAACAAATCTATAAAGATTTTTGTTAAAGGCAGAGATATTGTGGTTCCATCTATTAGCAGTGGGTGAATCAAATCTGAAGAGCATCAGCTAATTCTTACTGAGAGGCCATTTGTGGCTCTGGTTTCGAACAGCGACGATGCCACATGAGTACAAAGGCCAATCCAGAAACAGAAAATGCTGGTTGGTTAGCAGCAGGAGAATTTTCTTGAAAATTAACGTTCAGCAGCAAAGAAGGGCCATAAAAGCTTCAGGGAAAGCGCTGATGTGGAAGAAAGCATTAGTTCATGGTAAATTGTAGTTTCTGAACTGGTGTGCGGCAAACAGTCTAAATATGTAATCCTCCTGACGGATCTCTGATATAAAGTTATTGAAAACTTGGGGAAAATTATCAGTGTCTTTAGTCCTCCCCTTTCGAATGAAGTTGTCATTTATGGCTTCCAGGTGATCTTTAGCAGACTTGTTCTCACCCTATTCATCTGAGCTAGAAAAATAGACGTGTTTCTTCACTGGGTGCTCTTCGCACAGAGATTATAGAAAGGGAGAAAATGTATAGGATCAATTCTTAGCGACGAGGTATAGTTCGACCGCCTCATCCGCGACCATAAGCGCAAACACGCATGCGCCATTCGGACCGAATTATTTTCAAAATAGGGTGGAAAGGATGGAGACTTTCTTTCCCTCCATTTTCTCTTTCTGGAGAAGAGAAGACTTTCACGTCGCAACAAGTAATAACGCCCCTTTTGGACGAGTCTATGTGTTTTGGCAGAATGCCAGCTAGGGTTGCGTTTGAGACGGTCGAACTATAATTAGTGCCCTTTTATCGGCAGGCTAGGAAACGGTCAGTATTGACTTTCAATCCATTTCGAAAGCTCCAAATGTTAGACTTTGGGATGTATTCTAATCGCTTTTATACTGCAGGCAAATGATTGCAGTTTTTCCACGAAACGCAGTTTAACATTTTATCTTCAAATGAAATGTATGCTACAAATGGAAGATTTTGTTCCAAAAAATGTTCCATTTTATGTTTCGAATAACTTTTTAAACTTGCACTTAATTAATATCCTGAGAAATAAGCGAAGCAGTCAGAGTTAAATATATTCACTTGCCACAATACAGAAAATTCTGTGATTTAAAATATTCAAACATTTCCTTCAAACAATATATACATTTAAGTACTATAATTATTCTGATTTTGAAGACAAATTGGATAGAGTTTATCTATTACAAATGTCATTTAAAAAGTATTTTCGATCACTCAAGTGAGTGTTATTGCTTTTACACCCCTGGTAAAATCCATTTCTGGAGACATAGAAATTGGTCAGCGTTAGTACTGCATTGAATTATTATTGACCGACACGCGCATTAACAAAAACTTACCAACATACGGTGCAAGATTTTTTACTCGTTTATCTTCATGTAACGTTGCAAGTAGCTGTTCCCAGATTTGATCTGCCTTCATGCTAGTGTTATAAAATCTTTATTTTTTTAACCTGATCATAGTTTTTGGTTCAAGAAAGAAATGCAAAAGCACACGATGGAGCTTTCAAAATAAAGTCCTTGTTGAGTTGAGTTTTAATATATTCAGTAACAACTTTAGTTTTATCACTTAGAGATATTAAATATTTCGTTTACCTTAGTATAGAAGTGGAATAGTTGTTCGACATTTTATATTGTTGTTGCATACTTTCTTTGAACTCAAAACTGCATATTCAAAAACGCATTAAAATATTCAAAACATAACGATCTTTGTCGAATAGAGAAATATTTGTTCAATTTTTATGATATACATTTTCAGAAAGCTAAAATCGCCTTTGAGGTTGTAATATCCTAGCTAAATTAGATTTTCTTGTAAGCTAGAATACTGAAGAGCTGAGTAGCGACTATTCGCTGAGTTCTTGTAGCGTAAGTAACCAGGCCAAAGAAGGGTTAAATTAGGCTTTATTCCAACTCAAAATGAAACTGTTGACCCTTCTTTAATCTTTCTTTAACCCAATAAGCCTCCACTTCGGATTTAACTCAAAATTGAAAATGCAAAACTATTCTAATTCTAAATAAAATTAACCAGCTCAAGCTTCACTGAATCAATTAACGGAGTTGGCCCTTATTTAAAGATCGCCGGCGTATACTAGCAGGCACGTAAAAATGCGGCAGCAGAATAGTAAGCTTAGACTAATACCAACAACTTGGCCGAGAGGCAGAGTACGCTCTCCTACTGAAGTGACCCAGATATCAACTTAAATACCCGTTCCTACCTCATTTGTACAAATCGTAATCCTGAAAACTCATTCTGGTAGGGAAACGTAGGTGTGAAATTAGAAAATATTTGAGAGCCTTGTTCCAAAATTAAATAAATATTAGAAAATTAAAATCAAACTCTACAAGTTATCAGATTGTTATGCGAAAATTTCAGATCTCAGGCATTTTATTGTTGCTTTCTTTGGGAGTAATGAAAGGTGACATGATGACTATATCGGTACACATTTGTTAGATTGAAATTAGGGAACTGAAAAATAATATACAGATGAATTCTTGTATCTATGCTTAGTATCCTAATATCTTGGTTGATTTCCTCTAAAACACAATTCTCACGTAAATAATAATTATTTTCTGAACACTAACAGCTACCAAGTGATTAAGATGGATGAATACTGGTAGTTCGACCTGGGTCCGAGCCCAGATAATTATGTTGGCTGTATGGTTGGTTTTCGTTGTCTTCCCATGTGAAACATGAATACGATCCAGTCTCCAGTAAAAGTTTTCCACGAAGGCATCTCTTTTCTTAGGCAGAGCCCTCGTGTACTTTGAAATATACAATTAACCTAAACTAATGCATCTACTTTCTGAAGTAATTAATACAGATATCATATTATAGATACAAACATTCTACAAGGAATAAATTAATCATTATTTTTTACTTTTTTAAATTTTGAATTATAAAATGCTCTACACGAATTGCATTAATAGAAATTCGTATTTCATTTGTCGCACAGCTAAAATTCATTTTGTCATTGAAATGATTCATGAAAGGAAGCATTTCTAAATACAGTTATGAGATGTTCATAAGTTTAGCTTCCTTATATCGAATATAATTTTAATTTTATTTATCAGATTTATTGGGGCAATTTGATCAGAGGAACAACCAAACGAGATTCTACGTCACTTCTTGATTCTGCCGGGTGAACACTGAATTTCCACTTCATATGATTTCCTAGATCCGTGGAAGCAGAAAATCTTTTTTTCTCTGTCAACACAAAAACTTTCTCCACAGCAATCAGAATCGCTGTCCACAGATGTTTCATCGAGCTCATCCCACCGCTCAACGATATCCGAAATTGCCTCTTTTGTTATGTACCTTCTACGTTTAGCATTATTTAAAATTGCATACAAAAATAGGATAAATGTATCAACTGAAAGAACTAGTAACGATATTTGCAACAGAAAAGTACTGAAGGAAGATATGAAAAAGCAAACATGTGAGAATCGAAGTTTCAAATCATTCTTTCATCCCTCCTCAACAACATATTTCCTGGATGATACCAAATTCGCAATAAGCCATGTAGGTTCAGATACGGACAATTTCCTCCTACCCATTAGCGGAATCCCACAAAAGAGGGAAAATAGTCTCCTGGTAGTCGTAAAATGCTTTTCAAGCCTCAAGCACTAGAATTCCTAACCTACGGCCAACAAGATACTGTCCCGAGCTTTCAGTTCCTGTAATCTTAACTCTACATATATGCCCCAGCCCCCTGGAAAAGGCATAGTCTCTGCGCAAGCTTTGCGTTCTTGGTAACCTTGGTAAACCTTGTGCTCTTGGGATGAGCAGTAGAAATTTGCGTTGGGTAACCTGCAGCTTTTTAATTTCATTATCCTTTGTTGTAGCCTGGGTTGGAGAGGCTAGAGCTACTAGAGACCCTTTATAGTAGCCTTAGGAGAGGCTAACTGAGGATTTGCCTGGTGATGGAATCGCAGATTTTTCTCTTTCGTGTTAGTGTAAGCCCTAACGATTTTTAAAGGAAAGGCCGAAGCTTTATCACGAGGTTCATAATTTTTCCTCTTACTTAATTTAGGTGGGTGGACCATGTGAAGAATATGTTGATAAAAATTCCCAAATACTTAATGCTACTTACAAGTAGGATTGATTTTCCTCAAGTTATTACATTTTAACAGCTTTGGTTTTTTAATCTGAATTTCCGGAGGACTAGCATCTGCGATTTGTCGGGTTTGTGTGAGACCGCAGTGGCTAATCGCACCGACGGTGCGAATAGCTTCTAGAGGCTATTCGCACCACCTACGTTTGCGCATGCGCACAATCAGTTCAGGTGCTAGCATTTTATGCCGATTTGCATGCGCACAGCTTTTTTGATTCAATGATCTTACAAGCATCAATCATCTTACAAGTTTCTGCTTATCTTCCTTATATGCCATTTCTTTGTTAATTAAATTTTAGTTATTGTTATTGAAACTGTTATTGGTTTGAATCGACGGCAGATAAAAAAGATACCTTAAATTGTGCATGTGCGAGATGATACATTTAAAAACAAAACGGATAAGTAAAAACTTGAGATTGAACTAAATTATTCTCATTTATTATTAAATGAGATTGAACTAAATTTTGTAGATTCAAGAGTTGCCAAACGAGGAGCTCCTGACAAATTAATCGAAGAGGGTGAAGTATCTATAACTCCACAAATTGTACCTATACAACGTATGAGAAATAAAATAGTAAACATTGAATCTATTCGAAAGTGTTTTCAACCAGATGCTTTCCTGATAATTGAGCAATTAAAAAGTGCAATCATTTGCATGGGGTGGAAATGCTGTGACTGTTTAGAAGATTTAGAATATAATTGTATTCAGTCTGATTTGCGTCTTAATTGGTAAAATTAGACTTGTCAAAATATTATAATTTATCCACCAGTCAAATATTGGTTTTGTGCAAACTGTAGATACCTATCATTTGTTACAAATTATATTTATTTGAAATCTTTTTATTACTTAATTAAAAATGATTTAATTTGTAGAATGTATTGTCTGAGTTCTATTTCATATTTTTAATTTAATTATTTAAAAGTAAGGTTAAAGTTTACAATTGGGTGCCCCTTGTTTTTTGGCGATTATTTTTTGACGCCAAGATCGGCGCCAGGAAGGCACAATTTCAAAATGGCCGCTACACATAACCAAAATAAGAAGTCAAAGAATTTCACAAACTCCGTGTCCATGTACACATCGGTCTATTTTCACTTAAAAAAAATCAGAGAATTGCACAAACTTAATCATTGCACATTGCCTCGTCTTTGTCCATGTGCACATCGATTTATTTTCACTTAAAAAAATCAAGAAGCTAAAACCAAGTTAAAACTCTCATGGTAACCAGAAATGGGGTTTCATCGCCAAAACTGAAGAAAATTTTTCGCCAAACGAAAGGGCACCCAATTCTACACTAGAGGCAAAAATAATGTGTGTTCATGAGAACGTTGACATTCAAAGAAAATCCAAATTTCTTTTAAAGCAATAAATAACAGTCAAATTTTCTAAGCACTAATTTATAACACAAACTATTGACATAAAACTGATTAACTGTTTATGTTCAACAAATGTGCTACATAGAATGATTTTACAAATGTATGGCATTTAATTATTACATATTGTTTTAACCATGCATAACTAATTTAAATCATAATGATTACACATTATTTATATCAATCGCACAGGTCAGCTAGTCAATAATAGAATTATGATACAACAATAATATAAATACAGTGTAGTAATAATATATACAATGTAGCAATAAAGAAATATGTGACAGTAAATATGCTAGATCACAATATGCTATAACACGATGCAATAAACATAGATAGTGCTGCTAGATTCCAAAATATAATGTAATGCAATCAAATAGGTAGCATTCTACCTTAAAATGAAGCAGTATAATCTATAAAAAATAAAATAATTAGCTAATGAAGTACAGGACGCATGGTGTCATTATAAATATTCACCAAAATATGTATAGTGAATATGTAAGAGAATAATTTGCAAGTAGTAATTATCAGTTGCAAAGACGAGGTCAATCTATATACATGATTATGTTCAGAAAAAGATAAGATCAAATAAGGATTTAATGATGGTTCTAATAGCAAGTGAGAACGTATAATTAGTTAAAAAATCTTTAATGTATTGCCAAGAAGGCTGCAGAAATGACTTAAATTCTTTCATTTAACAGAGGAATTTTTATGCAAACTTAGACCCTAGTCTTATAGCATAGAACTGTCAAAATTTATTATTCAATAGGAAAACTTATTGAAAATTATAATGTTCTTATATATGCATCAATTTTTCAGTGTCCACACATGTTTATAGGTTCAAATGCCATATTTCAAAATCAAAGTTATTTATGAAATAAAACCTTATAAAATCTGATAATTCATTTGTGTGTGCAAATTTTTCAATCTAAATCTCTATTAAATTATTTTTGCCTTTTAAATTACAGCCCATTATTTATTTAAATATAATTTATTAATGTGTTTGTATAATATATCAAAGTTCTTTGAAATATTAGTACGAACAAAGTTCAAAATTCTTTAAAATATTTTTTGTATATTGAAAATAACGAGTATTTCCATAGAAAAATTAAAGAAGCATACAAAATTGTTAATAACCAGTATTATATCATTAATTGTTCATTTAATAGTTGATTTTATCGCTTTTAACTTATTTCACGTCTAAATTTTCTACGCGGGAATATTCGGTCTAATTTTTATTATAAAAGACGAAAAATTTCAGAGAGGAATAAGGTAAAATCTTGATTGTGTAAAACACATCTTCGAATCTAAATGTATTATAAGAAGTACAAAATATGTATACAAGATCTTAGCCCCCCAAACCAGTCATTTAAACTATTCCAGCTGTTCAGGAAAACGATAAGCATTGCGAATATAAAAGTCTGCCCTTTTTTATATATAAATAAATAAAGGAAATGTGGACAGTTTACGCATTTAGGATTCGTTCTTTTCGATTCATTTCAAATGACGGATCTGGAACTCATATCCCAATGCGCATGCGTGGTTAATGTTGGTGCGAATAGCCTGAAGAGGCTAATCGCACCGGTGGTGCGAATAGCATCGGCCGTGTGAGACTTCGATGTTCTGCTCCACTCCTCGACGGTATGATGTGTGTCGATCACATGTTCAGATTTTCTTGATATGACCAAGATGGCGGTATCATTTGTCTAGCAGACTAACAGGGCATTCTGATCTCTATTAACCTTAGGCAAAACATTCACGTAAATAAGATACAAAATTGGACCTAAACTAGATACCTGTGGCACTTCTGCGCAATGTAATATTTGTCAGAGATATTATCAGCACATTTCAGAATAGTCGGGGAACGACGAGAGAACCGTGATAGTTTCCGTGGGAAGATTCATCTTGGTAAGTTTGTAGATTAATCTCTCATGCCAGACGCGGTTAAATACCGGTTCATGTCATGCATAAAAACAGAACACACAACTTGTATACTGACAGCTATGACCGCGCTGTCATAGAACGTCAACAAAGGTTGCTTGCGTGTGCTTCGAAATGATTTTTTTTTGTGTGAATTACGTTTCTTACTGCTTCCCTCTACATAGTTTAAACTTGGGATTATTGCATAATTATATTTTTCTTCGTATTACTTCGCGCACCATTAGAATGCTTTCATAAAGACAAACTAAAATATAGCTCTAAAAATTTAATGAATACAGTTTAAACGAATAACGAGAAAATTTTAATTTCCGACGACCTACCGTCAATAGTTAATAACATTTCTAAGGTAATTAAGGGAGGGGGTAAAAGCCAGCTAGTCCTTCCTTGCTTTGAAATGGTGGGATCCAAGTTCTTCCTATTTTCGCTGAAACCCGATTACATTCGAATGGGGCTCAGTTTCAAAAGAGGTAAATAATGTTCCTTTTAATGCTTTCGTATGTTAGCTAAAATTATGCTTGAAAGTGTAAACGTATAAAATGTTAGAGAATATCCTAATCCCTCTAGTCCATTGACGGCCTCCACTGCTAAGCGTGCTGCAGCTGAAGCAACCAAAAGAGCGTTAAAACGAAACTTAAATACATTGACCACTTGTCTAGTTTTATTTTATGTACCGTATCTACTCGCATATCCCTCCATTTTACGACTTATTTTACCGCTTGAACATTGGGAAATGAAAAATAAGTGGAGTATACAATTCTCAAGATAAGTGCCTAATAAATCTAAGTATTCAAACTTGATAGCAGAGCTGTCCCATAAAAATTCTAACAATCCCCAAAACAAATCCGCGACCCCAATCAGAATTTCAACCCTTAGTTAGATACCATCAATTCAAATTTTTTAGGATTTTTATCCACCTTGAGACATCAAATTCCGTACTCCAAAATGGGGCGCGACCCATACGTAGTTTGAATACTACTAGGTTAAATGATAAACATAGCGCAGTAAAAGCGCACATAAGAGCACAGTAATATTACTATGTATTGTGATTTTCAAAGGCCTTATGAATTTCAATATTAGTGTTTTTATTTCCACGAAATATTGTGCATTTTTGGGTACATTTTACATTGTTATCCTAAAGCAGAAGTTTCAAAATCACTTGTTGGAGAAACTAGGAAACGTAAAACCACGCGAAGGGAAGAAATAAGCGAGTAAATACGATATTCCATTAATTTATTTAATTTTTTTTATCCATACTACTTATTCATTTTAAACATAATTTAATTTTTTCTCACATGCCATTGTTTACATGTTTTCTCACACGCCATTGCTTTTTAAGGAATGAAAACTTCTTTGAAAATTCTTCGAAGATATTGTTTTTTTTACTCCTCGTGTACTTAGTCATCATTTAAATGAAGCAGTTCAAAAATTATGCACTGAGAAAAATTAGAAATAAATGTGCCGATGAGAGTCGTATGACTAGAGTGTAATACTTTTTAAAGCTCTGAAAAATTTTTTCACATGATCGGTGCGCTACTCTGGCAACTTAGGCAAACTGCTATGGAAACGTGACAACATGGCCGGCATGTGCACTTTATTTTATGTTTACATCACATTGTTTAGTTTTATATGCATCAAATCATATTCTTTTCGAGTTTTTACGGATAGTGATATAAAAATGTACAGGTGAATACTAATTTCTGATGTAGTTTCTTCGTCATTTCTGCAAATGATCTTTTAAAGAAAATAATTAAATTTCTTGCATAAAATTAACATTTTATTGCTTTATTTAAATTATTTGATAACATTGAAGATTTTCTTTTAGAGTGACAGTGCGAATAGAACTGTGTTTTTGCTTCTAAAACATATTTTACGCTGGGGGGGGAGGAAATTAAACCTCTTACTTTATGTTCTCAGGTCCCGTATTTAGATTGGTAAACAAAAAGTTATAGATCTGTGTATATTATGAGACGATATATAGAATAAGAACAGCAATTCTTTAGAAACGTTCGTAGCATTAACTCCATTATCTGCTGCGACAGTTGGGAATATACGTGCAAGTATGTTTTAACTGAATAGGTTGGCCGTTCATTTTTGTATGTCAAAACCTACCTTTTGGTAAATATTATGGTAAAAGTTTACAATTGGGTGCCCCTTGTTTTTTGGCGATTCTGTTTTGACGACAATAAGACACAATTTCAAGATGGCCTCTACACAAAATCAAAACAAGAAGTCAAAGAATTTTACAAACTTCATGTCCATGTACACATCGACCTATTTTCACTTAAAAAAAACATCAGAGAATTGCACAAACTTAGTAATTGCACATTGCCTTGACTTTGTCCATGTGCACATCGATTTATATTCATTTTAATAAATCAAGAAGTTAAAACCATGATAAAACTCTCATGGTAACCAGAAATGGGGTTTCATCGCCAAAACTGAACAAAATTTTTCACCAATCGAAAGGGCACCCAATTCTACACTAGAGCCAATATTATAATTTTCCCCGGTAGTTTGTTAGCAGATTTGATTTAATAACAGAAACATAATTTCGATGGCAATGATCTTTAATATTTCATATGAACTATTCGAAAGTTTCCTTGTATTGCATTTGACTAAGTTACGCTGCCTCGTTAGTTTCCGATTTTATTTCAGCTGTCATGTTTTAATTCATTCCCATCAATTATGTTAAATTATCAAGGTTGTTTGTATTTACTATAATAACATGATTATCCTAAATGCATATTTAACATCATTTGTTTTATTGGCTCTAGTGTAGAATTGGGTGGCCCTTGTTTTTTGGCGAAAAATTTTGTTCAGTTTTGGCGATGAAACCCCATTTCTGTTTACCATGAGTGTTTTAACATGGTTTTAGCTTCTTGATGTATTTAATTGAAAATAAATCGATGTGCATATGGACAAAGTCAAAATGTGCAATGACTAGTTTGTGCAATTCTCTGATGTTTTTTTTAAGTGAAAATAGGTCGATGTGTACATGGACACGGAGTTTGTGAAATTCTTTGACTTCTTGTTTTGGTTTTGTGTAGCGGCCATCTTGAAATTGTGTCTTATTGGCGCCGATCTTGGCATCAAAACAGAATCGCCAAAAAATAAGGGGCACCCAATTGTAAACTTTTACCGTTTTATTAAGTATGAATTTTATTCTACCTTCTGTGTTCATTATCCAAAGAGGATACTCATCGCTAGAGTTTTGTGTATATTAGTATATGCTTTTTTTTTTAATTATGTGCAGTCTAAATTTCTGTTGTTTAAATACCATGTAGCTTTTTAATTCAAAGTTTATGTGAACTCTTTTTCCTATTATGCTTATTGTAGTGTTTGTGTATGAGTATTTTAACACATATTTGTGTAAAAACAACATTCGGCTGTATAACTATTGCATGAAGGGTGATCCGTGTGTTCTGAATTAATAGTATAGAAGAAAATTAAGTTAGAGAACTATAGAAAAGTAATGACAGAAAATATTTAGAATTTTTTCTTTTTTCTACAGTTAGCAAAATTCTTTAATGAGTGAAATGTTTTAATCATAAAAGCTTCAAATAGAAATGATTAATTTTTAATGCTTTAAATGAATGGCTATTTGAAGTATTGCCAGTTAGTTAGTGGTAAATCAAGCCCATTGTTGTTGCTTTTGTAGTAATTGTTGCATTATATGCTACATAAGAAAGTGCTTTGTAATTGTCCATTAGTTTGTATCGTTGATAATTTTACAAATTTGGGGCATTTCTAGTTAATATTGTAAATGAATTGAATTAATAACACATTTATTCCCCAGTGTGAATGTACAGTGAACTTCTTGATTGATACATTGATTATCCATATACCTTTTTAATCTGTCAACTTTTTTTATTATTATTATCATTATGATAAAATGGTATTCAGTAATCGTGATTGTACTTTAGTTACATGATAGGAAATTTTTTTAATTCTTTAAATTAAGTAACTAAAAAATTGGTTATTTTAATCAAAATTTCAGTTTCTGGAATAAAATTAAAAGTCAGTAAACCTGTCATTTAGCTTGTAATAAGAAAAATAAGCAATACTACTTTTGTTGCAATAACAATTTTATAGATATTTGTGATTGCTAACAGACAAAGGTATAAGTAGTATTTCTTGCATTAGCAACCAAACACAGTGTGAGTTATTATGAAACATTTACTTTAATTATCTTTTTATAAGTTATTCTAAAAATACTTGTAATTAACATAGGAATCCTTGACTTACACACATATATATATTTAAATTTATTTATCTGAACATTTTGTTAGAAATAAAACATTCTTTGTGAGTAAATTCTTTTTCTGTTTTGCTATTCTTTTTATTAGGGAAAAAGTTGTACAGATGTTTCATCATGCATATGATCATTACTTAAAGAGTGCTTTTCCTTATGATGAACTTCAACCTATATCTTGCCGTGGAATGGACACTTGGGGTAGTTTTTCCCTGACATTAATTGATGCTCTTGATACTTTAGCAGTGATGAAAAATTATACTGAATTCAGACGTGTTGTAAATACTCTTCTTGCTACAGCTGATTTCAATGTTAATATCAATGTTTCTGTATTTGAAACAAATATTCGTGGTAAGTATTTTTTAAGTACTGAAGAGCAAAATGTAATGATTACTGCAAAAAACTGATTGAATTGTAATTTTTTTTTTTTTTTTGCTGTGTGTAGATTCTTTTTACAGTCCTGTATTAATCCACTGAAATTGCCCTTTAGAGATTAAAGAGTATTAATGAAACTATTCAGAAACTGGAATATGGGAAAATGAAATGGCTCTCTCTGCTTATTGGGAGAAATTCTTTTACTATGGATTTGAACAGGTTAGGTTATTTGAATATGGTTAAGGCAGGAGGGCAGTCTGCCTAGGAGGAGGAGTGCCTTTGTGGAGGACATTCTGACGGAAATTGTCTTGCATTCATATTTCACATGGGGAAAAACACAAAAAACAAACCCAAGTGTAGTCAAGATACCATTCAGTGGTCTTAACAACTCGGCAACTGCTGGGGTGTCTTTTTAAACAGAATCTGTCTCATAATGAGATTATTCAAGAACAAAACTGCAAAACAACAATGAAAACAAAAATAGTTTTTTTATGTAATTGCTGATGTAATTTTATCAGCCATCCCAGTTTCTTTTTAAGTAGGAAAAATTAAATTGGAAATTGGAAGTGCATGAATAATGTAGACTGGATGATTAAACTGTAGCTAACCATAATCCTTGTGTATAGAGATGTGTTGGTGGAGAATATGCTCGGAGAAACTGAATTGCATTTACACTACACGGAGTGGTCATAAAAAAACTTCACCAGTATATAAACTCCTAGTGGCTTATCCTCTCAATCAGTTGAATTGAAATTTCTGGCATTATTATTTAAAGGTTATGCACTTGAGATTGTGGAGATTTAAAACAATGGTTACAGTGAAAAACATTTTAAATTATTTATTGGCAATACCCACTTTTTTTTTCTGAGAAACGCATTGAAAAACCACAAATGGTATTGGAATGATATATGAATGACAAACATTGCCGGTGTAAATCATTTTCAAAGAACATCTTAAAGGACCAATGAGAAAAACTGAGAGGATGTACATTGAAGCACTCTGCATAATTCACAGGGATAGACAGTAGAAGCGCCAATCACAGAACACCACGTATGAAGCAATGCTTGTAGAAAATCTTTAATAAGAAATGTGGGAAGATTGTTGCTTCTTCAGTCAGGTGTTTGAACATGCTAACAAGATGGCATTTTCAGAGAAGCATGTTGTTTCTTTAGTCGGTTGTTCGAACATGTAAGAAAATGTCACTTACAGAGAAGCTAGGGGAACTGATAAAACTGCGTAATCTGATTGGAAGAAATACTGCCAAAACCATGCCAGTTTACTGGGAAAACCACAAACTGAGATAAGAATCATGCTCTGTGAATACTGTACGTTATCTGGTAAAAAAATCGGATGAACCTGGATGCACATGTGATAGACCACAATCCAGACAATGATGTGTGCCAGTTGAAGTTTTTGTGGCAGTGCATAATAGGATTACTACACGTCCATTGCATACTGCAAGAAGTGTTGCCCACAGTTTGGATGTATCAAAAACCGTAGTACTCAAGTTTCTGTGCTCTGTTTTGCAGACGTTTCCTTATTGATTCTACCATGTCGACTTTGCAAATTTTATCCTCATCAGATATGAGGAAGATAGCAGGTTGTCAATGTGGATATTATGGACAGATGAGGTGCATTTCTGTATAACTGGTAATGTAATCACCCAGAACTGTATTCACTGGGCTGATGAAAATCCTTACGATGTAGCACCAGCACCTTTACGCAAAGCTAAAGTGACCGTTATGCATTATCGCAAGCACATTCTTTCTCAGTCCATGCTTCTTCAAAAAGGTTTATTATTTTAAATCATTGCAATTTTGAATGTATACAGTCAAATAATAATATCTGAAATTTCATTTCATTTGTTTGAGTGGGTAGGCCATTAGGGGTTCATATCGGGGTAGTTCTTTTACGAAACTCCCTGTATATAACCATGAAATGCTTATCACGTTACTAAAAGAAAGCCAGAAAATATGATGCATGTCTAAAAGATGAATAGGTTAAACGCTTTCCCTGATATTTGCCATCTACTTTTGAATACCTAAAGTTATATAATTGTTTTCACTAGAAAAGTAATTGTAAAATTTCATGTCCTGGTAAAATAGGTTTCTTCCAATTGGGTATAAAATTTTTTATTTATCTTCCATGCTATGAAAGTGTGTCATAAGGTGTCAAGGCAATTTTTAATTTAGGTATAGTGGTCTGTACATCAGACTGATGATCTGAAAACTCATATTTTATCTCTGATTAGAGCACTGTGAATTTTTCAGAAAATTGCATTGCAAAAGTCCTAATATGATAGTATCTTTATTACCAAATTTTTAACATCCAAATGAAGCTTTAAACATTTCCCGTTTATGCTATTATCTGCATTAATTGATGGTAATAATAAAACTCTGTACTAACATGTTAATTGCTATTGTCTATTTCCTTTTTAATTTTATGATAGCAGTGCATTTTCTAATGACATTTTAATAGTTCCTTGTATGTATCTTCTTCATATTCAAGTAACAAATATGAAAATAAATACTCAAGCTTTTAAAATTGGAAGTACTTGAGTTGCATTTTATTTAAAGATAAACATTTTGGTCCTACAGGAGCGCACTGATAGATTATTATCAGTCACCTTAATAGAAAATTTTTGAATTTGAATTGTAAGATCTGAAAAAAAAATTCATTAAATCTTTTATATGAGATCTTCTAATACTAGGTTGTTGAAAATTAAACTAAAATGCCGATTTATAGAAGATGTTCAAAGGATGTTTTGAGGAAGTGAAATTAAACCTGATCATTACAAACTTCACATAATCTTATTGTTATAGCAGAAAGCAACTTTCATATGTTGTAATACTAATAGTTCTAAATCCTACAAGTTCTCAAGATTTCAATGTGATGAGCAATGGTTTTCAAGCTAGAACTTTCAAATGCATTACCAAAGAAGTTTGCATACTTTATCTGTATAAAATTCTCTTTAGTAGGAAATTTGGCTTTGTAGTCTTTATTTTTGAAGCTTATAAACTGTGATTAATCTTTACCTAAAATAAAGTTCATTCCTGTGTTTTGATAAACCTGATTCTTTCATCAGCAGACCATATTTTCATTCAAGCTGAGTTCCTAGTCTTTGAGAAAGCTTCTGTGTTTTTTTATTAAATACCCAAACCATGTTATTAGATTCTTATCATACAATTCTGTAACTCTTCCATTTGTTCTTAAGGTACTAATTTTTCCTCTTGTCGTCATATTCTACAATTATTTTTTTCAATGGATTCTCAAAATTTACAAAGTTATCCATGTGTTTGTAAGAAAATTTTCTTCAAAAAACAGCTCTTAAAGTTGTTCCTTTAACTTTTCCCCTTGCATCTGCAGATGTGTTAATGCAGGTTAAAACTGTAAACTCTAATATTTCACATTGTATATACATAATGAAGTAGTCTGAAAAAGAAGAGTAGTTCCTAGTTAAAAATAGAAAGGTTGAAAATAGTGTATCCCTGAAAACTTGGGGATATCTTTATTTAGAAGATCAAAATTATGAGTTTGACATATGCATTTTTGCTATCAAGGGTAAGACACAGAAAGTAAACATAAAGTAGGAGTTGATCAAATAAGATTACTTTAATTAAATAAAAATTAGCCCCAATTTCAGTGTTGAATGACTAAAATTTTTTAATATGAAGTTACAAAATGTTGGTCTTCAGACTCAGAAAATAAATTAATATGTAATAAAATTTATTAAATTATAAAAGCTAGTACAACATACTCTTGATTATCTGGGCTAAATGCCGGGGAAGCACGCCATAGATAATTGTAAAACACAGATAATGTTATCAATTTTCATGCAAAATATATTTTTATTTTTTTTAAAAAATCAGTAATTTTACCTTATTTGTGGAAAAATGTAAATATTTAGTGATTCTTGCTGCATATTTTTTGGTGTGCTGTTTTATCATTATGTTTGAATGCACTTTGGTCGACCAAAGTCCAGTAGATAAAGTTCACCAGAAATCAAAGCTATCTCAGGGCTGTTATTGTCAGTATCTTCTTCATTTACATTTTCAATATCACTTTCTGCCTTTTCTATTCTTGTGACATTTAAAAAAATATATGCATCATTCAATCACTGAAAGCCCAGCTAAATCGAATCGTCAGTAAAATCATTGAATCATTGCTCAGTGTCTTCCCGATCGACATTTTTGAAGAATTTTACAATTTCAATTTTATGGCATACAACTTCAGTTATTTCCTGTACTTCTTCATAATTAGATAAATCTCCAATTTCTATATTTCGAAAAATTTTTCTCCATGGTTGAACCAATGTTATTGGTTTTGCTTTCGACCATGCTTTTCCTGCTTCGCATATGACATTCTTACAGTGAACGTTTTCTGAACCTTTATTATATCACCATCTTCCTCAGCAAGAATTATCAGAAGAAACCTAAGGACTAACGTAAAGTCATTGAAACGAAACCTAAAGATGCAATTCAGCGGTTTTTAGAGAATGTTTGGACTTGCTTGTTTGTTTTTTACACTCTCTCTTGCATAGCATTGAGTGTGCGTGCTTGTGCACTGCCACTTGTAGATATTTGAGAGTAAATTATCTATAATAAATTAATATATAATAAAATATATTGAACAATAAAAATCAATATGTAGTAAGACTTATTTAATACTAATGTTATTAAAAATAAATTTAACATATCTTCAGAAAACATGAAACACACTTGAGAAGCCCTAGATATAATGTAAAGTGTTTTAAAAATAATGCATGACTAAATATCTCCTGAATGGTTGACAATAAGCATGATCCCAGTTTCAGAACTGAATCAAAAGGGTATATTTTAGACTAATATATATTTTTCTTTTTGATGACTTTTGTTAAAAAATAATGAAACTTGCATTCTTATGTCACATTTTAGGATAGCTAATCCAGAATACTTTATGAAAGAATAATTTTACTTCTTAGAAAGACTTAAGGTTTTTAAATTAATGTGCGAATGGAAAATTCATAAGAGGCGGAAAAAAGAAAAATTTTGGTCAGTAAACATGCTCAGTAAAGTATAAGATAGAAAATGTAGATGATGCAGAGTTTTTCTAATCAAATCCACTTAAGTCTAAAAAATTACCTGATTTTATCCCAAAATACATGCATTCCAATGAAAAGGTTTCTAAAATTTTATATTTTAGCCTTTCTTTTGTAAATTAATTAATTTCCTTCAAATTTTATAATCTTACTTTAAAATTTGTAACTTTTTTTTTTTTTTTTTTTAAATTTTTTTTTTTTCAATCCAGGACATAATTTGGAATCCAGAAATATTCATACATGTCACGGATGTGTGGTAATCTTACCCATTTGAAGCAGAAGATCAATTGGAAAAGCATTTCTCTTAGCTAAATTAATTAAATGAGAAGTCTTAATCCATTATCATAACTCATACTACCCTAAATATTATTAATTAGAAATTCTAGATATTATATTTAAATATTTCTAAGAGTTATGTTTATTATGGTTTCAAATACAAATTTAAGAGAATTAAAAATTGCTGGAAGCACAAGTTTAAAATTCCAATTTCTAAAACTTCTAAATTAAAAATTTTTATGTCTTAACAAACATATTTTGTATGCGAATGAAATTTGTATTTTTATTGTTTTTTCTTATGTAAGCTTGGCAGTTTTTTCCTCCCAAGTAAATAATGCAAGTTGCAGAACTGTTCCCTCTTCCCCTAAAAGATCATTAAGGGAAACCTTACTTATCCGAACATCCTTTTTACTCTAAAAATACTCCTGTTTGGAAACTAGGTGCCATGTGGTCAAACTGATTGCTGTGTTAAAAGCTATTTAATGGAAAAAAAAAAAACGATTATGCATTAGTGGCCCTGAGTGTTTCCATAAGTTGAAAATCTTGCATCTGAAGAAGTAATTCTGATATGAATGATTTGGAAACTGTCTAAAAAAAATTTCAAAAGTTCTGAAGTTCTGTTCTGAAGAAAATTACAGAACAAAGAGCAATACGTGCTAAACTACATGATTACTATACCTGAAGCTCTGATAAGTCTTGACTCAAAATAATTTGAAATATTGAAAATACCTGTAGATTAGCAAGTTTCATGAAAAAGTGTTGATCGAGAGTCTGACTCTGAATAGGAATGAAGTGTGTAAATTGTTTGAAGAAGAGCCTCGTGTCTTGTAAATAGATGTTAGGTGTCAGTAATGTTAGCAAAGCACAACTGGTTGCATGTGGTTTTAAATCATAAGGTAAGATAAGATATAGGGCATTCCTCGTTTCGTCATCTTAATGACACTACGAGTCCGATCTTGCCACCGAACCAGGCCCAAGGGTTCAACTGTCCTCACACCTTGGAGAGACTGGTGCCATCGCCTTAGTGTGACACTGGTTCTTAATTTTCTACCTACCAGTCACACAAACTGCCTGTCACCTAAGGACATTACCCAGGACACCACCCCGGCCTACTAGAGCCTTGAGCTCTAGGATGTGCCAAATCACTGAGGCAACCAATAAGTGATGTTTCCTGCCACAAGGTTCATAATTTGTATACTCCCCTGGCCAAGACTGCTTAGGTACAGATCCTGACCAGTAGCTTCATCGAGTTCTCTACATCGACCCCCATGGGAAATTATAAGATATGGTCGTGGACATTTAACCGACACCAGTTAGCCGACAGGGCATTTAATTGACACGGACATTTAGCCAACAAGGACACTTAGCTGATAGGACATTTTGCCGACCAGACAGTTAACCAACAATGAGTCTCGCTCTTCCCAATGCTTTCAGATTCACATTTCATTTCTACTTTGCTCAAAGTGGTTTCGCTCCTCCCACTAATGAAATTTCTTTTCCCTGTGAGTTCCACACTGGAACTACTTTTTTTTTTCTTCTGAAATTCTATTTACACCCTCAGAATGCTATTTACACATTAGGCATTGTATATTTATCAATCTGGGTAAGGGCTCTGGTGCAGCAGGCTTCACCTCCGACCCCATGGACTGTGCTGTTGAAAAGGAAAAGGATGATAAAAATCTCACACCCGCTCCGGAGCCTGAGACTGAACCCAAGAGCGAAAACTCTCCTGATTTTCTGCCCAAGACCAGAGGTGAAATGGAGTGATCTAATTGGTCTTTTTGCCAAGAGCGTTGTAAAGAATTAAGTTCTAATGAAATAGGATATGCAGTTTTGCACATTGCTGCCGAGGAAAGATACTGCACCTAAATTAGTGATTCGTTGTTTGCCGGATAATTCCCCTGTGGATGACATCAAGGCGGAGTTAAACAAAGATGGGTTTCTTGTTATCAGCATATCACAGTTCACCAAGAAAGTCGATGATATTGATGTTAAACTCCCAGTTTTCTTCGCCTTCTTTCAAGAGCAACGACGAAGGTAGGATCATTTATAGGAAGAAAACTCTACTTGATCTCTGGGTCAAGTTTCATAGATATAGGAGCAATCTAAACACTATGATGTGTTTCAGAAGTCAGCAATACAGGCATGGGCCGTTATTCTGTAATAATGTGCCAAGATGTCTCAATTGTGGGCAGGGTCACCTGACCTACACCTGCAAACTGCCTAAAGAGGATAAACCTACTTGCGTAAATTGCAAGATGGAACATATTGCCTCTTTGAAGTTGTGTGAGTTTCGACCTAAAACTTGTGAAAACCCAGAAAAAAGAAATTGACCTCAGCATAGAAGCCTCAATCAGGTATTTCCCCTCCGATGACTGAGAAGCCCGCACAGAATATTTGAAGTCTGCCATTGCATTCTTACTTTGATTCCATTGCATTCCTACTTCAAATCAATTCGAATGCTCAAATGGACAAAAATTTCCAGCTGCTCACATACAAATTCATTGAATTTGTTGAGAAATGCAAGAGGATTGATTCTACCCAAGAAAAACTGTTACTTGCTCTTGGAAAGGTTGAACAACTGGTACAGATGGACTTGTAAGTACTGCTGCTCTTCTGCATGATGAATTTTAGAATTTAACTTGTTTTATTTTCTAGTGTGTTTGGGACTCAAGAGATGGCACCACTTTCTGGACCGCATTCCTTTTTTAGTTTGCTGACATGTTCACTGGTCATGATTGGACTCTCCACTATGCTTGCCATGTCCTAGGCTCTTCCTCCCTGCCTTGTCTTTCTGCTGATTCTACTATGTCCTGATTTTTAATGTCATGTGCCCATTGACGTATCATCATCAAGCCGGATACATCGCACTTAGCGTGATATCCCGGCGATACTTGCGCCGATTGACCGGCCCAGTAATTCATGCCTTGTGGCCTACGGCCACCTATCAGGTTTGGTTTATGTAATTATGGCTAGTAATTTATTACATAAACAGAATTTGTTTTTGCTTGGTATATGTAATTATGGCAAAGCCAGAGGGCTATCTGCCTAAGGGGAGGGATAACTTCGTGGAGGACTTTCTAAGGAAAATTGGCTCGTATACACGTTACACATGGGGAAAACTATGAAAACACTCATGCGGACAGTCTGTTCACGGGGTTCGAAATTCGGACCGAATTACCAGTGCTCAGCGACTTTACCGCTCGGATGCTACTGGGCCTATCAGAAATAGAGTGACCGTTTTACTTAATATAGAACCAGTCTCTTCCAATGAAAATTGCTTTTTTAGACTAAACCTTTATAAATGCATTGCTCGAAAATGAAAAGAATGTCCCAAATCTGAATACCAAAGTAAAATTCACTATTATTCTTGAATTATGCTTTTAAAGGAAATATTGGCGATTTAGTTTTAGGTAGTCATCTCTAATTTATTTTGTTATTAAAAAATAATATAAAAGAGAACTTTCAAGGTTATGGTAACTGACAAGAGATGCTTAAAAATCATTGTCATCTCATCATCAACAGGCAGTTCATTTTACCATTCTTAAGATAAAAATAAGCAACTCTATTAAAGTGTCAGAATCGAGCATACTCATTTTTACCTACTAACTTGGGCCATTATGATGCAACTTCAAAAGTTGCTACTGAGAGAGCTGAATTATTGCATAATTTTTATTTAGAGAAGAAAAATGATTGTGTATGTATATATATAGAGAGAGAAGAAAGATGATTGTGTATGTATATAGATGCACATATACTAGAGTTTATATATCAAGTTCCATCTACTAACACACTTCATTCTGGTAAATCATACTGAAAAGTCTTCTGCACGACCTCAACATGATCCAAATCATTTAGTAGGCGTGGTTAGAAAATAAGAGTGGAGTTGCATATCAGCAACGTTTTCGATATATGAAGAGCGAAAAATGTAGTTTTTGTGGAAATGTATTCAGTTCTGAATAAAACAAAATCTTAAAGAATATTTTACTTCTAAATTAAACATTATGCAACAGTTTAGTGTTATAAACATTAACCTAAGTAAGTATTTTAAGCGAGAGGCATAGTCAATAAAATGTTACAGAATTGTGCTTTTAATTTCCTACAAATTCAAAAGCATTAGGAAGAGCCAGATTGGAAAATTAATAGCCGTAAGTAAACAAGAAAAATTATTAATGATGTGAAAGTGTTCAAAGGAACCCAGTTGATTAAATGAAAAAGCTTTACAGACAATTTTTACAGATCCTATATTAAAATGTAACTAAGTGATCATCGTGACATAAGTGACAAATTCTTTTTCCTTTCAAAAATTAAATCATTTTCCGTGACGAGAAAATTCAACGTTTTTTCAATTTGGCCAATATACACCAAACAGCGTGATACAAATCAAACAATGCTAAATTACGTAAGAATTAAAGGCACATATAAGATCTTTAAGAAATGAGAAATGAATTTTACTGATAGGTGAAAACATAACTTAAATATTGAACATGGAGAAGTTGAGAAATTTTGTAATTGATAGTAGGTTTAAATAATTATTGTACGTGTCAGCTAAACGTCACTGTCGGTTTAGTGTCCTGTTGACTAAATGTCTTGACAGTTAAGTGTCCCATAGCTAAATGTCCTGACGGCTAACTCTTTGTGTCGACTAAATGTCCTGCCGGCTAAGTGTCCTTGTCGGCTAATTGTCCGTGTTGGCTAAATGTCATGTCGCCTAAATGTCTGTGTTGGCTAAAGTCCTGTCGTCTAACTGTCCATGTCGGCTAAATGTCCTGTTGGCTAAATATCCTGTAGGCTAACTGTCTTTGTCGGCTAAATGACCTGTTGGCTAAGTCTCCGTGTCGGCTAAATGTCCTGTCAGCTAACTAGTGTCGGTTAAGTGTCCTTGTTGGCTAAATGTCCTGTCGGGTAACTGTCCTTGTCAGCTAAATGACCTATGGGCTAAGTATCCGTGTTGGCTAAGTCTCCATGTCGGCTAAATGTCCTGTCAGTTAACTGGTGTCGGTTAAGTGTCCCATTGGCTAAGTGTCACAGACCCAATAAGGTAAGACACTTTGAAATTATGATCTTGTTATTAATATGCCTGCACTTGTACTAGCTATAATTCCTCAAAAAGAACTGAAAAATCTTTGTATTAGGTGTTGAATCTGCTATTCCAAATGGCGAACTGCATGAAACAATTTTCATGTAGCAATTCACAGATTATGTTAACAATAGTGGTCAAGTTTGCAAGTTTCGTAAAAGGGTCTGAGGACTTATTAATCTAGGAAGATAATGGTTCAGAAGATTTATTGATTTCATACTTCATTTAATATGAAATCAGTTTGTGAAAGTTTTAAATATAGTGAAGTTTTAAATGATGTGTTAATTTCAGGTTCTGATAAGTCAGAAGTTGCTATTCATCTTCTTAGAAAGGAATTCAAAATGTCTAAAGCTCCATATAAACTCCTTATAATGTGTTTATAATGGTCTCTTGACCATTTTTCTTTAACACTTATGCTGAGAAAATTTTAGGTATTCCAAATAGCAGACTGTAAATTGAGACACTTCTCTTACATACCTTCAACATTATCAGATTCTTAGAAAAATGAAAAATTTTGCATTCTTTACCATGAGCTGCTTTACTTGTGAATGACAACTCATCATGATATTTTGTACTTTGTGAATTGTCTTAGTTAAGTCTGAAAGCAGCCAGCCGATACTGGTTCAAAGAGTTCTGTTGAGCTGGATCAAAGAGTTCAAAGTTGAGTTGGTTCAAAGAGTGTTCTGTGTTACTTAAAAAGGCAACCTGGACTCAAATTGCTGTTTCATAAATCTAATAAGGCGTTGATTTGTTGTGTAGGTGGAGAATGGGAGGCTAACACTCAAATTAAAATTTATTTCTTTTTAAATTTGTGATTCTGATAATGAATCCTGTAATACAGGGTGACATAAAACAAACATCTGTTGCTGTGTCACTTATTAAGATACAAATTTTAGCTTTGACAAAAACAGTTGTCAAGATTTAAACTATGCTTTATGATGTAAATAAAATGTCAAATGTTCTTGGGGTGTGAAAATATTACTGTTTTTGATCGTAGTCAGTCAAATATAAAAGCATATTAAATTAAAGTTGTAGTGCTGTAGTAAACATTTAGACATTAAATCAAAGTACATTTGGGGTGTTGTAAATTTTTATAATATATATCTTGAAATATGTTTCCACAAAAAATCAGCTGATTTATTTACCAAATGTTACCTAGAATGTGCAATTAAAGGTGTGAGTGTAACATAATGTGCAATTAAATGAAGATGTTAAGAGAGTAGTTATGTTTACTCACTGTTTGTAATTTGATATAATTGTAAGTTTTTTTATCTTGTCTGTTTAGCGGGTGGTAGTGTCAGTTGCATTTATGAATGCACTGTTATGTGTTCTTGAAGTCTTAAACATCTTTTAATAAATAACATGAACGGATTGTATTGGTCTGTGTTTTTCGTATTAGTAGAACAGATATGTAAGGTTTTATGTACATATGAAAGCTTGTAAGATATTATTGTCAAAGCTTAAAGTAACATGGTAGAGATTTTACTTCCAAAATATTAATAAAAGTGGCATTAATTGTTACATTCTTATACATTGGATTTGTAATAACTGCAGAATGTTCATTCATGTATTTTCCAGTTAATTTTCTTTTCATGCCCTTATTTTGTTAATATGCTTTTAATAACATATTGAAATGTTTAGTATGCATTCTTATTTTCAGTTGTTGGAGGATTATTGTCTGCTCATCTATTATCAAAGAGAGCTGGTCTCGATGTTGATCCAGGTTGGCCATGTTCTGGTCCATTGTTGAGTCTTGCAGAGAAAGTTGCTCGCAAATTACTTCCAGGTAAAATTTACATATATGTGCAAAAGGTGTGACAGATATCTCAATGTGGCATTCGTAATGTTATGGGTAGTAACAAAATTAAAAATTTTTTCACCTTAGAATTTAATGTTAATGTTTGGATGTTGCTAATTATTCTGTTATGTGTATCTCTTATGTGCATATGCAATGGGAAGAATTATAGAATTATGTTTTGAGCTTTTCAAATCTGTATATGGTAAGTCTTGCAAATGTATCGATAAAAAAACACATGAATTAACAGGCTGTTTTAAGGTCTTGAAACATGCTGAATTCATCTGTAAAGTGTTCTGCAAATTTTTTCAGAACAAGGCTATCTTTTTATAAATTTGACTGTTCCGGAACTTTATTCTTTTTTTTTCCTATAAAAGTGTTTTAATTTTATACTGGTATTAAGTTAACAGAAAGAAGTTTATATTTGTTATCAAGAATTCAAAGCTGTTACAGTTTTGATAATCTTTACCATATTACTAAAGATTGAATAAATGTTAGTACTCCCATTAATAAGACGGATGAGCATGCTAGTTATTTCATAGCTGTTCTATGTTATGATTTGTATGGTAAAAAGTACCACAGTCATAGTGTTTAGACTGGAATGAGATGTCTATAGGTAGTTAAACTAGGAATAAATTTCATAAAATGTGACTCTTAGGAAAATACATGATAGATCATTGCCATGTGTAATTTATAAATTTTGCGATTTTTAGCTATAGTGGAGTGTATGCAGGTAATTTAATTTAATTAATTAATTTATTTATTTATTTTGTCATTTTTAGAAATTTAGGTGGATCACAAGGGACCACAAGTTCTGCTTGAAGATCACGATCCTCAAAGCATCACTTGTGGTCCAAAGGATCTTGGGCTGAGGTTAATTATAGTCATGTGTTTTTTTTATGAACCAAATATGTTATATAGTTTTTCACTAATAAATTAATGCTCTCCCCATTCTGTTTTCTGATTACATCTTTCGCCTTTTAACTTTAATTTCTTCAAATTACTGTTATTTTTCTCTCTCTTTATAGAGATTGTAATCTGATTTATAGTTTAGAAAATTGTTCTCACTAGTATTTAATTAACAGATAATTCTAGATGGCTGCACTGCTGTAGGAAAACTGAGCATAGTTTTCCCTTTTCAATTTTGAATTTCTTCTCTGCTGCAAATTGATATTTTTAAGAAATTTTTATTGCTATTAATATCTTTTCTTGACAAAGTATGGCATTTTTTTTATCAGTAGTAAGTAAATATTGGGTCATTGAGATATGAGTTTCTGTTTTTTAAAATGAATTTCTGAACAATACTTGATCCTTTCTTTGGAAATATACCATGTATGTTAGTCACAAAGTTTAAAAAGTAAGCTTGTGACTTTTATTAAATATCTGTTATTTAAATAATTTAACAAGTATTTTGATTTTTAGTTGATTAGAATGACCATGCAGGTTATGTGCCAGTTATGATTAGAAGTGGGCCTGTGAAGAGTCATTAAATTTTTTTTTTTAATTTGCATAAAAATAAAATCACAAGTCTAATAAAAATCAAAATATTTTATTTTAAAAATTGGGTACATACTATCACTCTAGAGATTAAGTAGAACTCAAAAAATGCGCGACACTAAAAATTAGCAAATATTTTCAAACATGAAGAAGACAGATTAAAAGGTTGAAGTTATATCAGATTTTAACATTCCCGTTAATGTAATTGGATTGAACAATTTTCTACTTTTTCTCATCAATTGCATTTTTATTAATTTTTGTTAGTGCAAATAAAAGATTGAAGATATTTTCTTAAAAATTATTTCATAGTCAGAAAACTCAACTATCTTTTTATTTGATCCATTTAATAAACACCTTTTTCATTTTCACTGAGAGGTTTGACTGTAACAAAATTAATCACATTCAAGCAAGATTGGTCTAATCCTATTTCTTCAGACTCATTAAGTTAATCAAGGTAAAATTCATCTTTCCTTGAATAATGCAAACTCTAAGAATCATTATCATCCCTGAAGAGTTACAGCTTTTCAGAATTGGCTTTTACATTGCATTGGATGTTAGCCTTATGTGTGCAAACCATTGTCCAGTATCATATATGGGGGGTGTTCATTTGATTCAATATATGTGTTTATTTTTCGTCTACCTTTCTGGATGTTGATATCATTTCATATGGAATTGTTTTTGTACAGTTTTATTTCATATGATTGGAAATCTGTTTCATTGAGAAGGCATTCAGAATTTTCGAATGAACTATCATAATTAAATTATTTAAGATGGTTCATCAGCTACTTTTGGATGAACAGAAACGAAATAGTTTTCCTGGGGAGAGAGATTCAATTGAATCAGACTTTGATTGAATTCCTCTTCCTATTTTAGTAATTTTGTAGGTTAGCCTTTATTTAAGGGTGCCTGTTGGATTCACCATGTTGTTTCATTTATGGTAACCTGAGTAGCTGAATGTCATGGAAACTCTATTTATTATATTAATTCTTCTTATTATATATTAATTATTATATTAACTCTTATGCTGTGAATGATTATCTCTTATGCTCTTATGCTATGATTGCTGTGAATTTGGCTGATGAGAAAATACTTGTTGGATGTCAGTTAGGAAGTACGTCGCTGTGCTTTGCACTGTAAAATGGCTGCCGGTTGTAATTGGGTGTTTGGTGGTATAGAACGAGGGAGCAGAAGGTTTGGAGTTGGTTGAGGACAGAAGGAAAGAAATTTTGTTGGATGTAAATCAATGGAATTATAAGTGTCCTGTTTGTATGAAGGAAATGTGTATGGTCAAACGTAAAGATCGTTCAGATGGCTTTGAATAGGTTCGTTGCAAGAAAGGTTCAAATGGTCACCATATAAAGCATTCCATTAGAAAGGGAACATGGTTTGAGGGAAGTTTTGGATGCTGTTAGGGAATTTTGTGTGCCACAGACTGAAGACACAGAAATTTTTAAATAAGGTAAGTGGATATTTCCTTTGTGTAGTGAGTGCATAGATGGTATAGTAGTGCATAGTGCTTTTTTATGTTTTTTCATCATTTGATATAAAATGCAGTTTATTGAGATTATATATTTTTTGTTTGGCTCTATTGTAGAATTGGGTGCTCCTTCCACTTTTAAGTGAAAATAGATCGATTTATACATGGATAAAGTCAAGCCATGCGCACTGCCGAGTTTGTGCAATTCTGTAATTTTTTTTTAAGTGATCGATGTGTGCATGCATTTTTTAAGGTCAATGTGTGAATGGATATAGAGTGTGTGCAATTCTTTGACTTGTTATTTTGGCTTTGTGTACTGGAGATTTTTATGCAGAAATCACCACTACACAAAGGAAAAATAACAAGTCAAAGAATTGTACAAACTTGCTGCCTATGTACCACCAAAAATCGCCAGTTTTCGCCAAGGTTCACCTGTAAATATGTTTTTACCGTTTTGTATTTTATATTTTTCTGTTGTTTTCGAAAATTATGCTGGTTTGAAAACAATTTGATATTTTTAAGGAAATTTGGGGGTTTTACCGGTTTTGAATTTATTTCTTCATGTCTTTATGAATTAGGTTCTAAATTTCTTCCTTTTTTGTGTATATACATATATATATTCTGGATTGCATTTGCTTGGTATAACTGATCTGTAACCTTGTGATATTACATGTAAGTTGGCTTGTGATGTGACATCATCACTGACCAGTATCAGCAAATCCAAAGTTATATTAACCATCAGTTCTATTACACTTCATAAGGGTTGAACTTTGTTTTGAAATAATTCACTTGATTTTGAATAAATATATCCTTCAAGTGCTGACTTGCACAGTTGAATATGGAAAGCCTTACTCCGAAGTTCTTCATAACCTTGTTTGCTATGTCTGGTGCTGTTAGTGCAGTTTCCTGTCTCTAGCATTTTTCAGTTCATTGGTTGTCCTCAGATTCTTTAAAAAACTTTGCTTTCAGGTACCTCCATAGAAGGAAGTTGTAAGGTGACAGACAATTCAGTGAAATGAGCTGAGTATAGAATGATATCTCAAAAGGACATTGGATGCCTTAGAAAGATTTCACGTAACATATTTGTTGATATATTTGTTGTATATGCTATGGCACTGTCTTGTTAAAATAATACAGAAGTTTATTTCCTGATAACATAGGACACAAAATGTTAAACCTGCTTCTTTTCAACTGTGCAGTAAAGTTTTTAATAATGTGTGTTGTTGCTTTGTTATTTAAATATTAAATCTGGGAGTTATTTCTGCCACGCCCCGTTATTGTCATATATGATGTTAAACAAACAGTATAGTGAATATATCGAACAAAGAGCAGCATAAGTAGCTTTTGTGAGACTCCTGATGTAGGAGGGTAAGCATAGGCAAAGAAGCAGGATGGGGAGTGGTGGGCAGCCAAGTTTTGATACAGAAGCAGAGAGAAGAGGCAGTGAAACAGAATGGTCAGTATGGTATACTGTGCTATGTTTTTACAAAGTATTAATTAGGAAATGAATTTAAAATGCCAAAATGTTGCAAGAGTCATTTTATTATTGTAAATGAACATTTGATATTATAAACAAGGAAGTGATATGAAAAGCCAGATAAAAAGCAACTTATGTATAATTGTAATTGTCTTATATGTAATAATTTAGAAAATTTGTGAAGCATATTATAGAAATAATGGGAAGTAACTTAAATCCAATAAGAAGCAACCATGGCCACTGCTTTTTATTTCATACTGGTGTGTATTCATAAGCAAACAAAGTATTTTAAGAACTAACTGGTACTGATGCATATAAGTATAATTTTAAAAAGAGCAGAAGAGGCAGTCTTGATAGTAAGAGGAGCAGAAGTTAAAAGTGACATAATCCAAGATGGAAGAAAAATGGTTTACAAATTTTGATTTTCAGTTCTAAAGTAACTGCATCATGTAACATTACAAAAAGGACTGAGAGAAGAAACAGCTAAATTAAATAGAGAATTGGGGAATACTGCAAATTAAAGTTAGTATTTTGGTTAACATACTTTTAAGAATGCATGTGTATACTTTTCTGTACACAAATTTGTCAGTGCATAAGTGATCCCAATACCATTGCTGTTCAGAAGTTTCATTTAAATTATTTGAGAGCTTGAAATGATTTAAAGTGTTATCTCATTTCAAACAACTAAAAATCATTTTATAGACATGTGTGTGAGACTTGTCTATTGTGATGAATTTTACTTGCAGCTAAATTTGAGAGATTTTAATATTGTTTTCCTCATTTTAAATACTAAGTTATGAATGTTTACATATTTCAGCTTTCAATACGAAAACTGGTATGCCATATGGAACAGTCAATTTGCTGTATGGAGTTCCTCCTGGAGAGACACCAATTACTTGTACTGCTGGAGTTTCTACCTTTATAATTGAGTTTGGTACATTGAGCCAGCTAACTGGTGATCCTGTATTTGAGAATGTGGCTGTTAATGCTTTAAATGCTTTATGGCAAAGGCGATCACCATTGGGATTGGTGAGTGGGTCTATCTGTATCAGAAGTTGTGTTATTTCATTTACTTCATTAAATTTACTTTAGTGAAGTATAAGCTTATATTTAACTTTGGAAGCTTATAACATCTCTTGTTGTTACAGATACATACAAAATGAAATGCAGTTATAAAACCGTTAACAATAAATATCAATATGCAACATCCTCCCACCTTTTGTCTTGTACATCTAGATATTACAAGACAAAATTGATATATTGCTTAAAAATTGTTACCTAACATAGATATTGTAGTCAACATTGATAAAGGTAGAGTATTTATAAATTCAGTCATTTGGGTTCTTTTACCTGTCATCCACTTTGAGTGCATATTATTTCAGGACTGGAAGTAATTCTGTCGCTGCATAATGTCAAGTTTGAAGGATGCAGTTTTAAATCATCATGACTGGGTAACAAATCTCCTCCTTTTCTTTGAGGGCATAATCTGGGCCCTGAGCTTCCAGCTTTGTCCTGAAGGCTTAAATTTGATGATACAATCTCTAAGGAATATAACTGCTGAAGGGGACAGATAATTTTGTATATTTGCCAATTTCAGTCGAGGTACTTACTGTTTCCCATCTTGTCTTGTGAATAATTCTATCACTGTACCCAAAGGCCAGTTAATTCTTTTGGAGCTATTAAATCCCACAAGTACAACATCTTCTACTTGAATAGTACCCCTTGCTTGAGTAGTACCTATATCTGTCAATGTCTGTAAGTAGTGTGGTACAAATTTTGGGATGGCCCAAAAGAGAAATCCTGATGGAAAATCTTTCATCTAAACTTTTTACTGTAACATTGTACCTTCTATGATCTACATTAGGAATAGTTCCACCACCAAATAGTCCTTGTGACAGCACTTCTGTACCCGTAGGAGAAAGTTTCAGTTCCTTTATTAATTTTTTTGTTTGGTGTATGATCAATGTGAGCCATCCTGCAACTTGGCTTCTTTTATAGGCAAACTGATTTGACTTGATTGTATAAAGTAATCAAATCTGCACATTTCTTACTAGTTACATAATTTTTGTTCCCTTTGTGAGTAATTCATGAGCATACATGTGTACAAACAAATCTTCTCTGTCAAATTTTTCTTTCTAGAGTAATTCTGAGCCATAGGGAAACTTTTTATTAAACTTGCAGCTCGAGACCCGAGTAATCGCCGAAAACAAATATTGGAACTTAATCTTCAGCCAGCATCTCTTCATCATCATGAATTCTGGAAAACTGTTCTGGATTTGTATTCTGGATTTATATATGTGTGTTAGGGAAATGTACAAATTTCCAGAATTTTCTTAAAAGGTGTATTTAAATGAACTTACAGATCTGAGACTTGTGTATACTTTAAAGTACTCTCCCTTCTGAATTACTGCTTTATTTATAAGAAAGAAAAAATTCACTCAGAGGAAGATGAAGTGAGTAGGAGATTCAAGACATGGTTAACTTTTTTTTAGCCTCAAAATCATTGAGCTGCTAATGGAAACTCTCGGTAGTTTTCGACTTAAGATACCACTCTAATGTTGCAAGAACTAGTCATAAAATTAAATTCTTTAATCATATCTAACCATCAAACAGCAATCTTAAAGCTGTTAAACTATATGAACATTTTATTTGGTTCTCTTTGTGTAATGATTGCCAGAATGAAATCAAGCGAAAATGATGCTTGAATGTCTCATTATAATTATTGTTAATGTACAGAAGGAAACCCTTTTCTCATTAAAAGTGTTATTTAATCAAGGTAATAGATTACCTGCCAAAAGTTAAAAAAATACTGTATGCAGTTGTATTTGCTGTCTATTATTATATGGAAAATACTAGTAAAAATTTTTTTAAAGTTTTTAGCAAAGGCCATAATAATAAAGCAGGGGAAAAATTAATAGATTTAAGCACTAAACTAGTTACTGACTTTTCTGTTCATCTCATGTCATATGTATTATTTAGTTCTTGTATTAATTGTGTATAATTTTTCTATTTATTATGCTTTTTTTTATTTGTGTGATATATAGTAGTTTATAGTTTAATTTCCTGTTCCATGCTACAAAAGCTTTCATTAAACATGAGTTTTTCCTAGAAAGAACATTTTTGTTATTATAAATAGGAGTAATATCTTTTAAGTAATTATATTATTTGATTTGTAAATTATCAGATGCATTATAGACATAATTAATTTTTGATGAAAAGTATTTTCAAAGTGAAATCATGCTTCAAAATAGGTAAGCAAGTCTGTGATTTGCAACAGCTGCAGAAGTCTCTTAAGTTGAATCGCCTTAATTTTGGTGCTCTTCTGTTATCAGGACCGGATTCAGAAGTGCACATATGTATGTATGTGTATATGTGCGTGTGTACATGCACAAATACTTGCATACATACATGAACACATCCATCCAGCCATACATTGAATGCATACATCCATTTTTGGACCCGGTCCTGATAACAGAACAGTACCTTAATTTCTTCTTTCTTGTGATTTTACTAAAGTTGAAACATTTCAACAAAAATCTCCCATAGGGTGAGCAAGTCTGAAAAAAGTCAGCATATTCCAAAATGTGTGATTTTTACTATTTATCATATAAAGATCTTGTATTTGAATAAATTTCCATACTGTAGTGTAACCAAATTTTGTGAAGAATGCTGATTTTACATCAGCATTCCGGATAAGTAAGATATTTTGAGTTTATTGTGATGTGAAATAGAAAATAGACTTTGAAAGAAACAGCAAATTGTGATGACTGATGCCTCAGAAGGCTGCAGAATCTTTTTTCAATCTCTCATAGCTGGCCTGATCATGAAGAAATTATCTTAAGCACTTGCCTTATTATGTCATGTTTCCTGGATTGAGAAATAAGTTTAATCAAAGCTTAAATTTTATGTTTATAAATTCATTTCTACTTAATATAACATTGTTATTATTTGCAATATATATGTACACTGCACAAAAAAAGGGTGGGACAGTTCTGTATCTCTAATTCTACTAGGCCCATTGACAAAATTCATCTTCGTTTCTCATGTCTCGAAAACACGACTTAGGATATGTATTAGATTTATACATAGCATTGTTATAACATAGATCTTTTGACACAAAATCAAACTTTTTCTGAAACGCCACTTTTTTTTTTCCAAATTTCGATTCTGACTCAAATTATGCCTAGAAATTAAATTTTGTAATTTTTGATGAAAAATTTATCTTGGCGGATTTTTTTCAGTTTGCATCAAGAATAATTCACTTATGGAACTTCTTATTTTACAGCGACCTATTTGCTTTTCCTTTTTTTTATTGCCCATGAGTGGAAAAAAAGTCATCGTTCATACTTTCAAATAATTTTAACAGAGTGCATAAACCACATTTTCGTTATTATCGCTTATAATAAACATGCCAAATTTCAAAATGTTCCAAAATGTAAATTCACGTATGTCTTAGGAAATTTTGAACAAAATTGTGGTTAATTTTTTGCAGGTATGCTTAGAAATACATCTACTTTAAGATGATGTTAACAATATTTTAGGTTATAATTCAAAAATGTTTTTCGAAAAATTTATAAAATTATTTAAAAATTAGTTATAAAAATGGACGAATTTTATTTGGAATAAACCTAAGTTCCGAAACATGAAAGGAAGAATCAAATAAGTTTAATTGGAAAAAAAAAGAGATATTAGTAAATATACACAGAATTTAATTAACATTGAGTAGCTAAAGTTATGTGAGCTAATTTTTTAAAAACTACTCATGCAATTTTTACAAAACTTGGTAGTTTGGCATAATTCGAATCATAGAATCGAAGTATGGAAAAAAAAATGGCATGCTATTTCAGAAAAATCCGATTTTGTGTCAAAATACCTATATTAGAACAATGCTATATACAAATCTAATACATATCCTAAGTCACGCTTTCGAGACATGAAGAAGGTAAGTTGAATTTCATCAATTGGCCCAGTAGAATGAAAGATATATAACTGTCCACCCTTTTTTTCCCACAGTGTGCATTCATGGTTGTGTTTATTAAGTGTATAATGTATATGCATATATTTCTTTACATGTAAGGTAGGCAATCATATCAATGTCCAAGATGGGAAGTGGACTGCCCTTGATTCTGGTATAGGTGGTGGTGTTGATTCTTACTTTGAGTACTTAGTCAAAGGTTCAATACTGTTTCAAGAGCCAAAGTTTATGAAAATGTTCAAAGGTGAGAAAAAATGTTAATCTCATTTAACTGTAATGGTAAATTTAACTCATAAGTTTTTACTCTCTTTACTTTTATATTTATTGCTCTTTTTTATTATAATTTTTAAAATAAAATAGTGACCTTGATTTAACAAGAAGTGCATTATAGAGTGTTTTGTGAAAAAGTTAAGTCATGCTAAAAAGTGTTTCTTTTTTCAAATTGCTATTTGTTTAATTTGAAAGACTAATTTTCAGTTATTTGGTATGCATTATTGTATTCTTTCTCAGAATGGCAAGCAGTTTCAGATTCATTTTCTTTGTCTTCCCTTTCATTTACCATCAATTTACTATTGCCATCAGGTTCATTTTAAATTCTGCTGCTTCAGAATCTGCTGACTATCTCTTGCTCCATTACATATGGAAATTTTGCTGACATAGTCTAGAAATTTGAAGTTAAAGAAATTCTCCCATTTTTATGTTTTGCAAAATTCTTATTTATTTAAACTAAAGTTAGCTTTTTACTTCAGGGAATCTTCAGTAGAACTGTAAAACATATTTCTAGCTTTATTGTCATGTTTTTCTGCATATGCTGGTTTTTTTCCCCCTTCCGTACCAGTGGCTGATTGGCTAAAGTCCATTTCACACTAATTGTGTGATCTGGGTTCTCATCCCAGCAGACAAGTTGGCTGCATTGGTTTTTTTCACTGTTTTCTGCATATGAGATGTAAATGTGATCCAGTTTTCTTTGGCAACTCCTTAACAAAGGTATGTAGGAACTGTTTCCACTTGGGCAGATGTTCTTGCAAACTTTGCTTAGCCAACCTGTCACTTTTAATTTCAAACTTGCCTTGTGGCTGAAAATGTTTATTTATTTACATTATGAACATTATCGACTATTATGTATGAACTTTGAAACAGTCTTTGACTCTATTTGTATTCTAACATCCACATAACAGAGATTAGCCCACCAGTGGCCGAGCAGTAAAGTCGCTGAACACTGGTCATTTGGTCCAATGTTTGAATTCTGGCAGGCAGGCTGGCTGCATGGGGTTTTTGTGGTTTTCTCCATGTGTAATATGTATGCAAGCTAATTTCTCTTTGAAAGTCCTCCAAGTACACATCGCTCCCCTAGGCAGATAACCCTCGATTGCTTTGCTATAATTAAACTAAACCAAACCTAGTAGAAATTATAGCTGGACTAAAATTTCAATGCAATATACCTTTATTTGTCTATACCTCACTCATCTGATGCAGAAAATACTCAATTTCAAAGTTCCAGCATATAATTGAACTGAATTAACATTATATAGTGCTATTTCAGTACTGATGTGTTAGTGCAACCACCTTAGTAGAAATTGGCAAATTTTGGCAACCATGCACATAATATGCTTCAGGTAACCATGCTCATAGCAATCTTTCAGTCAAGCAATGTCATCATTTTCATATGCATTATTTTTATTGTATTTGAATGGTTTTATAGAAAAATCATGATGTTTTTTGGCTTAAATTGGATTTGAAAATACAAGCTTGTGGAATTTGCCAACAGTGGAATAAAGTGGAGTTAAATTTAAGCACAAATACAGTGTTTTGCTGCAAAATTGCTGATGAAATGTGTATGGTAGATAGCTGGTGCATGAAGATGAGTTAGTGTAGTTCTCTGATTTTTTTAAGCTGAAACAATTTGCTGTGTACATGGGAAGAAGAAAAATTAAAAAAAAAAAATACAGTAGAATTTTGTGAAAAATGTGTTTTGTTTTTTAATGTAGCATAGAATCCTTATATAATAATTAAAATTTGTATTTTGAATTACTAAAGTGTATTTTCTTTACATGTGTTCATAATATTTGCCAACTGATGATAAATATGGATATTTCATAATATTTTTAAAAACAACTGAGAAAATCACAAGCTTTCACTCTTTAAGTAACTTTTACCATTTCATGTGTAAAAATTTGGTTTATTGTGCTGAAGGTGATTGTGTTAATATGTAAGTATAGCTATTTTTATCATGAAAATTCAGTACTTTCTAATAAGGCTGATCAGGTATGAATGTAACAGTTTTTGCTAGGTGATGGAGTTAATTAAATGGTGTATTTTAAAGCATATTATATATATATATATATGTTTTATATTTATATATAGTGTATGAAATCTGATACCCAGAATCATTTAAACCTCAGCAATTCCAGATCATCATTTAAATATATTAACATGTAAAAATTATAAAATAAAAAATGTGATTTTTTTTTAAAGTGAAATAATGAAGCATTTTGATCTAAGGAATGCATGGTTACCAGAAAAGCTGAATGGCAACTTTTGTTTCACTGAAAAATTTTTTCAGCCTAAGTTATTTAAGCAGTTTTGTTTTATGTGTTAATACTTTCTCTTTAATTTTATTGAAAGACGTAATTTCTTGTTGAGTTAAAATGTCTCATTTTTATGTCCTGTATTTGTTGCATTCGAAAATTTCCAGTAGGGGATCACTTGAAATCTTGTCATCCTCGGTAAGCTCTTTATCAGTTCCTTCACAATTGGCTTCAAATTTTTCTGGATTTAAAACCGTAGTACAGGTTTTGCCTTCTATTAATCAATTGATGATTGGGGCATTGTTATCACAATTAAAAAGCTGTATCATCTCCATCTAGCATTTCTTCATGTATCCCATTGATCGAAAAATTCTGTGATTCTCTTCTGTCAAGGTGACTTAGAACTATTTTTTTATTTGGCAAATTTCTTCAGTGCCAGACATCATGAATTTTCTTTAGTGGCACAGCCATATTTTTCACCTAAATCGTATATTTTTAAATATCAAAATTAAATTTAATGGTTAGGGATTTACCTACAGATGAACAAGTGGCTATCCTGTTTCTTCAAGAAAGAGGCATCCTGCGTAGAGAAGGCAGTGTATGAATATTCACCTTGTGAATTAAAATGCAACTAGAAGCTGAAATGGTGATACTTTCTGAAATTTCACTATAAATGATTTTGCCATGTATTAATTGCTTAATGTGTGGGGCATTATCATTACAATCGAAGACCTCAGATATATGATCTTTATTCAGCATTTCTTCCCAAATTCCATTAATTAAAACAAAAATAACTTTCTTGTGGTGTTATCTGGAAATCTTCAAATTTTTTCTATCATTATCATTATCACTCAGAAATATGTTAGGTAAATAGGCTCAGCTGCAGCATTTTCTGCTCCCAAGGGTTTCTGCTACAATTTACATCTTGTAGAAATAAAGCATATTCATGATTCAAAGTGAATATACCTTTATTTAAATGTCACTTGTGAGATCAACTTAACTGGTGGTTCAAGAATTGGCACCATAGGCAGTTGCCTATGCTTCTTGATCTTTTGCCAAATCCCAAGTTGTAGATTTCATGTAGTAGTTGTAGAAAGTAGAAGGTTGTAGAAAGAAGCCAAACCAAACTTGCAAGATACCTTGGGCACAGGAAATATGCAAAAAAAAAAAAGTGTTATGGGTTTAGTGAAAAATTACTAGTTTTTATTCTCAAATGTTAATATTGTTATTGCCTGAAGCATTATACAAGTGCATGTAATAGCATACATAGGAATAGTATAACAAGGAATAATTTTGAAATGAAGAAATGTAGAGAGATTATTATAAGCACGTTACTGTTTTAGGATAGAAAGCGAAAATAACCAAATTAAGTAGGTGATTTAAGGGACTGTTATAAATTTCATTTTTTTTTAAACTGAAAAGGGTTGGCAATAGAAAAGCCATTTTAGGGAAAATGCTAGAAGTATTACAAAATGAGGCAAAATATTTAACATGATTTCAAAAGATATAAAAATTATGAAGAGAAAATTTTCATTAAGGACTAGCTTAAGCGTTTCGATTTTTCTTGAAACACCATAAAAATTTAGCTAAAATATTAAAACATTGTTTATTGTACTTATATTTTTTGTAAAACAATATTCTAATTAACTAATTATGGTTTTAGCCCTCTGAATGGCACAGCTTTTTGGAGCTGGTCATCAAGACCTGTATTTAAACAGCATTTATGAGCTAAATTTATGTACTTGCTTATTTTAGTTTCTGGTTCCATAAACTTCCATTTATTAAGATATTTACATCATTAAAGAGAGTAAGAAAGGAAAATATTTTAAAATTATAAGCTACTACATACCAAATGACAAAAAAAAAAAAAAAAAAAAAAAAAAATCATGATCAGGTAAAGGTGGCCCATGCCAATCAGAGGGTTAATTTGCAGATTTTAATATTATTGGCTGAAGTATCTGTAAGTTCATGTGTTACAAGCATTATGTAAGAATCATTTGACAAGGATTAATTTTGAAATTATCCACTTTAGAGAGAATTTATTATAAGCATATTACCATTTTATACAGAAAGAGCAAATAACCAAATTAAATTGATTTAAGAAGATATTTTGTATTAGTATTTTATCTTAAACAGGTTTGTATATTCTTAACCTTTGTTATTGTGCTGGAAAAAAAATAATATTTTGAATGTGTTCATGAAATAGTGTTTACTTCAGGATTTTGTAGAATCATGAAGAGTCTTTGCCTTAGTATCTGCAGGCAAAAGCATATTAACTAACTGCAAAATAACACAAGTACAGCTGATATATCTGCTCGTTTGTTATTCGCAAAAGTAATTTGAATAACTGACGCATTTTATATAGCAGTGAAACAAATTTTTTTGATCACCTTATCAGTGTTATTTATTTAGAAAAAAACACTTTATATAGTTTTGCCAAATAGCAATGACTTAGAGAGGGGTGAGAATTTGTGTGCATCAGTTACACCATCATATTAAATATAGTAATTGATATGATTTTTATATGGAAGTACTAGTTCCTAAAGCCTTCTTTTTCATTACAATATTCATATAGAGTATGAAAAAATTATTTCCAAATATATGAAAAGAGATGATTGGTATTTCTGGGTAAGCATGAGCAGTGGCCAAGTTACTATGCCTACCTTTCAGTCTCTTGAAGCATTCTGGCCTGGTCTTCTGGTATGTTCTAATGCTTCTTTTTTAAATATTATAATGTTTTTTTGTTTTAAATTTATTTTAGAAATCTAACTGTAAAAAAATATTTTTTAGACTTTTGTAGGGGACATTCCGCAAGCTGTAAAAACTCTGTACAATTATCATCAAGTGTGGAAGCAATATGGATTTACACCAGAAATATATGATGTATCTCACAGTCATGCCAAACGGGAAAATTATCCACTTAGACCAGGTAGAAGAGTTCTAAACAAAATCACAGTGCTTAATCTGAGTTTAAAAAAGGATACCTTTTTGCTGTTATAGTGCTGTTCTATTTAAGTGTGTGTATGTTATGTTTGTGCAGTGTTTGATACTAAAACTGCCCTTCGTAAGATGTGCTCCAAGATGCAAATTTCAGGGTGTTCATAGTATGCAAGTGATATTAATCCAGAGGCACTGACTTCAGTTGTTTGTGAGATAAAAGTGCTGTAAGCAACAGGAATGATAATACAGTAGAATTCTGACAGTCTGCATGCCCTTGGACAAAGGTTTTTTTGGGGTGAAGAATTTTGTTGATTATAGGTCATGTATTTCTGAGTTTTGTTTACGTTTTTACTATTCTAGTTTTTACATTAAATCTGGATTGTCTGTGTATTAACCAAAAACATAATTATACCTAAAGAATTACTTAATCAAGATTTAGTGAATACAAAACTTACAGAGGGTGTTCACACATTTTTGTAATGATTTTGCAAAGATTTATATATAAACAAGTCTTATAATTTTATTTTCTAATATGTTCAGTTTGATAGCCTTTTTTTTAACTACCATATTATATCTTGATATCTGAGAAAAACACAGTGAAACACACAGTGAAGATTGTTTGAGTAAAGAGATGGAATTTATTCTTTAAAAATAGGTGTTAAAACACATTTCTGATAATAATCCAAATTAATTTTGACAGTTTTTTCTACTTTCCTTATTTTAAGTTTTCTATTATGAGAGAATCCAGAAATAATCATACAACTTTTAGAAGCACTTTCTTGTTTTCTCTGAACCAACATATTACGTCTTTTTCTCCTCTTTTTTTTTTTTAAGTAAATTTTTCTTTTTCTATTGCAATCAGATAAGTGTATCCAAGCCTCATCAATTGTAACTACATATTTCCATTTTTCACCTGCCAAAGAATTTTCACACAGCAATCTGCACATAACCTTACACTGGGAAACATGTTTCGGCATTAGGCTATGAACAATTTTTTTGGAGGGAGGGATTAGCTTTAAATCAGGTTTTGTTCACTATTTCTACAGAGATATTAAAAGATTTTACAATACCCATGGGGACTGGATTTTCCTTTAAAACAGAAGATGCAACTTTAAATTTGATAAAAGCTGTACGTACCTTTGTTGGTATGCATTTTTTGCCTTTTTCCCAGTCATGTGTAAACTTTGACGTTTCTTTCCTTTCATATTATGTCACTTATTTTATGTGCAGAGATATTAAAACCATGCTTTTCACGTCTTTTTTTATTAATTGAATAGCAGTTTTTGTCTTCAGACAGTGCAAAAGTATAGCATTTGATCCATTGTTTATGTTTTAGCTACATTTTAAAGAAAAGAATATTTTTAATGCTGCAGCCGATAACGAAACCTTATTCCAATTTGATGCCAATCACATTTGTGTTTTAAAATTAATATATAAGTTCGTTGAGAAAATCAAAATCATTACAAAAATGTGTAAACACCCTTTGTGTATTTTCTTATATTACTGTATATGTAAAAAAAAAAAAACACATAATAGAAGTGATTACAGTAGTTGTGAGAGAAAGGGGGTAAGTGGTAAAAAATATTTTGAGGAAGTGTAGAATTTTTTTATAAAAATACATTAGAATATTCTGTGGTAAAAAAATTATATGTCCTGGAGTGAAATTAGTTTCAGGATAATATAGTGTTCTAATAATAATAATAATAATAAAAAGACAAAAGAAAAAGTAAATATACTGCTTCATAAACTCCAACAGTAAGATTTTCTTTAAACCCAATCCCTTTGCAGTCAGTTTTAGTTGTCATAATAGTTTCCCTCTCTAGTCTTCAGTTTGCAGTTTTAGTATTAGATATATACCCATGTCTAATAATGGGAGCATGTGAAATGTCACAAGCAGCACATTGTAATATTTAAGAGTAAAGTCCATTTGTCAAGGCATACAGCTGTTTGTTAGACTGCTTTGCTGGTCTTGATGCATTGTGCAACACATTACATGTGCTCAGCAATATGTCATGCCACACATTCTGTTTAATGTGGCCTACTATTCTGCTATTCTAGAAGCCATGGTTATACATGTTCTGCAGCTGTGTGCTTGGCTTTTGCGGCCTTTACTAACTAGCACACACAATAAATTTGAAGCATCAACAAGACTTCTATCAATCAAAACATATCATATTGTTCTTTCATGTTTATCTGATGAACATATGGCATCCAAAGTTCAAATTATCATCATTTGCATATCTCGGAATGAAATCCTGTGATTTGCATGTATATAGGTTATTTCCTTTTATGTTGGGGATTGCATTTTATATCACTTATTTCGTAAAAAAAAAAAAAAAAAAAAAAAAAAAAAAAAAAAAAAAAAAAAATTGAATGAAACATTACTTAACGGATATTTAAGCTATGTATATTTAAATGTCTATGTTTTTAATATTCATTTGTAAATTGTCGAATTTCTTTAGGAGATGTAAAAGAGTTCGTTTTTTAGAGACATAGATTAAAAGTTTAATCACAGCTGCTAATGTTATCAAGAAATGAGGTGCCAGCCTTGTAAGCGTATCAAAAATATAAACAATGTGAAAAGCAATTTACAGTGCCAAATGAATGCAAGAAATGTCAAATTTCAACCGAAGATACTTCATGCTGAGATATGCAAATGATTAGCATTCTAGCACATGCTCACAAAGCAGGTATGATTAATGCTATCAAGTGTGTATAAATGGAAAGATTGCACAGCAAGTTTCTCATTTGAAAATTGCATTTGAATGTTGGTTGTATAAAGGTCATGTTATGCCTTGTATAAAATGTAGAGACTGCTACCAACATGTGTCAGAATCTTGGCCTATTGGGACTGCAATTTATCATTCTGTGACATTGCTGCTCATGTTGGTTGGGGTCCCATGACTATCAAGCAAATATGGAATCGATGTATCAAGGAAAGCTATGCTGAGCACCATGCAAAATCTTAGTTTCAGTGGGCTACTGACACCTGAGAGGACAGACATGTTGACCTCAGCCTTGCAAGATCGTATGCGATATGTTGTGTAACCTGATTGAGGAACTTGTCTGATGTGTAGGACGACAAATTTCCACTTGAGCAGTGCAGTGACATCTGCAACAACAGGGCAACCATTGTAGCTTTCTGTGGCATTGCAGCAGAGACAAGTGTGCCTACAATGCTGTCATCGCTAATGACATTGGACACAGGAGTGTCACCACAGCATCATGATTAATGTATCCCTGTGTAAGGGCACTGAGGAGAAGAAACTTTGCCACCTTACATTTTCATATGTTGTATATGCACAGTACATGGTGAAGTGGTATGGGGGCCCACTGGGTACACATCTTGGTGGCCTCTTGTTCATATATCCGATAATATGTACAGCCCTTGTTGCATTTCTGATTTGTGAAGACCCGTGGCTGTACCCTATGTTCAAGCTCTGTGTGACATGATCTTTCAACAAGATACTGTGCAATTAGGTATTACCCATACTGTCCTTTACCTGCCTTGAAACAAAAGGTGATTGATTGTTAACCAGATTGTTCTCCAGATCTCTTATCCATTGAAAGCATCTGGTCATGTTTTGCAGAGAGAATGGCATGCTGCCATTCATCAGCCATTACAGTTCATGAACTCTGGCATAGAATTGAAGTATCTGGATTACAACCATTGTTGCTGCCAGAGGTACTGTGTGCTGAATTCTGCACAATCTGTGCCCAAACCACTTGTAAATTTAATGACGTCTTCCTCCCATTATGCTGTATATGTAAAGTAAGAGAGGTTCTGCTATTTGCTTTCCATTTACTGGCCAGCCCTGGAGAAATACTGGGAGCAAAACTTCTGAAAATAAAATTTTTTGCCAGTTGATCTCTGGACCATGTAATTAAATGGGTGAATTTTATTAGTCATTTCAGTAGGTACTAATATACAACTCCATATGAATCTGAAGAAACTGGTATTTTATTTGAATCTCTTGGTGTATTCAGATCTGTTGGTTGCTGCTCAGAAGAACAAGTTATTGGAACCTGTTTTCCACGAGGATTCATTTTTCTCAGTTACACTGATAAAGGCATTATAGTCTCATCTTGTAAGGCAGTGCTCCGCAACGTTTTCTCACCTGCGACGCACAAAAAATCTTTCTGGAATTTCGTGGCACACCAAAAGCTAATGTATATATGTATTGATTTATACACAAAATTTACAATAAATTTTTGTTTTTAATTTGAAAAATATACAATTATAAAACCATAACATATTTATTTATATGCAATCATAATAATTATCATAATAATCGGAATTTTTTTTAAAAAATTAAATAACAAAAATTCTTCAATTTGATTGGTTTATTTCAAATTAAAAAAAACAGTTTTAGAGCTATTATTTTTAATTAAAATGGTCTGAAACCAATATATTTCGTTTCAATTTATGTTTAAAAAAGTTATATATTTTTGAGTTCCGAGTTATCAAGGAAGTGGCGAAAAAATTCAAATGCTGACACACTTACAATCACACACACAACCACGCCACAGTAAAATATATAAAAACATTTAAAGTAGACATTATTAAGGAAAAATTTGTCATTGTGTATTAAATACATGATAAAAAATTGCAAAATGTCGAATACATGTAATTGATTGCGGCACACCTATATCCTACTCATGCACACCAGTGTGCCTGGCACACCGGTTGCGGAGCACTGTTGTAGGGCATAGTTACTTTACTACGGATAGACACTGCATTCATAACTGTAACTGACTATGCTCATCAATTATTTAAAGAGAAATAGACTTTTCTCTAACTGTGTAGATTTGTATGTTTGAAGCTTCTTTTCATCTATATTTAGTTTCTGTAACAATGTTCGCTGAATTAATATATAGATTATATTTTATATGTATTTAAATGGGCAGATGTTCATTTAGATAAAAAATAAATAAAAATTATAAATGATTAAGTGTGTGAAACTTTGTTTTATGATTTGTTTGCTGGAAATACTTGAAAGGTATTGCATATTTATATTGATATATCTTTGTATTATTAAATACCATTTTTTCTGTTATTCAAAATTATATGCATTTGTTCAAATTAATAGAATCTGCACAGAAAACGGTTCATTAACAAATTTTGTCACTGGAAATATTTGTTTTATGTGCTGTTATTTGCAGTCTAATAAATTTATGTTCTTTTTACTTAAAAAGCTTTAAATGATGCTTGGTAATTAATTTTCTCTTCCTTTTCCAGAATTAATTGAAAGTATCATGTATTTATATTATGCAACAAGAGATCAACATCTGCTGGAAATTGGAGTTGATATACTTGAATCCATTGAACACAGTGCTCGGACAGACTGCGGCTATGCCACAGTAAGTGTGAATCATGTTGCAGTGCATCTTTTATTTTATTGATAGTGGAGGGTAAGATTTTACAGTTTCTGTGTTCAAAAATGTAAAAAGTACTAAAAATATAGTTCTTATATATGTGCACTGTTAAAAAAAACTAGAAACTGTGCGAAGTTTAGAATAGAAGAGAAACACGCCCATGTGACAATCAAAATCATTGAAACAACCTTGTATTTGCCGTACATTTACTAAAACACTCAATCGATTTCGAGGGCAGCTACAGGTCCCTCCTCATTAGGAGAACAAAATTTCTAGAAAGGGAAAGCAACCTCAGTAACGGTTTTTTTATACCCTCAGGTAGAACCACGCACGAGGAGGCAACACCATCTATTGGCAAAAATAATAACCAAAAATTATATTAATAGAATTTTAAAAGCGTTAGGAAGGGTTGGATTAGACTTAAAATCATTCACTAAACATGCTAAATCTTTGTGAATATGAAAAGCCTCAAGAAAATCCAATTCACCAACGGAAGAAGTTTTTCTGGATAATTTTTGCAGATCCCATTGCAAACATTTACCCATAGCTAATCCTCTCAGTCCTGTACTTGCTGACATTTATATGCACTGTTTTGAGGTAAAATTATTTGATAAACTATCTTTTTGTCTCTGGATTTGCTATGTAGATGACACTTTTGCACTTTCTTGATATAATCCGCAATGAAATTGATTTTAGCACTACTGTGTACCGTAAACCCTTTGCAGTTTGTTTACCACCCCATGCTAAGTCATGCCACCCTGTTAAGCAAAAAATGGCTTCTTTTTACTATTATGTATTTCGCACGCTCAAAGATTGTTTTCTCAGAATCCTTGCTTACCAATGAACTTAATTACTTAAAAGCAGTTCCTGTTGACCAAGGACTTTCTTCCGTGATCATTGATAAAGCCGTTAAAAATTTTCAGATTCCCATCATAGAAGACATTCCACTGTTAGAAACAATATTAATGACCTTCTGGTGCTTCCATTTTATCCTTCTATTAGTTATAAAGTTGCACGGATTCTCCAGAAATTTAACTTTCAGGTCACTTTCTCCCTTATCAATAAAATTCACTGTTCAATTCTAAAAGATTGCGTTTCTGACTTTAATTCTTGGGGAATTTATAGTATATTGTGTCAGTGTGGCTTGAGATATATTGGCCAAACAAAAAGAGCGTTAGAGTTTCGTATCAAGGAACATGAATCTTATGTCCGAAATGGTGAAATTGACAAGTCTTCAATAGCGTATCATAGTTGGAAATTCAATCACAATTTTGACTTTGGATATGCAAAAATTATCCAGAAAGCTTCTTCTGTTGGTGAATTGGATTTTCTTGAGGCTTTTCATATTCACAAAGATTTAGCATGTTTAGTGAATGATTTTAAGTCCAATTCAGTCTTTCCTAATGCTTTTAAAATTCTGTTAACATAATTTTTGGTTATTATTTTTGCCGATAGATGGCGTTGCCTCCTCGCACGTGGTTCTACCCGAGGGTATAAAAAAGCAGTTACTGAGGTTGCTTTCCCTTTCTAGAAATTTTGTTCTCCTGATGAGGAGTGACCTGTAGCTGCCCTCGAAATCGATTGAGTGTTTTAGTAAATGTACGTCAAATACATGGTTGTTTCAGCGATTTTGATTGTGCGAAGTTTGTTTTGGGGACATTTGTGTGTGTAAGAGAACATTATTCATTAACATAATTCTAAAACAAGCAAATGAATCATTTCTTAACCCAAAACGTTCATGCAGATCATCATAAAATGGTAGTGTTCACAGTTGTAATGCCGTGAGTAACAGAGGTGTCGAAAGATATAAGAGAATTAGGAAATTATATCTCTTTCCATGAAAAGTGTTGAGCAGAAGGTACTAATTATTCCCCTAAAAATTATGCAAATATTACGAGTCAAATAAGGAAACAAACGTGCGTGATTGAGGAAGGTATATAAATGCATGAGGGGTTTGGGGCAATTTGTGTGCAAATACTCCTGCCTAACATTCTTCTCAAGAAATGGGTAAATTTTATAAGGTATCAGGTAAAATGGGTAACCATGAACATATGGATGACATAATGAGATGGAGAATTGTTGCCAGATTGGAGGCAAGCCAATCACAAGTCCAAGGCACCATAGAGCTCAGTGAAATGCCCAGCAGTGTCTACAGTTTGTGGAAACAGTTTCAGGGCACTGTATCCATATCGAGAGGACATGGACAAGCTCAACCAAGATCCACAATAACAAATGAGAATCAGGATTTGGCACTTTGAGCGTGGCGACATAGAACTATTATAACTTTATATCTCTCATGTAAGTTGTATGCTGCCACTGTAACCCGAGTTTCATTGTCAACAGTTGCCTAAAGGCTTCATGAGATAGGGTTGTATGCTAGAAGACCTGCTGTTTGCATCCCACTCACTGCAATACACAAGAGAGCACATTTTAGCATGGTGCTGACAACATGCACCTTGGACCAGACTTCTGCAGAGTCGGAATGCTTTGCTGCAGCGTATGCGGTGGTGTGGCTTATCCTATGAACTTTTATTTTTTTTCAGTCAATTATCATATGTGTGGTGTATATGTCAGGGTGGCTTATCTACTTGAAGTTACAGTAAATGTCTTGGTCATGTTTTATCATACAGAAGTCAAGTGTTTTCCATTTTTCTCTGAGAATGAGCATAAAGTTTTCTAAATATAACTGTAAAGATGATGCGAACATATAAAAGGTTAGTTTTTTTTTTTTTTTGCAAAATTGTCTTTTAAATTTTAAAATGCCAAAACATCAATATTTGTAGCATTTAAAACATTCTTATAACTGAAAGTATTGTCTGCAACCAAAGGCTGCAAAAATAAAGGCAGATAACAAAAAAAAAAAAAAATTATGGACATGGGATGTTGTTAATAATATGTACATAACATCTGTAATATTACATATACTAAGACTGCCTGGGACTAATGCTTGTTTTTGTTATAGTTGCATCATAGGAGTTAATAATGAGCTAAAATGTTGCACTAAGATATTTGAGCAGCAAACTCTAACCATGTTGTGGTGAATGTGGTTGGAAAAAATGAGATTCTTTTAGTATGATTATCATACGTACTGGAAAGGGAAAAGGCATTGAAATGATGCAGCTGGAAAAATTAATGTTTTCTTTTCTCTGTCTCTCTCTCCTTTTTTACACATGAGGAAAATGAATTCAGAATTAACTTTACCAAAGATCTTTCCAAAATCAAAGCGTAGTGTATTGATTGCAACTTGGTTGTGCATTTTACTAAATCAGATTTACCTGGTTCAGCTTTTGCTGTCATATTAAGTTTGTTCCTAGGTATCATGCTGGTTGTAATTAATTTTTGTTCAATGAATAGTAATACATAATATGCAAAATTATGAAGCTTGCTCATTTAACATAAGATCAGTGTTGTTCTTTGCTATGGTGGCTGAGAGCAGACATATGACTGGAATGGTAAAAAAGCTTTGGTGGCTGAGTGTAGGCATATGACCTCAAAGGGTTGATAAGTATATAACAACTAGCAGAGATAGCTTGTTGTCCAATCCTACTAGTTTTTTGTGCTATAAGACTTTTGTATGGTATTACTGATGAAACATTGACTTTAAGCATAAATCCAGCTGCCATATAGCATCAGCTAGAAAAGAGAATTCGAGAACTGGGATAATTCTTTAAAATAGGTTGAAGTATTTTATGATGTCTGTAATGAATCTGTAGGAGTTTTTTATAATACATGGTGTAAATTTATACTAATGACTTATAATTACAATTGTGTTCATATATACTGTGCGTGATGGCATTTGGAACACTGTGAGTGTGAAATCACTGGTGTAATAAAGCTAATTTTAATCTTAATAGTTCAGTATATTTAAGAATGTATACAGTTTTATAGAAAAGTCAACATTAGTCTGCATATTTTCTGGTACAGCTCTGAAGCATTCTTGACAGCATTTTGTATTCAGTTTTTGATTTTTAATCTTCAAATTTGTAGTCTTGTTAAAGCAAAGGCATCTTAAATCCAGCAGTGTACCCTTTACTGAACTAATATTTTGAGCTCATGCTCTGCTATCTCCTCAGATTTTGCATAAAAAAAATCTAAATAAGATTAAATTTTTGTCATATTTTAGTCTTTGTGTAAATAGAAAAGTGACTTCGATTTTTTTCATAAATTTTCCATTGTATGAAAGAGATTAAATGTATTGGACTAAACTACTTATTGAAATGCCAATATTTGACATCATTTATCTAAAGTAGATACTTTTTCAGTAAAGATCATTAAGCATGCACATTCATACCTTTTCACATGTATAGTGTTCTTATATGGCATCTCCTGTGCACAAACTAACACAATTTTGAATAATCTTTGCAGTGTGTGCATTTTGCATCATGGGATGAAAATATTTAAGACTTATCCACCACCACTGAAATAAGGTCGTGATTTGTTTTGTGACTGCAAGAGCTTTGGCAATAGCAGAGATTCATCACTATCTGTGAATGATGTCCAAATGCCTGGAATGATGGCTAAATCCATAAGTGGGCAACACTGTTTAAAGAAAGGCCCATAGAATATGTATGATGAGCCACGCTCAGGCAACCCATCTGTAATTGCTGATGATCTCAGGCACCTGATATACACGATTCATGAAAACATTCACTACTTATACACCATCAAAGTATTTCTCAGTTTTTCTCTCACACTTCTTCAAAAATCTTTTGTAAATTATGGGCGCAATGAGTTGCAGAAAACACTGTACAGAAAGATTAGCCTATTCTTTGAAAGTTTTCTCCTGATATTATGATTAAGGTTATGATTTTTTTAATCTCTTTGTCATAAGAATAGACACAGACATTAGTGTTTTCTGGAACCTCTGAGTCCAAGCAGCAGTTGTTATAGTATCCATAGTTGTTATCTCCAGTGGGAATGAAATTCAATTAGCCAATCTCAGTTTGCAAGTTTATGGCAGCTGTGCTTTGGAACAGATATGGTATGGTGCTGGTGAAATTCGTAATGCAGTGATAATGACAATTACTGTTGCCTAGTATCAGACTTTCAGTATGCATTGCCGCAAGTAAGGCATATCAAGTTTTTTTCTGGTTGAAGGGTTAATAAGTTAAACTGCAGGGGTTTTGAGTTAAGTGCCATTTTTAGCTGAATTATTAATGCATTTACTTTTTCAAAATATTATAATAGCGTTCTTTGTTTTTCTCCTATCCAAATCTGAAATATGTTTAAAAATTTTGATAAAGTAGTTATGTTTATTGTGGAAAGGAAGAGTGGAAAAATGCCTATGTGCTTGTAGGATAAGTTATTTAGTGAGTTAAGTATTGTAATCTGGGCTTTGTTTTATTTTAGACATTTCATCCTAGTTCTCAGGAAATTAGTTGTTATATTTAATTTATGTATACCTAGCAAAAGTTATGCAAAACTCATTGTAGTTAGAGGTACAGTGAAATTGATTTAATTATTATCAAGGGACTGTTGTAAATTGCTTTTAAACTGAGGAATCATCGTAATTCAATTTTAAGTATGGTGCATCTTCATAAAATGACAGAATTTCAGTTTGTATTTACTGGTTATTTAGCACTGTTACATTGTTAACATATGCAGCAAAAATTTTACTTTTAGAGAACATCTTTCATCCAGGATAACTTTCATTAATTTATACATTAATCAAAAATAATCCATAATTTGAGTATATCGTTAAATTGGGACTGAACTGTACTTATATTTTGTTTCAGTCCTCAAAATTTGATTCCCTCCAAAATCACATATGCCACTATTTAGTACCATCCCTTAATTATACCTGATTACATGAAACTACATTTGATTAAGAGAACTGTAATCAGAAATATTTCAGTTTATTAAAGAATAAACTAAGTTCATTCTTTTACATTGTAAGGTATTTTCTCCCTCGTTGCTACTTGCTTTCATCGTGGTGTTGGAAACATGTCTATTTGGCAGTCAGGAGGTCAAGTTCGAATCCTCACAAAGGCATAGCATATTTCTTAACTTTCGTGCTTCAACAAACCTAATGACTCTACATCGGCATCTGAAGTAAAATGTGGTGGATGGTAATGAATCACCACCAGAATTTGCTGATTGAGTCCTCACCTTCCCAGTCAGCCTTTAAGTAGAAGAAAAAATATTTTCTGTCTCCTTATTGTGTGCCTGTCATGTAACTACTGGAAGCACATCTGGCTGGAAATCAGAAGGAGTGGTGTTTGAATTCTACTATGAGCATTGCACATTTCTCATGTTTCCTGCTTTGACAAACCTTGTGACTATGGTAATGTCAATATTTTTTATCCTTTTATATATGTTAACAGTGAAGAAATTCCAAGTAAACCTTGAAATATGGGATACTGGCAGCAGGTATTTACGTAAGTGTTTACGTAACTGCATTACGTAAGTGTAACGGAAGTTTTTAAAAGCATAATTGCTAGTTTCTTAGCTAGATCTTTAACTAATTCTGTATCCATAGGTAATTTCTCTCATGCAAATGTTGTGTAAAATTTGATATTCCTGAGACTAACTATGTTCATTGAGACATTAGCAGCATTAAATAAAATAATTATATAAGCTACTGTACTCTGTAGTACATATTATAATGCAATCAGGGTTTGATTAACCATGAAGCAATATAAGCACATGAGGGCATCAAGGAACGGGTGCATAAAAATTTTTCCCATTTCTATGTTTACCAAGGAATGGATGGTGCAGCTAAACTCAAACCAAGAAAAAGAAGGAATAGCAAACACACACAAAACAAACAAAAACAAAAAAAAAAAAAAAACTGTTGTAAACCTATGTGAGGGTACCCAAATCTTTTAAGTGCTTAGAGCCTCTAAAAGTCTTAATCTGGCCCTGAATGCAATATACGCTATGTGTCCAGAAGTCCTTATCCAGCCTTTATTTTCACAACCATTGGTCATAGACATATGCTTCCTGTTACAAACTTGCTTTAAATAATGAAAATATTCTTATTCTGCCATTTCTTAGTAAAAAAATCAACTTTTAAAAAATTATGAAATTAATTTTGTGTTTTTCCGCCCTCCATGCTTATATTTAGGAAATGTTATGTTCATTGTAAAATATAAAATACAAAAGGTTTGACTGAGATATCACAAAGAGTTGACTGAGGTATTTTATTTTTAATTTTTTTATTTTGTAAGATTTTTTGTTGTGACAAAATCAGGTTTATTGCCCTTCTATTAAGGTGTTAGTTAAAAAATAATTAAGATAAATTGAGTATTTTTATTTCCATGTCAGGTCATTCATTGATATTCCTTTGTGATTTAGTAATGTGTAACATTCTTTAATTTGTAATTTTTATAACTATTTGGTGTGGGTTATGGAAAGAAATGCTAAATGAGCCATTAAATTTTTCTATGGTATTTTAACTGGTAAATATACATAACATTACAATGTTAAAGGGAGCATTAGAAGATAATATCTCATTGAAAACGTTTTCAACTGTATGGTTTCAGCATGATGGTGCTCCTGTGCATAAATCCGCAGGACCACACAACTTTTGGAATTAATACTTGGTATACAGGTTCAGTGCAATGGCCATCATGATCATCTGACTTAAACCTGCTGTATTTCTTTTCCATTGGGGATTTTGAAGCATGAAGCTTGTAAAGAAAATCAACAAGTCACCAAGACCTGCTTAAGAGAGATGAACACATTGTTTAATGAATATAATTATGTTTTGCTGCTGAGGGCAGAGCTTTCAAACAGATATTACACAAAAATCATTCCATTAGTGAAATCTTTGTTTTGCCTCAAAATTTCTCATTTTATTTTTTTTAATAATAAAAATGACTACTTTTCTAAATGTTAGCATAAACTTTTTTTTTTATTATTTTCTTAAATCACTGATTTTTCTGTTTTTGTTATTTCTCGCTAGCAGATGTAGAGCATTGTAAAACTGATTTTTTGTCTATTTGCTTGCTTTTTGGATATTTTTATGAGTTTTTCCTATCAATTTCTCAAACACAGTGTAGTGATGATTAAAAAATACAGTTTTATCTTTTTCTTCCTTTAAAAAATATGTAGCTTGATTCTTTCATTTAGAGAACTGTTTTGCAATCGACTGTCATCATTTACATCTGTCCTAAAAAAATTAGATCTAAAGCGTTTTACAGAATAACTTTTTATATCTGATCTTATGAAGCTTTTCCATCAATTTCTAAATTGCAGAGTACCGATTGTTAAAAATATTGTTTTGCCTTTTTCTTCCTATTCAAAAGAATATACAGATGGATTCTTTCACAGAACTGTTTTGCAATGGACTTTTGCCATTTACATCCTGTGCTAAAAGAAATAGATCTCTTTAAAAGTTTGGTATTGATCAAAATTTTACATGGCTGTCTGCATATCAATGCATGTCATTTGAATCTGTCAGCATCAGAGTCCTTTTTTTAGCTGATATTTTATTTTTAGTTGCATGTAAATTTAAATATTACTTTATGCAATTTACATAGGGTCCCAGAGTTTTCAAGAAAAGTTATTTGAAATTTTAAAATTATGCATATCGATTAATTTTTGACACATGAGTCACATTTTTTGGCATTTTATTTTTATCATGAATATAACATTTTCCTAAATATAAATGTGGAGACACGAGTAACTTAAAACTGTTAGATTTCATAATTTTTATAAAACTTGCATTTTTAAATATCTTCTAAACATTTTTGTAATTTGTCTACAACCAGCGGTTGTGAAAATAAAAGGCAGATAAGGCCTTTTCTGGATGTTGTGTTTATTTAGGACTACAATATTGTTTCTCTTTTTTGTAGATGTGAAAATATGAGTGTCTGGCATTTTAACTATTCTTAACAAGATCATAGAGAAATGAAGAAATGTAAATACTGTGCTATACAGTGAACCGTTTTAACGATATATAGAAATGAAAGTTATGCTATTCCTTACACATGCGTAGGGAAACAGAATAGCAACTCAAATGTTGTTTGGTTGTGGATAACTGCAGTATCCTATCATCATATTTATCCCTACCCTTGATGAGCTAATAAAACAAATATCTGATAGGTAGCCTATAGCCAGAGAATACATACAAAATTCATTGAGGTCCTGGGTTTTGGACTATCCAACTAAATGGAGAGGGCCATTTTCATTCTTAATGTTTGTTTATATCCCTCTAAAATTCACATGTATAAGATATTTTCTCCCTCCCTTCCACATGCCTTCATTGTGTAACTGGAAGCATACTCAATGCATATTTGAGAGGTCTAGAGTTCAAGTCTCGGCGAGGGCATTGCTCATTTTTCACACCTTGTGCTTCAAAGTAATGGCTCAACAAGTGGTTCCGAACTAAAAAGTGGTGGATGATAATTCATCAGCACCAGGATTTGGCAATTAGGTCACCTCATCCCCAGTCACCCTTTTAAAGGAGGAGTGTATAAGGTATTTTCCGCCTCCCTTCCATATGCCTTCGTGGTGCGATTGGAAGCGTACTCAATGCATATTCGAGAGGACCAGGTTTCGAGTACCAGTGATGGCACTGCTCATTTTACATGTCTCCTGCTTAAAAAAAAATTAATGACTGCACATGTAGGTGCTCATATAGGCAGTTGCTTTGAGAAAACGTTACTGGGTGTTTATAAGCTGTTTTATTTTATCATCTTCTCATTTGGCATTTATTTTAGAATTGGAACAAAGTCTCCTGTCGGTGGTTCATTACCAGTCAGTAACTTGATTAATAAATACAGGGGCATGATTGTATATTGGTTATCACAAATGACCATATATGATAAGCTAATTTCCATGTGCTTTGAAGTAATTAACTAATATTTTTAGTGTATGAGAAATTTTATCTGTTGACTTGCTATTGTTTATATGGAATTGTAATGAAAATGTCTTTTCTGATTTATTTTGTATTAAAATCTACTTTTTTGTTTCATCATTTTCCTTTCTGTATTGAAGTGTTCCACCCATTTGTCACTAATTATCTTGCTTACCAGGCTTGACCACAAATTGCTTTGTTCCAAACTTCTTTTCTAGCAGAGAGGCAGGCTTCACTCTCTCCCATGTATAGTGTAGATGTTAACCACTTTTTCTTATGAAATTCCCTAAGAAGTCATTCTTTTTCATGCATTTATGTGCTTTCCTTAAAAATTTTATCTATGCACTTTAACATTACCAATAATGTCTGAGTATAATTTATTGCAGTATTTTTCAGGAAACGAGTTAAATTTCTTGTGTGTTGAAGTAATGTGTAATTTATTTTGTTTTTCTAGATAAAAAATGTTGTGGACCACAAAATTGAAGACCGGATGGAATCATTTTTTCTAGCTGAGACAACTAAGTATCTCTACCTCTTATTTGATCCAGATAATTTTATTCATAATAATGGATCTTGTGGAGAATTAATACAAATGTCTGGTGGAAACTGCATAATAGGAGCTGGTGGTTATATTTTCAATACTGAAGCTCATCCAATTGATGTTGGTGCTGTGTATTGTTGCAGTGCAAAGCATCAGGATCATCAGATTTTGCTGTATGAATTTCAAAAAAATTTGGATCTCCATTCTCTTCTTGAAATCCGTGATATGGATGACTTTTTCAAAATCTTTAAACAAAATAAGCATAGTCATAAATCAAAGAAAGTTCTGAAAAATATGACATCTATTGAAATTCTAAATGGAACACAAACTACTGGGATTGTTAATAATTCAGAAAACATGCTTACAAATGAAAAAAACAGTTTCTCAGTATTTTTTAATAATAGTGTTAATAATGTATTGCATGACAAAAATCAGAATAATGATAGTACATTTTATAATGAAGAAATAACAAATGAAAATATTACTAATGTTAATGCTGAAGTAACAAAAGAAGTAAGTGATACAAATACTTCATCAAGTGATTTTATACGCAGCAAATCAACATTGCTCCCAAATACAACATTTTCAGAGGAAGTAGGTGATTTAGAGACTCATAGTGATAGTGAGCTTAATTTAAATTCCACTTTTATAGTTCATGAAAGCTCTGAATCTTTAGAAAATAGACAGTCAGATGTGCTTGATCAAGCAAGCTCCGACTTTGCAGTTTCTGACCCAAATTTGACTAGTACTTCAGTTATTCATCAGAAAGATGAAAAATCAATCTCTTTAAGTTCCTCTGATGACCTGTATGATAAAGAATTTTACAATTATGAACTTCTTGTATGCCCTGCACAACCTTTTGTTTCTAGGTTGAATATAATGGGAGAAATGTTCAATATTTAAAGTTTTTGTGGTTGTATTTTGTTAATGAACATTAATTTCTGATTAAGGTTCAGATTAACTGTGCATGTGCTAGATAATATATATCCTATTTTTTTACTTTCTTATTCCATATATGTCATACGTAAAACCTATTTGTTTGATACTGAAGTTATATTTTTTTCTAGTTAAAATTTTCAGTGCCTTAAATGTTAGTAGGTGTGTTGTCAGTTAATGATTGAAAAATGTTTCTGTTCCTTTAAAATATTAAAAATATTCTAATTTGTGATTTCTTAACATGCAGCAAAATCATACTATCAGACCAGCAAAAAAGAACAATCTGTAATAACTCAGGCATTTCAAGGATCTTATGTTTGATATGTGCGGCGGTTATTAAATTTTTACTACTTGGAGCTTCATACAGTAAAATCTAAACCAATGAATTGTTATAGAAATTGCAGGGCACTATAAAAAGAATATAAAAAGGAATTTAGCACTTTAAAATTTTTCTTTTGTTAAATTTTAAAAATATATATTGATGAAAACTTTAAAAAAAAATTAATTCTGATAAAAGTATCATGTATTTTTGGGTAGGCAAAGACAACCTGCAACTAGATGTCTTACTTGATTATTTTTCTTCTTTTCTAAATAATAAGTTATCTAGAGTTTGATTTTTTATGGTTATTTATAAGCGTCACTTGTCTAAGAATTCAACATTAAAAGTTGTGCTGACAATGGCTGTTTAATTAGTGGCAGCTACAAACTACATGGTTACATATAGTCAAACCTGATTTCAGTGAACTTCAAGTGGCTGGAAGTTTGATTCATTATAATTGATCCAATATGAGAAATGGATTATTTTTCCTTGTATTCAAATTTGTTCCATGAGCAGAAATTATAGAGCTTCAATTTTTGTATAAGGTACCCAGTATAGATTTGGATAAACTACATTTCTGACAGATATCAATTTGGCTGCATCCATTTTGTATTTTTTTTAGTAATGCTTATCTTAGCTTCATTGCAGAAGTTCTACATTTGCAGCTGACCATTGGGAGGATTTTTTGACATAGAATGCAGAGTTTGGTCATAGAATATGTGAGACTTTTGCTCTTCTGATGAAAAAGAAAAATAATTTTGTCATCTACATGGTCACTATTGTCTTATCCAACATTCAGGTAGAACACAATCATTTCTTCCAAAACTGTATGATTACAATGCAAAGACTCAGTAACCTTTATTAAAAAAAAAATATGTCTGGGAAAAGATCTAAAGAAAAAAACCCTTTTTGGAGGATAGAACATAGGAGCACTTTTATGCAAATAAATCAGATACGGATAAACATTTTTCACTCCCTAAAAGAAGAATCAAATGAAAAACTACAAGCACATTAGATTCTATACTATACCTGGACACGAATTTTTTTAAAATTTCCATTATAGCATCAGCCTTGAATTAAGAACTCTGTCTGGCATCTCAAACAAAGAATTTGAGTGGAATCAGAGAACCTATTCATGTTTTATGGTTCAATGGTCATGTACACCATGTGATGTCCTAAGATATGCTTACTGTATGCTGGAGATAGATTTCACAACTGTCTTGCATAGTCTTGTTCAGAGCGTGAGACAAATAGGATGCAGATAAAGGAAAGATAGCATAAAGGTGTTTTCCTTTTTGCATGAAATGTGGATCCTTAATTTCCTATACATGCATCATCTTGACAGTTAGCAATTTCTTCATTAAAACGTGCAGAAATTCTGGAAAAATACAGAAAATGTTTCAATTGAAGCTATCTGTACAATTTGTTATGTTTTCATAGTCTTGGAAGTTCACTATAATAATATAAAATAGCATTAAGTGTATAGCAAACTGCATGGGACAAAATGTTTTCATTTCCTAATAAATCAAGTTCATTATAGCAATGTTCAACTGTATTTAGAAATCATATATTAAATAATTGAAAGGTTAAAGTTATGTGTATAGATTTCAGGTTATGCAACAAATAGCGAATCATCTGTATATGTAGTATGAACATGTATTGGTGCTCTGTTTTGCATAGAAGTTTTCACCTGCTAAGTATATCTCTTTATTAAAATAAAGCTTTCAACAGTGTCGAGAAATTGCATGTAAAGAAAGTAAAGTAGTTCATTCTGCCAGTGTTCCCATCTAACCAATACTTGAAATGTGTAATATAAATATGTTTTTTATCTTGATTTTCTTATTTTCATCTGCAATGCATCTGCGTCATATTTACCTGCAGCTATATTAGCTTAAGCAGTGGTTTTCAATCTTAATGTACCACCGCCCCCCTTCTTTTTTTCAATTGTTGCTCCTCTCAATATTTATAACAATCTAATTTTCATAAATAATCACTTGATATTGTAATTTCTTTAATGGGCTATAAAATAATATAAAATATTATATAGTATATATACGTAAAAATATTTAGCTGTTAAAAGTAATAATAATTTTAAATGTAATAAAACAAATCTAACGGAAATATAATGCATAATTAATATGGCATAATAATATTTTAATGTGATGGTTGGGCATGTTTTCCAGCATAAATTTTCTCAAACTATGGTATCATTGAAGGTATCGTTATTTTAAATTCCTTTTCAATCACTAAACGAGATTGATACTTTGTCTTTAAAACAGCTACTATAGAAAATGAAGTTCCACATAAGTAAGATGCTAAAAATAGCAATAAAATTTTTAAAGCTTTCTTTGTTAAAGCAAGAAAAATCTTTCTTTACCTGTAACCAAAATGTAACAATATTGTTTTCGTGTTGAAACATCTGCTTTTATGTGCTATCACAAGGTAAGTGAATTATCATTTCTTGCTCTGATGTGGGCAGCGTGAAATCATCATATTTTTCAGTCACAAACTGGTTTCTTATCCATTAATATTTAGACATGTGAAGATGTTTAATGTGAAAGAATTGCTTCCATAAACTGGTCTAGTGAGTATTTATAAGAACTTTCCTTTTTTCTATTTCATCTGCAGGACAGACAATTTTAAAATCGGGAAACATGTCAGTTATTATTTTTCAAACTTATTATCCAGAGTTTGAATTTTTTCATAAGTGCAATAATCTTGTCTTTCTGCATCGGAGCATGAATTTGAGGTCGTATTGATTTTTTTAAAGTACTTAATTTTTGAAAAATATCCTCTAATAATGGAAATTTTACCAGAAATTTTTTTTCATAAAATAGTTTTCTTCATCTCAGTAGTTATCTGACAGAAACGTGGCAGTTCCTTCTTTTAACTCAAAAACCCTTCGAAGTGTTTTGGAGCAAGAAAGCCAACATGCCTTACAATAATATAGAAGTGCTGTTTATTTTACACCCATGTCATCTTACAATTTTGAGATGAACCTTCCTCTTAATGGGTTATCTTAAATAAAATTTACAACTCTTATAACAACTTCAAATACTGTTATATCTTTGGCCATAGCTTTTGAAATAAGGGATTGTCTATGAATCATTCAATGTGTTCAAATTTCATGAGGAGCCACCTTTCAAGCTAGTGCTTGCAGACCAACTTTTTTTTCCTGCCATTTTTTTCTCACACAGAATGTAATTTTCGTTAAAGATGTTATCAATTATATTAAAAACTTCATTTCTTGTAGTATGCATTCAATAGGTTTCCAAAGTAACATGCCTTCTCTGGCATCAGTCTTTGTAATATATCTGACATATATAATCAAGTTTGCATCTTTAAGTACATCTGTTGCTTCATCCACTTGCAGCACAAAATAAGATGGTTTTACTTTTCTATTAATTGATGACAAAGATCTTCAGATCAGAAGTTCTTCTTTCTACCGTATTATCTGCAAGGGAAATCATTCTAACCAATGAGAGTCGATCATTGATCATCATACGAGTCGCTGAGCATTGTAACTACCATGTCAATAGTCAAAGGTAGCACTGAAGTTTCTGTTACTGAATGAAGTTTTTTTAGTTTAGCAATAAGAAACTTTATACTACGCGAGCAATGCTTTTGATGTTAAATACATGGTCTTTCAAAACATTTTTGCTGTTTATTTAAAATCTCTAATTTTCTTTGGAAAAATTCTTGTCTTTCCAACATGGTCTGCATGTACATTTTCAAGATGTTTTAATTTATTGGGTGCCATGCTATCTCAGAGTTGCCAACTCTCCTTATTTAGGCGGGAGTCTCCCGATTTCCCGTCAACCAGATTTACAATATTTTCCTCCCGACTTGTTCTTAAAATTTCTCATGGTTTTTATGCAACTTGGTGTAATACTTTGTTATTTGCATCTCCCAAAAAGGGATTTGGGGTGTCTGAAAGCACCTGGTTTTTCTCTAGACTGCATAGAAAACTGAAGTAGCTTCATCAGCGAGAAATTACGGCATGCTTCTGCTTTGTGAGTGAGAGTACGTGTCTGAAAACGGCATGTTCCATTTCTCTAGTGAGCATCGAGTGCCACTGTGTGTCATCTGTCTCATATTAGCCAATGAGCAGAAAGCAAGATCAAGGTTGTTATTTCGTTCATCTTATCACTAACCTGTGTGAACGTACGTGCTTTCGAGAAATAGTTTAAATCACAATATTTCATATTAGTTATGTCTGTGAAAAATAACAGGTACTTTTCAAAAGTCGTACGCAGATGACTTCTAATATTTCCTCAAGGAAATGTAATGCGTTTTTGATGTGTACCGTTGGTAATTGCGATTTTTCGATTTCTTATGGTGGAAGGGCCAATATTCTCAAACAGGTTCTCACAGGCACCAGTACCAAACATATTACAAGATACTACTCCACTACTTTGCAGGAAATCTTCTGTTCACTAGCTCTTCGCTCTCGCTGAGAGTAACCGAAATAACTCAAGTGCTTGTCTTGTGTTTCCTAGCCAGCGCTGGCTCCAAATGCGAAAATGAAACTTGCTACCAATCTTACTTGCCTGGCAATTGTCAGCCCAAGCCCATGATATTCATTATGGCAAGGAGTCAAATGCATCTGTTGTTGGCATGAGCCGTGAATGTGACATGATGGTGAATGAATAAGTGACAGTTCAACTGTAGCTCAGTTCTACTTCCAATTTTGAAAGAGAGCACCGTAGGGGGACAGATCTGAGGGTCTCCTCCTTATTCCCTACCACCAAGTTTTCGAGAGGACTTTTGCCTTGCCCCATATTTAGAGTGCATTCATGCTGCACAGACACTTCTGCATTTACAAATATTCGTACCTTATTCGGGATTCAAACCCAGGCCTTTTTTGGTACGGCAGTCAGAGTCACTAATCACTACCCCAGTTGTACAACTCAAGCAAGACTTGATGTTGTCATTCCAGCAAGAGTATGAATAGATTTCTTTGATTTATCCCTGAGACACTCGAGTGAGGGTTGTAGATTATGCTTAAACATTTTGCTGATTAACTTTTTTACACCGATTTAACATCTTTTTTTTTTCATTCGAAAATGATATTTTCGTATCAGCTTTGATTGTGCCCCCTTGCAATAGCCTCACACAACTCCTAAGGAAGGGTCTTCAACCTGTGGCCCGCTGAAAGCACTTTAATGGCCCCTCATTTGAATTTGCAGAATTTTAAGAAATTTTGATTTCAAGAAAAATTCCCTTGTCAGCTTTTTCTCATAAAAAAACACCTTTTTTTTCTCTTATTCTTGATGTATTTAAGACATTTTATTGACAAGCCTGATATTATTTGAGATAAATTTTTCTGAAAATGACAAATTTTTCAAAAATTTCACTTTATCTTATGTAATTTTTAAAATAAAAACTTTGACTATGCATAAAATCTCAATTCCATGAAATTCCTCAATTGCATTCTTATCTCTAACAAGTTTGCAACAGATGTCAGTCTTTCACCAAAAGTGACCTTGAGCGTGCCGCTGCTTATAGAGGGGAGGGGAAATGTACAGAATTCTATTTTTCCTAATGTTGCGATCAGTTGTCAAAGGGAATGGTGATCATAAACTCCTGTTTGATTCGGTGATAAGCAGATTTTCTACAATTGATTTTAAGCTAAGTTACTCAGACTCATTCCACATTCTAAAATTCAGAAGCATTTATGGTCTTTGAATGTGTACAAATTGGCAAGCCGTGATAACAAAAAAAGAAAAGTTGAAGAAAAGTGCAATTTTTTTCAAGAAAAGTGGTTAGATCTTTATTTTTTTTGTTGTACATAAAGGTAAGGCAATTCACCTTATTTGCAATGACAGTGTAGCTGTCATGAAGGAATACAGCATTAAGAGACATTATGATACTAAGCACAGTGAGAAATATTCTGCATTGGAATGTCATTTTCGAAGTGATAAGGTGAGTGAATTAAAATCAAAACTAAATTTTCAGGAGTCTTTCTTTACCACAGTGAATAAAGAATTAGAAAATAGTGTTCGTGTTAGTTACATGATAGCAGAAAAAATTGCTAAGCATTGAAAACCCTTTACTGGTGGAGAATGTGTAAAAGAATGTCTTCAGAGTGCAGTTGATATAGTTTATCCATTACAGGCTTAAGTCATATCGAATATTAGCTTGTCTAGTGTGACAGTAGTGAGGCATATAGAGGATCTCACATTCAGTAGATTAAAATCCAAATGCAACAAATTTGAGCTTTTTTTCTGTAGCGATGGATGAATCAACAGATACTGCACAAGTAACCATTTTTATTCGTAGGGTTGATAGAGACTTCACACTTGTAGAGGAATTAGCCAATGTCATCCCACTTAAAGGTACAACACGAGGAACAGATTTGTATTTGCATCTGACACAAACTTTGGATAAATGTCAGTTTAACTTCTGTAATATATCTGCTATAACCACAGATGGTGCTAAATCTATGACCGGAGAGAAAATAGGAGTGACAACATTACTTAAATCTGATGTGAAGGCAAGTGGAAATAATACTGTGATAACTTTCCACTGCGTCATCCACCAAGAAAATTTGTGCAAGAAGTCATTTTCAAACTTTGAACATGGGATGAATGTTGTTGTAAAAGTGGTTAATTTCATTCGGTCTAAAGGACTTAATCACAGGCAATTTCAACGGTTCTTGAGTGATTTGGAAGCTAAATATGGTGATGTTGTGTATTATGCGGAAGTACGTTGGTTGAGTCCAGGAAAGATGCTTCAGCACCTGTTTTCTTTGAAGAGCGAGGTTCAACAATTCATGAGAATCTAAAGAGAAATCTGTTCATGAGCTCAATGGTGAGAAATGGTTGAGAGACTTTGCATTTCTTGTCGATATTACAGGTCATCTCAATGCTTTGAACTGCAGCTTACTGGGAAAAGATCTACTTGTTTGTAATCTTTATTTGTGAAAACTTTTGAGACAAAATTAATCCCGTGGGAAAGTCAGTTGCTAAATAAGAATTCCACTTATTTTCCAAAAGTGTGTGAAGAACTCTATAACATGGAATTCAAGTTATTATGTACAGTGTATTTCAAATTTGAAAGAGGAATTCAAAAACAGATTTTCCGATTTCGTGAAAATGAAATTTTTATCAGAATGTTCTCGCCATTAACAGTAGATGTTGGAAGTGGTCCACTTCATTTAGAATTTATAGATTTACAGTGTAACTCTGCAGTAAAATGCAAGTTTCTTAAAAATCCTACATTAATTGATTTTTATTCGAAGTACGTAACTGAAGACAAGTTATTGAAGAATTCGTAAATATGCACTCTTCATGTTTTCTATCTTTGGCAATAACTTACGTATGTGAACAGCTTTTTAGTAAAATGAAAATCCTGAAATCAAAAACTAGAACACAGACGACAGACAAACATTTGGAGGAAACTTTACGAATTGCAACAACACAGATTAAACCGGATGCTGAAGCTTTAATTAAGCAAAAACAATGTCAAATTTCACATTAACACTAAAGTAACTACCATTTCCCGCCAGTAATGTAAGTTTTTTTTTCTTTTTTTTTATTGTTAATGTATTTTGTAACATTGTTCTGTACAATCATCTGTATATACATATTTGCTTTTCATAGTTAAAAAAGTTGCAAAACATTTTCATTCGATTTCCATTTGACTTTTTGGAACCAATGTATACATATACAAATCTGTAATGTCATCTCTTCACTTAGAATCAATTGTAGTCTTGCTAAACAAACCTCCCTTTTTTATGTAAGTTTTCTGACTACACTATTTTTTGATGGACATCTGGCCCATGGATTTTTGTGAATTTATTTATGTGGCCCTCAGGCGTGAAAGGGTGAAGACCCCTACCCAAAGGCAGCATGTCCCACAGGTTGGAAACCACTGGTTTAATGTGTAATGCCTACAGAAATATATGCAAAAAATGTTTTTAACACTTTGGCTATCTGATCAGACTTTTTTTTTAATCTGCAATCACAAGTGAAACATTTCAGAATTTTGTTTAATCTTTTTAATGTTTGTGTTTTGTATTTATATTGCGTGGTGTTCTTCAAGAATTAAATATGTGGTAGTTTCTTGCACAGATTCATTGATAACACTTTTGGCTGGTGAAATCTTGATCTAACAAAATGTCAAAGTCAAAAGTGTTTTCCTATGATGAGATTACTATTGTCAAGCAATGGCACTTTGGTCTTGCATTTTTCTTTGAAAAGCAAGCTTGCTGTGTGTTGTCTTGACTTTTTTCTTGTTTGAATAATAAATCACTTCTCTAAAAGAACATTCCATATAAGGCATTTGTTCCAAAGCAGGTATCACTCTAAATTTAACTAAGTTTTTGAAAATTTATTGATAATAAATTAAAGGAAAGTAACTAAATAATAATGAAAATTATTTTCTCCTAATACGTGTTTCTTGAACACTCTTAATTGAATCTAAAAGTGTGGGCAGTTATATAAATGTTAAATTTCTAGCTTGTTCATTACTATTATATTAATCTTGAAATAGTAACTATGTTAAATTTCTCTATGTATCGGAATATACAATGCTCAAAGTAAGAATGAGACATTTAGATTTTTATATTTTCTAGCGTGATTTTTAACATCAGAAATTTAAATGAAATATAAAATAGCCTTTATAAATCAACACTCAAATGCATACTAATTTTTTCTAAACAAAAGGGAAAGTCAGCCAACAATTATTTAAAAAAAAAATTTCTATCTTGTAAAAAGTGAAAGCTAGACCCAAAAGTTGGACAGCTTATAATATGGTTTTAGTGGAATCTTTGGAAACCATTTTCTCTGTGCTGGTGCTTTGAGTTTAATCCATTTTTTATGGTGTAGTGATATTTATACTGATTGATTCCTGCATTTTGTTGTGCTGTGTATTTACCAAAGAATGCATTCCTTAATTTTCATACTGAATTATAGTGGAAACAGTAACACATATTCCAGTTCTTTATTTCATTTTTGTTGCATGTTTCCATGGCTATTTCCTTTTGTTAAATGATATGGACCCTCAATGGTCTGTGGAAATGTTCTTTATTAAGGTTTCAATGTGTATAACTGAAATGTAAAATCTGCTCATCAGAGTAAAATATATGATTTACCCACAATTATTCTTTCCAATTTCAGCATTCATTGACATTTTCAGCCCATATAAAATACGTATGAAGAGACAGAACAACTAAAAAAATATGTCTTCATCACAAGTATTTATAAATGGAATCTCCCCCCCCCCATGGAAGAGGAACTTATCCATCCTCTAAATTGTCTAGCCTTGACAATAGAAATCATAAAGCTTTGCATTATTTGTTTAGCTTTTGGAGTGATGACTTTGTAGTTAGCATGTTGTATGTAATTTTTAAAGTATAATTATGGAGTAATCCTTATTTCCAACTCTGTATATGAACATTTATTAAAGTTTTAGATATATATTTGGAAAAGATAATAAGTTGTGAAAGTTATATTTTAGAAAGATACTAATTGTTTTGCATGTTGTATTAAATTTATATTCAAAACTATGGATTACAATTTTAAAAAGGGATCAGTGAAGTCATGCATGCTTTCCATGAAATCCTTTTGAAATCATATACTATATGTTTTAGAATATGGATTTCTCTTTCATGAAACCTTTTTTAAAGATTGATATATTTTTATTCTGGAGAACTAAGTAAATATTCAAAAGATGTGATAGATTAAGTTTCCTTGGAAAGAGTTAAAGTGTGATTTGTATGATGTTTCTTGGCTACATGATGCAGAATTCTTGTGTAAGACTGTCATACATTATAGTGTACTTCACAGCCCCTTTTGGTCTTTGTAGAAGCAATATTATGAAAATTTTTAAAATAAGAATATCTTTAATATCTAGTGAGACATTTATTCGATAGCAGGTAGCAGTAGATTGCTAGGCAGAGGAGACTATATAACTATTTTTCGCTTTTATAGTTTCATTAATATTTCGAATTTTAAAACAGGCATTTCAACAATTCATAGATCATTCATTTTTGTAATTTATGTTTTAATATTTTTAATTTATGCTATATTTTGTTTTTGTAATGTATGTATTCTTTTTAAAGTTATACCTTCTCCTTTACTTAAAATATAAATTCTAAATTTCATTATTACATTAATTGTAATTTTAAAGAGCTTCCCTTCATAATACACATTAATTCTCATTCCACATAAAATTATACAATTATAATATTACTTTACCGCAAACTATTGCATAACAATTTTGTGTTTTATAGTATTGGATGGTAATTCAGCAATTGCATGGCTATGGGCTAAATTTGTATCAATAATGACTATATAAGTAAAACAGCATGGATGTTCATTACTGTTGAGTTTAAAGCTTATAATTTTTTTCTCTTAATTTGCTGCAGCTTTAGTTGAGAGCAATACTGTATTTTAGACATGATATTATGTGCTTGATATGTTTCAAGGTATTTGCTGTTAATATTATTGTTTTCATATAATTGGTAGTGTGTTACTGTCATGTAGCATGCCTAATCTTTGGGCTAAAAAGTGGAAATTATATGATTTTCCGCTTGGTAAGTATGATGTATTGAAAGCATGCATCTTTGTAATACTTTCTACAGTTATTTACTATGTCTGTTTTTCATTCATTGTGTTAGTTGGCCTGAAATTGCTAGTCAGAATTTTGTGAGTTTTATTAAATAGGCCTAATGTAACCCATTTAGATAGCCTTATTTTTCATATTGAAATTGAAAAGATATTAATAATTTTCAGTAGTCAAGGAATAAGAATACAAAACGTTCATGTAATATGTATATGTGGTATATTTCTATGTACTGTGGTAAATTACAAACAGCTATAAGAATAGCCAATTATCAGTAAATTCTTTAAACTGAACTCCTCTCCCCTTAAAAGAGGACTTGAGCATTTTCATCTTATTTGAACCTTAGATCATTCTGAGATGCTAAGATTTTTCTGATGAAGACTGTAAGTTGCAGACTTACATAGTACATTTTTGTAATAATAG
>KK122282.1:197414-216135 GCA_000611955.2 Stegodyphus mimosarum
AATAATTCAAAGAATTTGCAGTCTTTCTCAGTGTTTGCTATTACTTTCCATTGTATGTGAAGTTTTTTTAATAATTTGCTGATGTAAATACTGAGTACCATTTGAGAATGCCAGCAATATATGCAAATAAAGTATTTGTGGTAACAGTATTTTTTGTTGGGGGTTAATTTAAAGTATTGAATAATTTTCCATATAATTTTGTTATTCACCATACTTTTGAAAGCTTTTTCTTGTGAGTAAATTCTGAAGCTGAATGTTGAAATTTCCCACTAATTTTGTATTGTGATTCATCATTTCTCTTTGCTGCTAATTATGAAATATAAAATTATCTAAAGTGATGTTAATTAAAGAGGTAATCAAAATAGATATACTGAATATTTCTTTATGAAATAAAACTTCATTTGTGATATTTCTTTTCATGGTGTTTAACTGTCCTGTGAACTGATGGTTTAATAATATGTTAAAATTAAGAATGTAATGTTTTAAATGACTGTTGATGCATCAAAAGTCATTGTTTTCTGGGTAAAGTTCGATGTCTAATGTAATTTGTCAAATATTAAAAGTGACCCCTCCCCTGTCACAAACAGGAGGTTTTCTCATGAGCCAAAGATTTTCCAGTAAATTATACAGTGCCAATATCAAGGATTTATTATGTATTAAAGTTCTAGTGATAAAGGATAAAATGCCAATATTTTGAGGTAAAACTCTTCCTTAAATTGCCTTATGTGATATTACATGTAATGTTTATCCTATGGTTTTATCTTATAATATATGACTAAATCATATTTGAATACTGGGTGTTTTATCCTAGTTTATTTAACAAATTTATTCATTTAAAACAATTTTGTTAAAGCATTGTTACTTTATTGATTCAAATTAGTTATTTTTACATGCCTTTCTTGAGAGCTGTATTGAGTAATAGAGTAAAACAGCAGTACATTTTGTTTTATAATATATGTTATACTTTCATGTTTATTTGTAATATGTTATATTCTAAAATGCAAGATTTATTTACCTCTACAAAATCAAATTAAAAACAGATACATATTCTAAAATTAATTTGTGTGGAATTTTTCCTTGTGTTATAAATGGATTCTATACCATTATAATTTACTCTTTAAAGATAATATTTTTAATGAGCAAAATAAATATTTCTGAATTTCTGTCAAGTATCTTATACATAGTTACAATGTTTTATATGGCATCTGACAGTTTTTCTTAAGAATTTTGTGATACAACAACAAAACATTCCATTTCTGTAGTGCCTATATTTTATACAATGTGTGATTGTACATATGTGTATTTATCTGCATCTTAGATTAAAGGAATAAAAGTATATAAGCTATTATTTTTGTTTAAACATGTTGTCATGAGTTATGGATATATGTTGAACTCTTCATTAAATTTAATGTCCATTATTAGGAAAAGGATTTTAAGGTATTACATAGGCAAATCAAATGCACTTTATTTCAGCTTTTTGTGGGGATAGCTCCTGTTCTCCTTTCATTAATTCAGCACTACCCTTTTACTCGTATGTAAACATTGGTTAACACCAGTAGTTTCTGAAGTAATCTTGAAAAACATTGGAAGTGGAAACATAAAGCAAACAGCCTTGGCACACACCTTCATTTACTGAGCTGAAAAGTGAGGACAGGTCTTATCATGACTTAGGAATCCAATCAGAAATTCTAATCTACAAGATTAGCAGTTCTGCTTTTGAATTGTTCCTTGAGGAGCATGAATGAATATTTCTTTCCAGATAAAAGCATCTAAAAATTTTACATAAAAAAAACATTTATGGGAATGTTAAGGAAATGAAGAAGTAATTGGTAAACAAGAGTGCTAGGCATGTGTTTGCAAAATTAATGATACTGCTGTATCAATTTTCGATAGTAATTGCACACCTTAAAATCCTTTCCCTATTTATTGGTATTTATTAACTATTTTTTAAATTGAACAGGTCCAGCATCAAATTTTGTATTATAATTAATGCAGTGTGAAGATGTTTAACTTGTTATTTTAAATTACAGCAATCCTTTCTTTGGGGGGGGTATTTCTGTATTAATGTTTTAGTAATGAACTGAGAGTGTTAGAGTAACAATTAAGTTGTAGAGGCATTAGGTATTTTTTGAGAGCAGGAGCTATTGAAAAATAAGCAATGCCCTCACCGGGACTCGAACCACGGGCCTCTCGAATACGCGCCGAGCGTGTTGCCCACTACACCACGAAGGCATGAAAAGAAGGTGGGAGAAATACCGCATATATCCCCCTTTTAAAGGGCGACTGGTCGCCCTTTAAAAGGGGGAGGCCGTTTTGTTGGCTGGTTTTGAGAACACTTTTTTGTGTAAGCAAAACACGTCCGTTTTTGGACATATCGGTATTGTTTCAACGCTGTTTAGAGTTTTCGCACGCGCTTGAACATTTTGTGCCCGGAAAAAGTTGGCATTGTCATTCGACATTTTTGAGTTTCTGTAACAATAACCATAACTTTGAGCGCCACTGTGTTGCCATTCACAGAATATTGAGTGCATACCTCCGAATAATTATATTTGCAATCTCATGTAGCTAGGTTAACCAGAACGGGCGCTAGAAGTGCAGATGTTGACAAAGTTTCTCTATGACTACCCTGTATTTCCTGAATATGAAACACAGGTAAGATTTTCACAGAAAAAAGGGGACTTGAGAAAAATTAAATGTTACCTTCAGATAAATAGTTTTTCACTTTTGATTAAAGCATTCATATTTTTCAGCAACATGATTTTTCTCTAAAGACTTGTTATTTGTTCATGAATTTTTTTAAATTTGTTTTACTTCAGACATACCTAGATAGCATGTTATGTTAGACCTAATTAACTATCTACAGTACTCGACTTACAAAACTGGAAGTTTGGGGCAAAGTTTGTTATACATGTCCATCCTTAGTTTTATCACTGCAGTAGATGTCATTATTTCAAATAGCATTACATGTACTGTACATATGAAATATTTCATGAAATAACATAATTCAGTATTTTCATTCCAAATTGTATACTTCACCTTTATTTACATTTTGTTTTCATGGTTTCGATTTAATATGTCTGGTAAAATGTATAAAGTGAAAAAAGGGAAGAGCCTAAAGACTTCTTATTGATTTCATTGCAAACGTTAGTTAAATTGTGCAGCTATAATGGAGTTAAAATGCAGTTAAGTTACATATCAGATCAATTATATGAATGTTATGTAGAATTTTAAATTCAATTTCATGTGTGAAAACTTTTCCTTTGATAGGTCATTCCGTGGTATTTGTATATCCTGACAATCTTAAAAATTAATTTTCAAATGGTTTAAAAAATCGTATCATCTCATTTGTTATAAATCATAATTTAATAACCAAAATTTTAAATGAAAAAGAAATAGTAACCCTTCTCTATTATTTCTCAGTAATTTCAAAGCCCAGTGCCTGTTTTAAAAACGGACCTAGGAAATTAAAATTTGAAGTTTAGTATTTTATATTTTTATAGCCTAGAATTGGAGGAAAACGCATATTATTTTACATATTTTAAATATTCTAGGAGGATTTGGAGGTCCAGGTCATATGCTCCATCCACCCTTCTGGAAATCAAGCTCTGCCTAATTGCACTTGCTCATCCAGTGAATTGTCGTTTTTCACAGATAAGCAGGAGTCGAACTAAAGTACATTAATACTGGGAGGATTAAAATTTAACTAAAAGGCTTACTGAAATTACGTTTTTTAGTGAAATTAAGATTTAACAAATAGACTTTACTTGTGTGGTTTCAGTAACTCAACTATTTAAACCTGTATTCTCTAAAGCAAAAAAAAAAAGTTTCTTTTTGCGAGCGTGGATTCCAGACCTGTTCTGCAACAGGATATGTAGCTAAATCACTAAATCCATAGGTCAGCTGGTGGACAGCTCTTCATCATAGGGCTATACTGGGTGTTTGCCACAGAAATAAGCTTTGCTTTTTTTAAAACCAAATTAATTTGCATTCTAGTGAAGGTTGACAAAAGAAATAGAAACCACATAAAAAAATAAACATAGAAATTATTTATCCCTTCAAACAAACCTTACAATCTGGAGTTCAATTTTTCAGAAGTTGACACAATTTTTTGAAAAATTTGAAAGCTACCGTGAATAAAAACTAATAATTCACTGAGTGGATTTTGCAAAATTTCTCTGATTATTTTCGGGCAAAAGCTGTTGAAAGGAAATAGGATTTCAGCTTTGCCCACATTCTCTTGGCCAGACTGTTTTTTGTACCAATACCTTTCTGTCAATAAAGCTTTTTTCTGTTCTTTCCATACTGCACGAGTCCCCCGCCCCCCCCCTTTTTTTTTTGCTACTATATTTTCCTCATCGTTTAAGTACTACCTTGTGCACCTGTAGTATGAATTTCATTTCTCCTAATTGATTTTTTTGCGGAATTACAGTCAAAATCAGAAAAGTTGCTTAAGTTTTGCACTCTAGTATAGTGCTCGAAGAATGTGTTAATTTTCAAATGAAATAATTTTGTACAATTAGTTTTTATCTTCGCTTTGATTGTTCTAAACTGTATTATACTACATGTTGCAATACTGTCTTAAAATTCGATTGCTTTCATTGATTTGACACTTAAAACTGGATTTCTTCTTAGACCGCAAGATACTCGTATTAAAAAATATTCTTTTCATAGATAGTGCAGTACGAGATACTCATAAAATAAGCTCTACGACATGAAAATATCCTGAAGTTTTAAAACATTATTTGCTTAGTGTTTTAAAAAAGATTTATATCTTTTCACTAAGTAAAGAAATATTTTCACATCGCCTTTGTTTCATAATTAATTTCGCTTTCTAGAATAGGAAACTTTTTTTGCAGTAAGAAAATTTGGTTGATCTATTTTATGCACAATGGTGTATAATATTAGCACAATTTTCATTTCCTATTTTTCAGTTTATTTCTTGTAGTAAACGTTTAACTCATCAAATAAGTATTACATGCTTTGCCTTACAAATTACTTTATTTTAGCGACAGTAAGTACGTATTTTTTCGCTCTTTCTTTCGAAGTTTGAAATCTGCATTTTGAATCTTTTCTTCAGGCTAAGAATTTTTCCTGTTTTTAGAAGGACTAATAGCAATTTATACTTGAGTGTGAGCTTGCCACAACTTTAAATTGCTAATGATTATACTGTAGTATGACATTCTGGGGGGGGGGGAAGTGAAAGTTAAATTTTGACTTAATTTTTCGAAAGATTATGTTTAAATTAGTGTAAGAATCTGTTTTTATACTTCTACGAAATTATTTGGAAACTGTGACAGTCAATTCATACGTTATGTAAGGCATACAAAGATGTAAGTACATTCATTTTGTACTCTTGTGTGAGCAGGTCCTAATCTAATGAAGAATGTAAGAGTAACCATATATTTTTTTACCAATGCTGTACTAAAAAATGTCAAATGGTAATATTCGGCGCAATAATCAAGTAAATTGTATTAGAAATGTAAGTCCATAAAACACTTTTGGTGAAAGTAAATGTATTATAAAATGATTATAAAAACCCACTGCATACTTAAAAAATTTGTTGCAAAGAAAATAGTTTTTGACTCATTTCACGTTCAATCAAATGTTAAGAAAAAGTCGTGTTTACGAAGACGGTAGGAAATTTTGAGGAAAATTAGTTAAGAAAGCAAATGCATTTGCAATTTTTTAAATACTTTATCGGCAGTTTCATGGTTTCTTTATGTCTAAATAACATTTAGATTTCTTAGTTTGTTGTGTACACTTGCCTCCAATTTCATTTTGTAGAATCGATAAATATATCTTTCGAAGGTATTTCTTATAACTAACACATATCAGTGAACCAAAAGTTTTTACTTAGTTTTACGATCAACGGCCGTTTTATGGCAATTCAGACTTATGTGGCTTAGGACTTGAGCTATACTGATAAAAACGTGTGTTTAAAAAATAAATTTCGTGAGCAAAAACGCAGTCGTAGCTTAGCTGTTGTAAGATTCACATCAAGATTCGTAATGTTAAAATAACTGGTGAAAGCTACCAGTGTATATCTGTACTTGTTAAATTTTCCTTGCGGACCCCTAAAACGTTGTCCAGAGTAGGATTATTCTGTTCATCGTAGCTTTACTGTGCCTGGAAGATGATGATATCTGGAAAACAATGCCATCAAGAGCCGTTTTTCCATCTTAAGAAAAGTTTTCAAGAGCAAGCCAGTACACTCTTATTAATTGGTAATGTTTCAATGCTCTAAATCCAGATTGATTCACAATCTCTTCTTTCATCATTAAACGACTGCCAGCCTGGCCCCTCTGTTCTTGACCCAACTTTGCGAAATCGAGAAAAAGGAATTTATTATAACTTCAGTAAGTCCTTTAGAATCAGAGTTGGATAAACCATTAAGTAAAATAAGCACGCATTTAGGGTATCAATGAAAAGGACACCACTAAGTGTGCTTTGTGGCTTGGAAAATTGGGCACGACACCAATTTTTCATTGCCGGTTTTACCTTGGAATATATGGTAAAGCTAAGCCAAGATCGAGAGAGAAGGAATGAGGGAAAAACTGACGTGAATGTATGTGGAGGCATCAAAACCATTTTAAGTGTTTAAAGCCTCTAAAATTCTTAAACCGGCCCTGACTGGGATTCATGTTGAAAATAACTTCTTCAATATTGCACTGAGTCTTTAAGCAATGATTTTTAGTGAACCGATGTCATTTCACAGTTTTTCTGCGTAAGAGGCGTGGTTTCTGAAGTTACTCATTAATTCCATTCAACTGTTTTTATACTGTCAAGTCGAAAAGTCTTCATATTTTATCGGTTTGCTTTGGTTTAGTTGATTATGGCAAAGTCCAGTATCTGCCTAATGGAAGGGAGGACTCTCTAAGGGAAACTAGCTCGTATCCACGTTACACATGGGGGCAACTATGAAAACGGCCGTGCAGCTAGCCGGTTCGCTTAGAATCGAACACAGGTCGGAGCTTCAAGTGTTCAGCGATTTAACCACTCAGCCTCGCTTAGGCCTCAGATTTTAGCGAGAAGGCTAGCACATTTCAGCAAGATATAGCTGGTTCATTGGAGCTGCTTATAAGCTGCTAGAGGTTTACAAACCGAAATATAATAAAATAACTATATACATAGACGCTTTACAGCTTTTAAACATAAGCATGTCTTCAATAAAATGCCAATGGCAATGATTCTCACTACGTTCATTATTATGGATTCTGGCCTCAGATTAAGCAAAATATTTAGATTGACACTTGGTTAACCAATTGATGGTCATCAAAGAACATAGTTCGTATTCCGGTTACCCACCGCAATGGGCACAAACGAACACAGCTCGTATTACAGTTTTACGACTGACAGATATGGCGCGCATTTGGAAAGAAATAATTGCTTACTCTCGCAACCATGGAAGGGTTAAAGAAATCTATCGAGTAGTACCACATAGATTTTCATTGAGAGAATAATTTTCTTCTCATCAAACAACCTCTGCTGTAATGCTAAATAGATTAGAATTGGAGTGGAACTCTTTAATTCATCAAAGTATACGACAGTATTTTACAAATCACTGTTCACCGATTTGCCGCGGTCAGCGGACAACACACATGAACAAATAAGGGTCACCGTGAGCAACCGTACACGAAAGTATATGCTTATACAAATTATGATCGGAACTCACAGCCTCTCGAACGTACTTTTGGGTCATCGGACTTTAAATGTCCCCATGTTGCTCATACACTATAAATGCGTGTAGGTTATATACATAGGGTACGTAAAAAATTTTATTCAGAATCGGAGGACTCTACAGATCTTATATTTTTTTCGTTTCAAATTTAAGTACTTCGCGTTGAATTACGCGTTTAACAGCGTTTTATAAACGACTCAAAAACACTAAACTATTTTGTGATATCCCCAGTAGTATCGTATGTGTGGCTTGTCTCACTTCCTCGCCTGAAGAGAACCTTTTCCCTCGCCTCGCACATTTACAATGTTAAGAATGCCCATAGGTTTTCCCCATGTGTAACGTGTATACGAGCCAGTTTCCCGTAGAAAGTCCTCCACGAAGGCATCTCTCCCTTTAGGCAGATAGCCCTTGTGTGCTTTGCCATAATTTAATAACCTAACCTAACCTAAGAATGCCCATAAATCACATGTAATTAGGTCCAGCTTGTATGCAGGATACTCTAGTTTCGGCCGATCATTTCCAGATAATGCTGCTGTGCTGAACATGCAGGGGCAATGTCATTGAACAAAACAATTTTTTTTTTCCGTTATGACTACACAGGCATGGTTTACATAATAGTTTCGTTTCACTATTTCAGTATTTGCAATGTTGACATCCATAACTGCAGTAAATAATATGTCCGAACGGGCTTTGTCGATCATTCGCGAAAAAGTAAAATATTTCACGTTTCATCACCATACACATGCTTTAACATTTAAGCGTCTCATTACAACTGTTCCTAAATTTAATAAGAAGTTCAATTATAGCTTTGTTGTATAATCATAGAGACGCCTACCTCACCCGCCACGGCAAAACGTGCTAGACACTTCATTTGCTGTGACCCAATACTAAAAGCCATGTTTGTCTAAATGCAGGCTCAAGCACGTTCATATGTTGTAAGGAATTATCGCATTATCCCGTGCGTGTGTTTATAGTGTAAATGATTAGGACACAGCTGGTAGTTTGAAGATCCATACGATGATTTCGGAGGAATTTGGTATACCAGCGAGGGCGAAATTGATATCTCTTCCCGCTTACGAAAATCTAGTGGTTTTTACAGTGGCGTACAGACTAAAAGTGTTGAGAACGTTACCACAGCACTACTTGACTGGGCCTCCGAACTTCACCTTAATCGCCTTTTAACCGTGACAGAATATAAAGCATTATAGCATTCCGCGTACTTACCCATACCTGCTCTTGCTGTGTAAGTGGTTTGCACATCCAACTGCCCCCCTGACACAGTTGGTTTTTGATGTTCCTTTTTCTAAAGATTTTTATAATGTCTACAGTATAACATTCACAAAACCCAGTACAGGGTTTCAGCATCTAAAAGCAACAGAGTTTCGAAATATTTCATGCCTGCATATATATCTGTTGATAAATGATATATGCGAACATATTTAACGAAAAGCAGTTGCAGAGGATATTTTATTAAATTCACATCAGAAGACCTTAAAATTTCACTTAGATAATTTCTATCATAATATATATTGTATGGTCCTGCTATGGTTAGAAGCTTATGCCAGTGTCTTGCGGACCGTTCGAAACTGGAAGCAAGTTATCACTGTAGTCTGAACAAATAACCGAGTCTTAAAAAGAAGTTACCTTTTTATTTAATTCTTAAATGAGCAGGCACTACTTGTGCGACAGACGAACCGTCGTAACTTGCGAGTATTTAAAATAGCATAAGATAAAGTTAAATTCAAATGTAGGTAAAGTAGACTGAGACTACACGCACAATAGACTACTTAAGCTGGCTCAAGATAATTAACCGTGCGTATTTTAAAGATTAGCTGGCAAGAAGCTAAAGCTGGACTAACTTTGCAAAGCTACAGATAATACGAAATTGCAAGGGGAGACTGAAAGAAGCTTTAACTCTAAAACATTCAACCCCTAGTTTTAAGTAAACTGCAATTAATTTGCAACCTGGTGAGGACTACGGAAGGGAGAGTAAGGTTTAGATTTAAAGTAATGGTTCAGCTCATAATAACTGGTTCATTAACATAAAATCCTATAAAATATGTACTTGATTTTGATTGCAACAAGCGACATGAAACCAAGAAAATTTCTCTGCTGTAAACTTTACTTACTAATTAGGTGATGAATTACATGCTTAACAATATAAATGCTAATTAACGTTATGATCGCTTTTTGCTCATTGCCATGAGATCACTATAACCAAGTTTGCATCAATTTACAGAAGTATGCACAGGTATACGATACTGGCTATCAAAATTTTATTCTTTAAATAAACCAAAATTTACGACTTTAAAGCATGCATTCATATTTTCTTCGACCACTTGAATGCCATCCCTTGTCTCAAGTAGATAGCCTTAGCGTGCTTTGTAGCAGCTAAATAAATCAAACTAATAGTCTTATCTAAAAATTTTTATCAGTTTCTAATATAATCTCAGCATCTGTTAGGTACTGAGCCATCAACCACTGATCACTCGGTTAAAATTTCTACCTATTGGGGGGGTCGTTTTGGATGGGGACATAAAAGAGTTTTTTATAGTGTAACAATAATTTATTAACAGGTTTAAGTTACACACGGACATTACATTTAACGTAAGAAAATGACAGAGCAAGAGTCTATTACAACCTATCAGGTGCATCACTTGGCTTTTACTGGAGTATTTCTCTGGCTACTCACCAGAGGGCACCCTCGTTGGTACAGTTAGTTCAACAGTTTATATTAGCGGAAGAGTTTATATTAAAGGATTGGTTACAAACTCCCCCTCTGGTTCCGCCGACGTCCTGGCAAGGAGACAGACTGGAAGATTTGGGAGTTCTTGTAATACTGTCTCTAGCCTCAGGTTTTTTTGGTTTCCTGGGCAAGGGGACACCTCTTTGAAACATTGTTCGAAACCACAAGTTGTTGATTAGTTCGGGAATGCAAAGTAACTATTGGCGGTCGACCTCTCTTTCTGAGCGGAACAATGGGAGAAGTGCACGTGTCTTTGAAAGGTGTCAGTGCGGACGTATGGTCCGTCCCTAAGAGTTCTGGTTTATGAAGGCTTGAAATAACATCGGTAGCAAGTGATTTCTGTGTCATTACCAAGTACAGACCGTCACGCTTTGGTATAAACTTTGAACTCTTTTTGTTTTTTGCATTAATAACGGGATGTACATTGACCCACACTTTGTCACTTGGTGAATAAAAACACTTGTCGTCTTCCTTTGTCGTATTGCTTTTTACGTTCATCTTGTTTCATTTCGATACGTTCTCGTATGTCCTTTGTAACAGTTGCGAATCGGTTAAGATAAGGGGTGATTTCAGGAACAAAGTTATCATTTTCGACCACAGCTTTGAAATCGTGAACAACGTCGTTGATAGTCCTTAGTTCTTTTTCAAACATTAGGAATGTTGGTGTGTGCCTGTAGTGTCACAGACCGCCGTATTCATAGCGAAGCGAATAACTGCGAGTTTTGAATGCCAATTGTCATGCGCATTTCCTACAAGGATTGCAAGACAAGGTTTTAAGTCTCTATTGTTCCGTTCCACAGGATTAGATTGAGGAAAGTAAACTGGTATCAAGTTTTGATTGATATTTAATGTGTAGCAAACATGTTACATGACGGCACTGAAAAAACTGGGTTCCCTTATCGCTGATGAATCTTCGTGGTATACAATGCCGCATGAATACTTCTTCGATGAGGATTATAGCACAGTCGCGTGCTATAGCTTGAGCACAGTCTTCGACACTGAAGATCCATTGTTTGCTAGTATCAGTGTTTGGCAGCGGTTCAAACAAATCAATAGATATGATCTCAAAACGTTGAGAATATACAGGGGTTTTTAGCAGTCCAGCTGGCTTTTGGTTGGTAGCCTTGTAGCGGTTGCATTCAGGACAGCTTTTCACGTAGTCGGATATGTACTTTTTCATACCAGTCCAATAATAGCGTCTGGCAGTTCGTGGAATGTTCATTCCTCTCCATAATGTCCAGCCATTGGGTCATCGTGGTGCTTTTGCATGATGGATTTACGCTCGGCTGTTGGAATGACTAACTGGGCCTCTTCTGAATCAGAGTCAGGACGTATCTGTAGAGAACACCTTGATTCATTAAGAATCCGTGTTCAGTCCAATTGGCACATTCTTCAGTTTACTGAGTGGATTCGAAACATTCTATAATCTTTTTAAAATTTTCATCTTTAAGTTGGGATTCACGCATGTCTTTTGGACTTCTTGTCGGCATGTCCACTACAGATATATTTGAAATCTCGCAAGGTGAAACTTCATGTTCGGAGCTTGGATGGGACAGTATGTCAGCGATGATGTTTACCTATTCTACTTTCAGGTTGAAAGACCGAATTTCAAGTGCCCATCTAGCAAGTCTTCCGGTTGGAGACTTGAGGTTCGAAAGCCATTTTAAAGGTTGATGATCAGATGCTATAGTTACTTCTGATCCTTCTACGTAACCACGGAATTTCTTCATGCCCCAGACGACAGCGAAGGCTTTTCGTTCAGCCATCGAATAGTTTCGCTTAGCCGGAGAAAGCAATTGGCTGGCATATTCGATAGGGTGCTCTTTTGACCCTTTCCCTTGAAATAAAACAGCTCCAACAGCACAATTTCTTGCATCGGTTCGAAGCGTATAAGGTTGAGTTCCATTTGCTTGCTTCAACACGGGAGGTGTTATGAGGCAGTTTTTTAGAGTTTCAAATGCTTTTTGCTGGTTGAAACACCATTCCCACTGGACCTTCTTCTGCGTTAGATCACCAAGGGGTCGTGATATTTCGGCGAAGTTTTGTATATATCGTCTAAACCAAGAACACGTTTGAAGAACACGTTCGTTTGAAGGAAGGATTGGAGTTTTTGGGAGGTGGAATTCTTTGGATGGAGCAAATGCTTTCTGGATCAACTTCGGTTCCTTTTTGTGGGATCCAAAATCCCAAATATTTCACACGAGAAGAAACGAAGTGGCACTTCTCTCTGTTTGCGTGAAGTTTAAAGAGCAAAAGTCTTTCGAAAATAGCTTTGAAATTGAAAAGGTGTTTCTCGAATGCTTCTGACAAAACGGTTACGTCGTCCAGATAGGTGGAGTTAGGATGTCCTCAAGTCCATTGCGAAAAGGGTCTATGAAGCTCTGGAATGTTGCTGGGGGCATTCCGAAGACCAAAGGGCATTCGTAAGAAACGATATGTTCCGAAGTGACACACAAATGGTGTCTTCTCTTGATCATCAGTATGAACCTTCCCTTGGTGCTAACCTCCACGAAGATCAACTTCTGATGTTTTTAGCTTCTTCCTATAAATCTATTTTATCAGCCAGTTGAAGAGGATCAAAGTTCACTCAGACCAATGATCCACAAAATGCTTTTTATACTCAGAAGGTGATCGTCTTTTAATTTAGTCCGATATCATCAAATCCTTTAACTTTTCAAAAGTATTGACTTTTAATTCGCCAATCCAGCTATCAAAGAAATTTCTCATATCAAAGTAAAAATCTCGCCATGTACTATCAGGACTTTTGAGATGCCGCGAAAATAAGTGTCGGAATTTTTCAGCACTTAATTTAAATCGCTTTAAGAGAATTTGTTTGATGTTGTCATAATCTTGAGCATCACCAGCAGATTCCTTTGCAATTAGTTTTGTAACGTCATTAGGTAACAAACCTTAGAGATACACTACCCATTTCCCTTGAGGTAAGTTCAAAATTGTTAGTTGCCTTTCAAATAAAGTGAGAAAAAGGCTCATGTCATCACTTTTTGGATTAAAGTGAGGAATTAAAATTTGTAATTTCAACTTCGGAATATCCGTGCCAGTGAGTTTAAAAGCAAGTACGCAATCATCACTAGCACCTGAACTAGTTATTTGTATTTGCAATTTTTCAAGCTCGTGCTTGCGTTTTTCTATATCTTTCCTTTTATTATAATCGCATTCCTCACGCTCTTTTCTTTCGTTAAATTCGCGTCCCTCTATTTCTTTTCGTTCCGCTATTATGCTAAAAAATAGATCTTTTGTAAACTCTTCATTATATCCCTTACTCATCAAAATTGCATCCTTAATATCAACTATTGTCATTTGTTCAGCAACATTCACACCGAGTTCGCTTGCTGGAACACACGTATCTTGCTTACGTCCTTTAGTAAAAAACGACATATGACGTATTTCACTTAATATAAATTCTTCGATGAAAAAAAACACTTTATTACGGCAGTAAATAGATGGTTGTAATGAGGTCACCTTACCCAGAAAAAATTTGTAGTCATTTTACCACAAAATGTCAATACACTAAAGTTAGTTAATATGAAAAAAATATATATAACACAGTATCAAAATAATATATAAAAAAACACCCTTGTTGACTAAATATGTAACAGAAATGGCACAGTTCAAATAACTCTAAATCATCTTACGCTACATTAAATCATCAAATATAAACAATTTTCTAACAATGTAACCGGAAATGAAAAAAAAAATATTAGTAAATAAAAATCGTTATGGAGGCACAGCGTAATAAACATGACATTGAGTTACTGGCTCGTCAAGTGTGTTTGGCGCCAGCGAAATCGAAACTACGTTTATAAGATTGAATACATTCAGCATGTTATACATAACAATTTTTAATACAGAATTTTACTTCTAAAATGCCTCACTTTGAATATATTACACTTTTTTATCTTTTACCGCATTTACCATTTCGAAACAAAACTGAATATTGTGATTATACAGTTCTCGTGCACACATTATGTGTAAACAAAGTCAAAGAATTTCTTAATAATTTCAAAATGACATAATATTCATAAAAGATATATATATACATATATACACTTTAACAACAGAGTAAAGTATTTTTAAGTTTTCTAGTTAAACATTAGCACGTTTTCAACAACATTATAAAAGATTAATGTTTATATGTAAACAAATGATATCATTGACAACTATTTGTTGTTTAAGCCATCGGAGTGGCAGAACAAAAAAACAATCATACCTTACGGGCGAGGTATTCTTTAGCTAAAGTTTTAGGAGCTGGATGCAACGGGTGTCTATGCAAGTACTGCTCCTGAAAAAGATATAGAGCAAAGGCCAAGCGAAAATTCTTACCGTTAGACATTAACGTTGGACGTCAATTATTGCGGGGGGGTGAGGCGGTCGTTTTGGTTGGGGTCATAAAAGAGTCTTTTATAGTGCAACAATAATTTATTAACAGGTTTAAGTAACACACGGACATTACATTTAACTCAAGAAAATTACAGAGCAAGAGTCTGATACTACCTCTCAGGTGCGTCACTTGGCTTTTACTGGAGTATTTCTCTGGCTACTCACCAGAGGGCACACTTGTTGTTACAGTTAGTCCAGCAATTTACACTCATGTCCATAAATTAAGGATAATTCGGAGTCACGCGGAAATCGAACTCTAAAATAAATATATCACCTGTAAAACCACTACACACATCTTCAAGAATCATATGCAAATTTCAGGAAGTAACCAGATGACACCAATGGTACGTCACATTGACGAGAGTGTAAGAGAGTGATATATAAGGAATACAGGCAAAGAAGTAAAATTGTTCACAGGCGCTTTATAAGCATTTCGTGTACAATAACCGAATAGTTATGACACAAAGGACGCATTTGGATGATTTTTTACGTGGTAGAATTATCGGCCGTCTGGAATGTGGGCGTACCTAACTGGAAGTATCAGACGAACTTGGAATTGCCCAGAGTGTCATCTGCAGGCTTTGGCAACAATTCCAAGATGATGGTAATGTGAGTAGACGTTACAGCATAGGTCGCCCCAGATTTACAACGCCGAATGAGGACCGGTATTTGGCAGTTACTGCCAAAAGAAAAAAGTGGAGCACAGCCTCAAACTTGTCTCGTCAGCTCTCTTCAGCCACTGGTACTTAAATAATTTATACCACCGTCCGTTCAATTAAGAACACTCGGGGATAAACGTCACCCGTCTACCAATGACATTGCACACCTGCTGGGCCCGATGTCCCACATCCTCGAGACACCATGAGTCCAGGTTTAACTTGCGGTCTGATTCTCGCCGGACTTTCATATGGAGAGCTCCAGGTACCCGTTACCACCAAGAAAACATCATTGAACGACACCGTTACGGTGGTGCAGGAGTGATTGTTTGGGGCGGAATTATTCTGGGTTCCAGAACTGACCTGCATGTTCAAATTGAAACCATGACAAGCCAAATCTATTGGGACTTCGTTCTGGAACAACATGTACGTTTGTTTCGGGGCACCATGGGAGCACAATTTGTGTTTATGGATGGCAACGCCCGTCCTCCCCGTGCAAACATCGTAAGCGAATGCCTTCAATCGGAGGATATCACCCGTATGGACTGGCCAGCATTCTCACCGGACTTAAATCCAGTAGAGCACGTGTGGGACATGCTTGGTCGACGGGTTGCAGCCCGTCAACCTCCTCCTACATATCTACCGGAACTTCGGAGAGCATTGCTTTTTGAGTGGTGTAATATCCCCCAAGATCAGATCGATAATTTGATACTCAGCATGCCTAGGCGTTGTACGGACTGTATTGCATCGTCTGGGAGACATACAATGTATTAACAATCATACCAACCATGTAATATTGGTTTTTTGTAAATAGGTTTTTTTTGTAATTTGCTCCAGGGAGAAAAATCGCTAATTTTTTTAATAATTTCAAACATATAGCATCTTTTTTTTGCTCTTTACCTTTTGTCAAATATGTCAAATTTGTTTTGCTTCTAACTCTTCCTTTGCCTGATTTTGTATTATCCTTATTTTATGGACATGAGTGTATATTAGCAGCGGAGTTTATATTTAAGGATTGGTTACATACCCACATTTGGAATTATTACTATAATTCGCTAACGCTGGTGAGCCTTCGGCTTGTTTTTTGTGCAAAGTATCTGCTAGCTCTTTCCTTTGGTTGCTGATCGAACTTTTTGTATTCTATACAACTCCTGTAGGACTCAGTATGTTCAATTTTACAGAAATAAGAAATCGATTTGTCAGTGTATTCAAATTCCTATTAATAACTTACACCACACTCGACACATCACGACTTATTAAAGCATAAGTGCTCTGAATACTTATCAGACACCTAAAGCTTTGTACTGGAGTCACCCAAATTCTCGTGCGGCCGAAGGATGCCTCCCCGGGAGGCATTACGTAATATAACAATAGATGACGTAAGAAGAGAAAAATGGTTCGCCACCGCCACCTTGTAATCATGTGAGAAATGGAAGTAACGTCGTCATCTTGGATTTTCACGGAAATGACGTTGACAGGTTGAAATATCATATTTGACAATTTTTATTTTTTGGGGAAACGGCATATTTTTTTATAACGAGTATAAAACGTTCCTATATATAAGTATAGGGACCGGGAGATCGCATTAAAAGTTGAATTTCGTTATTTGTCAAAAATAAATTTTTATAAATATTTGACATTGCCAAAATATTGATTTTTTTTGTCATTTAAAACACGTCTATTATTGTAAGTATATGACTACGACCAAAGGGTGCGAAAATGAAGCCCATGTAAGAACTTTTGAGCCGGATAAGAGGGGGAGAATATGTATATGTACAGGGTGGTCATAAAGAAACTTTGCCAACATCTGCACTTGTAGCTTCCGTTCCGGTTAACCGGTCGATATGAGATTGCAAATGTAGTTATTCGGAGGTATGCGTTCGAGATTCTGTGAATGGCAACATGGGCGCTCACGGTTATAGTTACAGAAACTCGAAACTATCGAATGGCAACGCCAACTTTTTCCAGTCGAAAAATGTTCAGCGCATGCGAAAACCCTAAATAATGTTGGAACGGCACCGATATGTCGAAAAACGGACGTGTTATGCATACACAAAACAGAGTTCTGAAAAACGGCTAACGAAACACGATCTGGGAGCACGCAGAAAATGTGCATATCACAGAGACAAGACACCAATCACAGAACGCCGATCGCCAGATATTCAACGTAAGAAACCGATAAAATACCAAGCGGGTATGCGAAGTCGTCGTTCGGGAACTCGCACATGGCGACGAAATTACTCTTCCTAGGTAAGTTCGTGGTGAATTCATAAAACTGCATTATCAAAAGGGGATGAACACTACTACCGGAATTGTGTAGACTATGCACTCAATGACATCGTTTGGATGCAAGATGATGCACCTCCACATATAGCGAGCTTTGTTAAATGGTCCTGGAACAGCATCTTGGTGATCACATCATCTCACTCTATTATTCTTTTCCGCTGCCTCCGCGATCCCCCGATCTGACGCCTATGGATTTCTGGTTTTGGGGATGTCTGAAATCTAGAGTTTACCTGTGCAGTCCGCAAAGTGTTGGATTTAAAGGATTCTATACGACGTGAGATTGCAAAAGTCCCTCATGCCATGTTGCGTTCAGCGGTATTGTCCACCGTCTCCCGATGCAATGCATACTTGCCTCTTGATGGCACCCATGTGGAAAATGTTTGATCTAAATAAAGGTATTCTTTTGTCTGATATGTGTTGTCATCAGTGATCGATGTTTTGTCTCTGTCATATGCAAATTTTCTGCGTGCGCCCAGATCGTTTTTCGTTGGTCGGTTTCTAAAACTCTCTTTTAGGTATGCATAACACACCAGTTTTTGGACATATCGGTACCATTGCAAGGCTATTTAAGGTTTTCCCATTCGCTGAACATTTTGCGACCAGAAAAAATTGGCGTTGCCATTCGACATTTTTGAGTTTCTGCAACTATGACCGTAACCCTGAGCACCCCTACGTTGCCATTCACAGAATTTCGAGCGCATACCTCCGAATAACTATATTTGCAATCTCATCTCGATCGCTTAACCGGAACGGACGCTAGAAGTGCAGATGTTCGCAAAGTTTCTTTATGATCATCCTGTATAAGATAATTTGGAGTCCTTTTTACACATGACCTACAATTTGATTATATTTACCTTTATTTTCCAAGACCTCAAATTCGATTATTTTATATATATATATATATATTGTTTAAATTTAATAAATAATTAAATAAAATTTACTGTTATGAAACATTAT
>KK122282.1:216170-228126 GCA_000611955.2 Stegodyphus mimosarum
ACTAGATGTCATAATAGTTCCATATACAAAATTTCAGCCTTCTAAGGTTGATCGTTTTTTAGTTATGGCGAGATACATACCTACATACATATTTAAAAGTACGTACGTAATTACAGACGTCACGAAAACATCTCTTTTCAATCTCTTTTAAATCTATTTTACTCCGTTTTGGAAGAATCTTTTATTCTGTGCGGTACGTTACAGACGTGATGCCAAACAAATATTCGGCCAGATGGATTCGGGAAAGCTGAAAATAGATATTTCCGTTGAAATATGATACTCGAAATTTTTCGTGATTAGAATACTTCCTTTACTTTATACAAGGTAATGTAAAGACTGAATGGGTTTCCAGAATATCAAGTTTCCAAATATTAGTGTCTTCCCTTCGTCTCCGGGGGTGGGGAAGAGAGAGATCTCCATAATTTACATATTTCGCCATTATAAGGCTGTTAGATTACCAGGGTTTTGGATATTCCGAAGATGATGCTTAAAATCGCATTTAAATAACAGTCCTGGAATGCCGCGCCTAGAAATAAATTCAGTTAAATTATTGCCTGAGAAAATTTTTCTAGTCTAATAAACCGAGAATAAACGACAGCTTTTTCAAACCAACAGACATTGGAAGCTGAAATTCAGAATGAGGATTTCATTAAAAGTATGTGATTGGTATCTGGATTGGAAATTTAATTTTTTCGAAAATTCTAAACGCTAAACGACAGTTACAAAAGTTTGCTTACTAAAATTTGCATTCTTTTTTCTGTACATATAAAACGTGCATACATATGAGATTTGGTTTCACACACGCCCGCGATCGTATGTGTTTACCATTTGTGTATTGCTATGTACTTATTTTGTACCTTTTTATTTTATTTGCCTCTGTTTTGGCTGTTGTTGACTGAAATGCATAATAAAAATTTTTGGAGCTCATTTTTAAACGCAAAAATGCATTTAAAAAAAATTTATTTGTTTATTTATTTATTTTTTTACTTTATGTGAACAATGGAGTTTTTTAACGGAAACCCTCTTGTAAAAAGCTGTGTCATTATAATGCGGCTTTCATTCTGGTACCATTCCTAATAATCGTGTTAATAATCGGGAAGCAGCGTATTTCATTAATTTTATCATTACCTCTTTTGATGAAAAGTGAGCACTAAATTTTACAGATGCATAACCTTTTTCTTTTGTTTTCTTTTTTTTTTCTTTTTCTTCTTCTTCAACTTCTTTTCCCCCTAAAAGCGAAATGCGTGTTTAAATCTTAATTTCATAGTGATCTTCTTCATTCAAATGATGATTGTTTGATGATGTCATTCATGATGATAGTTTCAAGTCTTTAAATGATCAGTGCACTTTAAGCAAGAGAAATATGAGCAATAACTGCAGCTTAACTTGCAAATTAGATTCGATTATTGAATTTTTTTTTGGCTTAAACCGTAACTACAGAATATGATTCCAGTTATTTACTTTAAATCTGACTACAATATTTTGTTTTTATTTTGGATAACTTATCCTTGGATAATATATCACATTTCAGTTAATGGTTTCAGCCTTGTACCCAGGCTTGGAATATGGAAATTAAAATCTGTAATCGTGCCGTCATTTTCCATTTCTGAATGGGCTTTAATTCTAATCTAACACAAGAGCTTGGAAATCATTGGAATTAGAGGATATTGAAGTGTAATCTGCTTAGCATAACGTGATCTAAATAACAGGAAAAATTCATGGTTCAGGAATTTCCTTGCTGAAACCAAGAAGATCTGATGAGAGATTACTTATTTGTGTGAAAAACTACCTTTTTGAGTGACACACTATCTGGAATTATTTCCTCCTGCTTCCGCATTCCGTATTTATACTTTATAAAATACTAGACCAAAGAGGCAATTTACCCAGAAGTGCTATTAATTTCGTTTTGTCATTTTACGTTGATTCACTATAAACGGCGAATCAGTTTTAAATTGTTGCCGCCAAATATTAGAGCCCTGTATTATATTTAAAGAAATTAATTAATGAAGAATCAGCATAAATGTATATACGTTTCTCGCATTGTGATAAAGCCATCAAATTTTGAATAATGTACGTCTCCGCCCAAATATGGGAGTCTGGAAGCCCAAATTTGGAATTTGTTTTATTATCTATTTCATATTTCGTAAAGCATTTATGAGTTTCTGATTAAGAAATTCAACGATTTCAAAGCGAGCAGTGGCAACACTGTAAGGGAAAAAAATCTGATGTGTACACTAAATGATTTCTTGTACGGAATATGAAAGTATACGCATTTTGCATTTCATTTAAACTTATTGGATTGAATTAAATCTACTTCATCGATAACGCATAAACCACAATAGAATAAATGCACTCACGATATTTTTTTACTATAGCGACACTCTGACGCTAGATTCACTTAACAGCGTTACATCTCATTCATTTTATAACTCAGAATACACATAAATTATGTATATCATCTAAAAAATTATCTAATCGTTGCCACATGTTCTGTTCAAATACTATGATAAATCTAAAACGATGTGTAAAAGAAATTAAACAAACAAAAAAAAAAAAAAAAATATCTTACTTAAAAAGAGTAAACCCTTCATTTTTTTTTTTAAATGTATCTGGAGTATCATAGTTAGAATTTCTACGCAAAAATAGGCAATGCGGCCAGAGGGCAGGAAGACGGATTCTTCGGTATACAAAATTGAAAGTTCAGTTTGGTCCCACTCGGCACAAAAACACTGCAGTTGGTGCACAAACTGACTTAATTCACTATTGTGCTAAGAGTTTCAAATGTAAACAAATGGCGGTTTCGTTAGGCTTAGCATCAGAAACTTTTAATCTCATGATATTTCTATAACTATTGCAGGCAGATTAACTAAAGACATAAACACCTTAAACCGGAAGATAAGAAAAACACAATTCAATCATTTTTAAAGCAAAAAATGCGCAATTTACTAACATATAAGAATAAAGAAACTGAGCTCACTGAGCCGAGTAACAGAGTGGATATATATATACATAAATTTATATACCTTTGATGCGGTCGATTGCCACCAAAATAGTAGGTGCACATCCACATGTTATAGCAGTCCTATATACAAAATTTCAACGTTTTGAGGCTACTCGTTTTTAAGTTATGCAAGATACATACACACATTCGTACGCACAGACGCCACGAAACAAATCTCTTCAAAATACATTTTAAATCAGTTTTATAATTTTTTTGGGGGAAAAAGAGTCCTTTATTCTCTTCTTACGTACGAATGCCACTCAAAAACATCATTAAATTGCATTCGATAGCGGTCAAAATAGATATTTTTGTTGAAATATGGTACCCGAAATTTTTCGCGATTACAATACTTCCTTTTTACTTCGTACATTGAAGTAAAATTATCTCCAGAGAGCGAGACTGTGTATCGAAAATTCTAAAGATATGCTCTTTTAAATATTTTGTGATATTGCTATTGAATTGAATTTTATGGTTTAAGTGTGAAGAATATGATATTTAATAAATAAAAGTAATACATGAAACGTTAAGAAAAAACGCCTCTTTGGGCGTAATATAAAATCTGAAAGTTTTCAAATTATTTCCATTAGTTTTCTTCCTTTGTTAATCGCAAAAATGTTATTAATTTAATTATTACTCTTTATAACTGCTAGGTGACTCATTGGATTTGACAGTAAAGTTAGGAGTTTTAGATAAAATTCCCGCGACAGATTAAAATCTGCAACACACTAATAAATTAGAATTTTTCCGTTATCGATCTCATAATCGTGTATCAGATTTTTCCTCCAAATGCCCACTATACTAGAGGCCCACTAGCAGCCGAGCGATAAATTCGCTGAAAACTGATAGTTCGGTCTGAGGTTCGAATCTCGCGAGCGGGCTGGCTGTATGGGCGTGTTTGTGGTTTCTTCATGTGTAACGTGTATACAAGCCAGTTTCTCTTAGAAAGCCCTCCACGAAGGCATCCCTCCTCTTAGGCAGATAGCCCTAGACGCTTTGCCGTATCAACTTAACCCCTCCCAAAAAAAACCATTTTACCATGCCTTAGTGTGACTAATTCGTAATAGCAAAACATCTAAGGGCTTTGTTCTTAAGAAGATATACCTTCGTGAAGGACTTTCTATGGAAAGATCACTCATATTCACATTACACATGGAGAAAACTATTTCAGTTGGTCGAAGAAAATCTGAGTGCATGTTTTAAAGTTATAAATTTTGCCGCCCGGACGGTATAGTAGTCAGGGGAGCCGACTGTGTTACCAAAGGGCCCGGGTTCGAATTCCGGAGAAGACACGGTTGTAACTGTCCGTCGCTTCATAGGAGGCAAAGGTGGCCCACTTTAGGTGCCTCTATAGTGACCACTACTTCTGGCCTTAGTAGTGGCCAAGCCAAAGTCAGCTAAGTAGCTTTCCACGATTTTTCCATGAAAGAATGTGAATGATTCATCTTCTTTTAGAACGTTAGCCACCCTCGCTTGGGCTGTTAGCTCTGGCGTCGTTTGCTGTATTCGATCAAATAAAGAATTAGAAATAACAGCAACAGTCGATTTCGCTGGCGGTTTTGTAATAAGAACTAACGCGATCTTCATTTAATTGTTTTAGTTTAAAATCAGGAATTTGCTATTTGTTTGCAAAAAGCAAACGAATGTGAAGCAAGAATCCAAACAGTGGCTCCATTTTATCAGTTTTGAGAAACCTCGATAAGTCAGGCGACAAATTTCTGCCTCACTCCTTGCGCCATGATGTTTATTTTTACCGCTGTTTCGCTTCAGAATACATTTTAAAACTGATTTTATTTTAAAGCCTGCGAAATAAGTTAAAACATCATTTGTAGCTTTAACGTACGCAAACATATCGAAGCTTTAAGGAAAAGGTGAATAAAGAAGGGAGATAATGCAAGATAATAAGCAGATAATTTTTATGCACAGTTATATCAGTTATTATGCTTTTTGATTTTCAAGAATATATGTCAATTACTCGATTATCTAAGCTTCCTTAAGTAAGAAGCTGCAATTATCTACTGAAAATAAGGGGGTCACATTATAAGAAATCACATCAATGCACATAATGTAGTTTATTAAATACTGTTTTCCGGACTTTACGAACACAGCTTCAACGAATCATCAAGATATAACATAAGAAAAACATTGTCTCCCCCTCCGGTTTAGCAAAAGGTTACAGTTCAAGAAAATAAATCTTAGCCAAACATTTAAATATACAACACAATTATGAATTACAAGATGAAATATACTTTGTTAATAATTTTACCCAAAATAAATAAATAAAATAAAATAATTGGTATGTGCCTTGTGTATATTGTTTATAAATATGCATGTTATTTGCTTCAAGCAAATCCGGATCTTCAGGAAATTTAGGTAATAAAACTAAATTAGATATTAGATTGAAATTTAGACATTAAAGTAATAGAGTGCTGAAAATTTTCAGAAACTACGCCAATATTTTTGTGACATCATTTTGATTTGTTGAGATTTTTCTGGCTCTTTTATATTAATATATAAATTTATTAGCTTTCGCACATTTTTCAGCTTAATTTCTGGAGAAGAGTGGAATTTGGGAACAAGCAACCTTTGAAAATAAGTTCGGGCATGGAAATTTTGAAATACCAGATCTGTGAGTTGATCGTTACATCTGCGCCATGACATGCACGTGTGGACATACTTTAAAAAGTATTTCAGATCTTTGGAAATAACAACCTGAATGATGATACAAAAAAGGATAGTTAAATATTTTTTAAATGTTGATTTTCTTAAATACCAGCATTTAGTTTTTAGATTTTTTGCGTTATCCTTTCGAGTAATTAATTTGTTTAAATTTTTGTACCTTAGTAAGTGGGTATCAAATTTACTTTTAGGCGATTGCCTTTAGAATTTTTCTCTTTTTGCTAGGAACATGTCTGTTATTTATTTTTAGGCGATTGCTTTTAGAATTTTACTCCCTTAACTTGGCTTTAATCTTAATTTTGCAGCTCAATGCGCAAAATTCTTGACCAAAAGGTCTTTTGTTCATCAACTACTTTCTATCAACTTCATATATATATAATTGCAAAACAGTTTTTTTAAAACATAATGTCATCATGACTAGTATTTTCGCGCATTAAGTTCCTGAAAATTATCAGTAAAGACATAAAGTAAAGAAATTTAGAACCAATTTTTCACAAAGACCAAAAATTGAAATGCATAAGGAATAAATTTCAAATAATCTCATATATGCAAAAAGGAATTTAATAAATGTTAAAACCGAACCATTTCCGAACTATATATATATATATAAGCAGTTTTTTATTATCTCTTAAAAAATGAAAGGAAATTAGAAAACTTAATAAAAAGTAAAATAGTGTATTAAAAAATGCTATTAATATTGTCTACAGCAAATAAATACTTATATGTATGTGTGTATATATACCAATAAATCACAATAAATTATAATAAGAAAACTTTCCATATACCATCTCCAAGGAATAGAAATTCAATTTAAAACTAGCATTGAAAAAGGTGTTTGTTAGAATTTTAATAGGAATTTAAAAATAGAATTTTTTAGTCCTCCTTTGCTTTAAAAACAGTAAAGGAAAAACTTAAATCGCAAAAATGCCGAAATCAAAAGTAAGACTTATTTAAGTATTGAAAAACCAGTTATTGCCATTGATAGCAGATTAATCGACTTATCAAGGGCCCATCAAGGACTTAACCAATTTACTATCAATTAACAACAACTAAAATAAGACAAAGGGTTTCATCTTACTTCCATGTAAGCATCAGATTATTTGCTAGATTCAAGTCATACTCCACAATTGATACTCAATCAAAATAAAGATATTAGTCCACGTAAACCAAAAGAATCCTGTTAAAAAGCAAATAATCTTTAAAATTAAAGTTTATGTGTGTGTGTGTGTGTGTGTGTGTATTGATTGTCATAGATTTTGTAATACGCATTTATATATACATATAAATGCTACGTATATTTATTTATACGTATATAACATACATTTATATGTATGTTACTGCGTGTTATAAAATCTGATTAACATTTTCAAAACTACATGAAATCCTTATAACAGCTAATTCTTCTTTAAAACAATGCTTTTTTCAATGATGGTTTAATTTCAAAGCTTTTCCACTTTATGTTGATCTATATTCTTATTTCAATCAGCGTATTATCAAACAAAAAATAGAGTACTAGATAACTTGATAGACTTATTATTTATTAAAATATTCATGAACTAACAATATAATATATTTGTGTACCAATTAATAATGGTTTACAGAAATGTTTTCAATTGCTTTATTGTTTCTGAGATGTGTTCGTTATTATTATAGGAAATGCACTGTAATTCGGGTTTGAGAATATAATATGTTTATTTTCATATCGACGGAGAAAGATTCTCTCCAATTACCCAAAAATTTGATCTTTTCAGAAAATATGTATCAGTGTCAGACAGTGAAAATTACATTCATCCTTAAAATTACTTATATTATTTTTAGCTGTGACTGAAGTATTATTCGATAGCCTTTTTTATGAACAATTATTAGTTTGAAAACTTATCTTATGTTTTGTTCAGTAAATTAAACCAAGATTCAAGAATAACAATCTTTTCATCTTTTTTGAAATTAATAAACAAGTTTCAGAACGCGAATATGAACAAAGAACGTGATAAATTATAGTATAAGAAAATTCCTATAGTTTTTATCTTATTCTAAAGTTCACAATGAAATTTTATCGTAAAAAGTTGCAATTTTGTTTATGGAAGTAAAGATATACTCATATTTATAAATCTTAAGTTCCTCCTAACGCAAAATACAAATGCTTGATAATGCTAGGTTATTATTCCTAAAATGTTAAATACATTTTAAATCAATATTCTCATGATTATGATTAGGAAGGTGGTAAAGGTAAAGTGAGATCAATTTGCCGTTATCCAGAAATTCAGTTTCTATTAAGTGAAAGCTTACTCACTTCGTAGTTATTTCGCAGTTTAAAATATCGAAAACCTTTTATTTATTAGAACTACTAACTACAAATGTGCTTCAGTGCTATTTAAATTTTTGATTAACATTATTATAGCCTATTTTACCTTAACGGGTAAATGCATCAAATCGTATACCGAATTAGAACAATATTTCCCAGCTCCAGTATTGATTCAATAAACACTGGATTTGTAGTATTTTATTTTTACAATTTTCATTTATATTCTTATCTGGAAAGGAAAAATAAATTAAATAATAGAGCTGTTTAAAATATTAGATACTAATTTTATAGCTACTATGTTCATTAAAGAAACTGCACTAACTTATTACGTTTTTATTCTAGCAATCATTCTCCTAATTCCAGTGCCAGGTGTTTCAAATGCCTTTCTAAAAGGGCTTTAAGTAATAGTATTAGCAATTGAGGGCCTTCAGTTAGTTTTTATATTCCATCAGCAAAACGTTTCTGTTTATAATATTTAAGCGTTCCATTATCTAGTAAATAAATGCAATTGGAATTTAGTATTCAATAGGTGAGATAGCTTTAGAAAACAATTTGTTTTTCCTCTGTCTTATATTATATTATATACACATGTAAAAAGAACCCGTCACTTTCAACATGAAGAAACACGATGGTGAAATAATTTTAAGTAACAGTCTGACACTGTCCTTTTTCTAGATTGCGAGTAAGTATTCTGCCCCCAAAGACGATAACCTCGCTTTAGCTTGTCTCCTGATATTTACTGAGATTTTTATTACTTTAAATATACGGTATATTCAGGTCGATGAATCGTTTTCAACAGCTCTGGACCAGTTGGTTCATAAAGATCGTTATGAGTTTTGTGTCTTAAAAAACGCTTATTAAAAACTTCGAAGCTTTGTACCCCTCACAATGCATTACAATGAAATTCAAATTTTTAGAGGAATTATTTTTCACATATGTTTTCATCAAACTGTGGATATATATTCTTCATGTACTGATATGCAGTATCAGTAATCAATATGCTTACTGCTTAATGAGAAACTTTTTTTTTAAGGTAAGGAAGTTAGTCTTATCCGTACAAAGCAAAAACAGCGCTTAAACAAATTTATGTTAAAGTACTCAAAAGCACAAATCATGAGAATTAATTTTCTTACTCTATTCATGTTTTATGGAAGAAATGCTAAGTATTTATACTTCCAAAATATATTTTTTAGTTTTTGAAATTTTTTAAAAGTGTGATTTTTGAATAAGAATGCTTTATAACGTATATATGTTACCGTGAAAGACCGAAATTGGAGAATGTCGACTTTCACCGGAGAATGTCAACATTCACCAAATACGTCGGTGAAAGATCGAATATTGCATTACATTCGGACCCTCACCGGTGTATGTCGACCATCACAGATATGCTCTGGTGTAGGTCGAAAACAGAGGAGTAGACAAAGAGGTGACTGGCTGTTTCCCAAAATTAAAATAATAGTTGTAAAAGCAAGGGCGTCTTCTGCAATCCAAAGTGTCATAAGAGTTTAAGTTGTTGCAATAAATAAGATTTGAATCACATAATTTAGTTAAGTTTTTTATTACTATTATTTTATTTCCTTATTTAGAACGTACTGTATAATTAAGTATTTTTTTAACTTCTATTATTTTCCTTTCTCATTTTGAATGTACTGTGTGTTTTAAGTTCTTATGTTCTTAAGTTCTTATTTTAAGTCTGAAGTGCGTTTTTTCGCGACTGAATTACGGAGAAGAAAATATAATATTCTTATATATTCAGCATTCACCATTAGTACATGGTGAATGTCGACATTTACCGGTGTAAGTCAGAAATAAGTGTATTTGGAAAATATTTCGGATATACACCAAGCGACTATGTGAATGTTGACATTCACCGGTGAAAGTCGACATTCTCCAGACTTCGGTGTTTCACCGCAACATATATACACCGTGTCTACAAAAGTTCTTACCCGGCGTTTATTTTCGCAACCGTTGTTTCTAGACATATACATCAGTTACAAAAATGTTCTAAGGGACGTAAAGATGTTCTGGTATTTTAATTTAAAAGTCAGTTTTGTAAAATTTACAAAATCGAATCGGATAGTGTGAGTGTAATATAAAAAATACAAAAATCAAAATTCCAACTTAAATTAAATCAAAATTCCAACTTAAATTTCCAATGGCCCTTTAACTTTTCGTCTTAATTTGGGTGCTTCCCCTTTCTGTTCTAAAAATAGTAATTGTTTATAATAAACTTTTCTGGATTGCGCCATTTTCAGAATCATCCATATTATATGGCTTTTACAAACGCAGGTGATGTAAATGGTTTTGTGAATAGAACTCAAATAGCCAATAGTAGTTTTAGAACTTTACTAAGTAGCCAATCAAAATGATACGGAAATCGAAACTAACCCACTGTAAGAATTTGTCCTGAACACATCGTATTTCGCATCTGCTTCTTTTGTCAATAAGACAATGCTACGCTGCTTTCTTCTTGCCGCTCTAATTTAAAAAATGTTCATGTTAAATTCTGGAATAGATGCGAGTAGTTTGTCAAGTTAATTGTGGCCGCAAGTATTAATTAAAATAAAAAATGAATATAATCCTCCTGATTATTTGCGGAAATAATAACATGTGAAACAACTATTGTAAACTTAATTAATGGTAAAAATGCTTTTATTAAAAGTTAAAGTTCAGATTGAATTAAAATCCACAAATTATAATAATAATTAATTATTGATGATCCATTGAAACAAGGCTGACTTCATTAGAGAGTGTTAACCGTTTCTTCATTATATCTTTCAATAATTAGGGAGTGCTGATTAACATTTCTGTTCTTCTAGACCAGGGATAGTCATCCTGGTCTCTACCACCCACTAATAAGCAATTTAAGCTTTAATGGTACGCGGTAGAGACTTTTGTCCATCCGATGACGAAGTCCGTTCTCCCGTGTGCAGCTCTCTCTTGTTTCCTTATATATAAGCCCTTGCTACTTCTCTTAGGTGCTGTTATGTGACGGCAATGAAATTATCACATCTTAACAAAGCGTGAGACTAGGAGAAATTTTTCTGAGAAACGAATTTATCCTTTTCTTACCATTAAAGGGTTCCTATCCAAAATAGTTTCCCTGGAATCGATGTCCCGGCTAGCTACGCGGGGCATAAATTTTCTGTCTCTTATAAATATAAGCCAAATATAAATAAATGTATAAATTTGTGTATATTTTTTTACTAAGGCTCCGCTCAAAAAATTACTTAACATTTAAGTTAAACTAAGTTACTGCGAAATCGGTGGGCGATAAGGAAATTTTACTACCTGCAAAGTGCACGGTAGGTATAAAAAGTTTCTGTTCTAGACCATCTGGAGTATATTCATTTTAAAATTTTCATATTTAATTAATTCTCAAATAGTTCAGAAAATAACCCTACGTTAAATCAGTCTTTCAAACTTAAAACTGTTTACATGACATGAAAGAAAATTTTCAAAAATGAAATAAAGTAAAATCAAAAATTTCAATAAGAAATACAATTGAAAAATCTAGATATAAATCACGTTGTAATGTTGCAAGTAATTACAAAAATACGCCAACAAAAACATCAAACAATTGTTTACTGTAGTCACCCTCCTAAGTTTTTTCCAAAAAAAAAAGTAGAAATTAATAAGTATTAAAGAGTTACAATTACTTTATAAATAATGATGACATGAAATTAGGAATTGAACTTCGTCCTTGCACTGCACATGGTTGTACTGTTAAAAGCAGCCATATAATTAATTATTATTATTATTATTTATTTATTTTTATTTTAATTCAACTTGAACTTTAAATTTTTAAAATTTTTTTTTTACCATTAACTAAATTTTCGATAGTTTTTTGACACAACATTATTTTCGCAAATATTCCTGGTCTAAGAAATCTACAGTTTCATAAATTAAATTATTTTAACCTCATGTGCGTTAGCGCTAAATTTTAGCTTTGAATGTTCCTTATTACACTCGCCATT
>KK122282.1:228214-238384 GCA_000611955.2 Stegodyphus mimosarum
ATATTTAATTTTTTTTAACGTTTTGATGAAATAATATTAAGATTTAAAATTATTTATTACATGTTTGTTTTAGGAAAGTTTGAGTTAAGAGTTTTAGTTGCATGCCTATAAGTTAAACTTAACACGAATCTTAAATTAGTGTTATAGGATGAGAAGTCTGATCAGGAGGTGATGTTAATCACAAACCAGTTTGAAGTCAACTAATGAATGATGAAGAGTACTAACGAGGCTGCAGGCGAAATGAAACTTTGTCAAGCTGAAGCTTGAACTACTTAACACTCATTAATATAGTGTGCTAGAAAAGAGGGCTATCATGACACCCAGTGGGGTATTTGGCGTATGACTGTCACTCTAACTGCCCCAGATCGTTAGGTTAATTTGATTGTCGATAATCAGTTTAATTATCTATTTCCTTTCAGGAAGTGTCAAAATCACGATCGACTTTGAGTTACGGCTTTACTCAAGTGTATTCATTAATATAAAAAATTAGACTACTTCTCGCACGAGCGTCATGAAAGTGGAAAATGTCAAATTCAGTATTCCGATGGAAATATTAACCACGAAATTATTCCCTTTGCTATATATGGAGAGCTTAGTTAGCTAGATTGTTGCCGCAGGTAATCTTATTTGAGATTATCTCAAGTAACTGAAAATTTGCTTATGAAAGTTCATATGGAGGAGTTTCAAATGAGGTAATTTTATTTCAGTGCGTGAATACACAGCTAATAAGATGATAGCTATATGTTTAGATTACTTAGCAGTTAAATGATAGATTTCACAATAGATATTGCATATAATAATTTTCCAACTAGTAATTACTCACGTTTAGCAGCTTGAAAATTTCCTTTAGCCTTAGATCCAACGTTCATTCATTTTTTAATTTTATTTTAAAACATATATTAAAGGTTTGTGAAAATAAGGCATTAAACAAATAAAAAGTAATTATCATGTTTTTGAACCTATTGATTAAGAGAATTCGTTTTATGAAACTTATATGATTGATGCTTTTTAGTATTACACTTAATATAGAAAAATAGTACTTAACAAAATAAATAGAATTAAAATGTTTTTCATCCGTTTACAAATTATACCTAAAGTTAAATGTACCTCCAGAATTAAAAAGTAACATTGTAATTTTACAGATTATAAAGTGATACATACTCTGTAATTTATTTTGTATTAATTACAGAATAATACTGTATTATACATTAGAAGTTACATAAAATATAACACAGCTTCTTACCATTTTTTTTTAAATTTTTGTATTTAGTATTTAAAATACTAAAGCTATACTAAAGTTGTCAGGTTATTCAAATACTATTTTTGCCAGCACGCATACTTTCATGAAGATAGTATTTAAAAGTTTTATGTTAGATTGTGCTAGCCTGTACTTAATAGTTGCCATTTTTTAAGCACTTATACCGTCGATACAGTATGTACTTGCGTTTTAAAACTACCTCCTTAGTTTATCTCAGATGATGCAAAATATGTCTTTCTGTAACCTCTATAACTTTATACTTTTGAATACATGCCACTGCTTCTGTCGGTCTTTCAACATATCGACCGGTTAATTAGTTACTAAGTGCTTATTGTACTAATGTTCAAAACTAAAACGAGACAATTCAAATAACTAATTAATAAATAAGTAATAAATACTTTCCTAAAACCACTGTGTAAAACTGGGAAACAATAGTTTAAACTGTGGTTAAAATAAAGAAGTTTTTGATGATGAAGACCCACTATGAAGAAATGCGTTTGCTGATTCGCATTTAATGATAATAAAGTGATTGATTGAGATAAATTAGTTAGTTCACTTTAAAGTGAGAAATCGTTCTTTATTGCAAAAATTCACACATTCCGATGAAAGCATTTTGTGTAAATTTATCTTAAATATTTGTTGATCCTTAATTCATAAAGTAGTTATGATGAATTTTAGTCATCTTTATCTTAATGTTTTCGCATTGATAATGCCAAATTCTTATTTTCTTGGTATTTTCTAAATACGTTCAGCTGTTTTTCAATCATAAATGCGATCTATTCTTCTCATTTTCATGCTTTGCTCAATTTCGCTTTTATAAAATAGGTCATTCTGTATCTTAAATTATTTTATCTCAGATCCTTTGCAATTCTCCTTATAAATTTTATGTCAGATCTTGTTTCAGAAAGTTGAAATTATGGTTTGCTATTTTGTGACTATTTCAGTATTAATGAAATTTAGTCTTAAAATTAAATCTCATTTAAAAATCTTACTCTCGAGATTAAAAAAGAAAAAAATTCTGAAAGCTTTCCGATTTTACATTACGCCCAAAGGAGCGTTTATTCAACGTTTTACCTGTGTGTTACCCTGATTTAATAAATATCATGTTCTTCGCACTTAAATCATAAAATTCAATTCAACGTCAATATCACAAAATAATTTTTAAATGAGCATATCTTTAGAATTTCCTATACAGTCTCCTGAGCCGGAGATAATGCCCTCTTCCCGTACAGTGTTGCCATTGCTCGCTTTTAAACCGTTGAGTGTGTTTATCAAAAATTCGTTAAATTAAAAAAAAAAAAATATGAAATAAATAATAAAACAAATTACAAATTTGTTCTTCCAGATGCCCATATTCGGGTGGAAACGTACATTATTCAAAATTTGATGGCTCTAGGTACCGTTGTTTTATCACAATGCGAGAAACCTACATACATTTATGCAGATTCTTCATTATTTAATTTCTTTAAATATAATACAGGGCTCTAACATATGATAGCAACAATTTGAAAAGTGAACCGATATTTCAACGCAAAATGCCAAAACGAAATTAATAATCTTTCTGGGCAAATTGCCCCTTTGGATTAAAAAAAAAAAAGAAAAGAAAACTTATAAAAAATCTCGGGTTTTGCCATCTAGCAATGGGTTTTTGTTACATTATCAGATAAGATGACTGTTTATCAAATCGAATGAACAAATTAACTTTCCTATGAGCAACATTTTGGCTTCAACAGTGTTTTCAACAGTTGGTTGTATTTTCCTTTTATGATTACGGTCATTAAAATATTTAAAAATTGGAATTAACAGAAATATACCTGATGCTGGAATGAAAACTTAGCTCACTTTTGTTTAGAGATAATATCATAGCTTTATAATGATGATATTATAAAAAATAATAGGAAATAACAAAAAATAGTAAAATAACACTGAAATAGGAATTAATTCTTATCACCTTTATTTCTCGATTTCAAGTTAATTTTATTCTATATTCAGGCCGCTTTCTGCATTTCAAGCCTTTTTTTTTTTCGTACTTCCTATTTTAACATCGAAATATTACATTTGCTCTTTTTAATTTTCATGGCCATAAAGAAAATGCTGTGGAAGAAGCATTATTTCAAATCGTTTATATACACTGTATCTAATAAAAAACGTCCTTATCTGTCCTTTATTTTCGCCAACATTGGTCGTAGATATGTTCCAATTGCAAAAAAGTTTTAAATAAAGCAAAGATTCGTGTTTTTTATTCCTAAATTTTAAAAATATAATTTTGTGTAAAAATGCGAAATCTAACTTTGTACATATTACTCTGGTCCTTATAATTAAATTTATAAAAATTTTGTACTCGTTATGGAAAATAAAACACAAGAAGCTTGACTCTTATACGACAAAAACTGACCGAGCTATTTGATATTAAAATCGAGAATTATGTTAAGGGGGTGTACAAAATTTTAAGAATGAAATGTTTGAATCTGTTTGCAGCTAAAATATTGTTTAGAAAAAGATTTCTGATGTTAAGAGATTAAGTGACGAACGTTATGTGCAGATAGATTATTGCGAAAAATATTGATCAATATAATTTCCTTTTTTCTTTTCTTTTCTTTCTTTTTTCTTTTTTTTTTCCCAGAGTGGAAATCTTATTCACAGAATCTTATAGAACTCGTATTCTAGAAAGCACGCGCAAACTTGAGTATTAGCCCATAGCCAACTTGAAACATTATTTGCATGAATTAAAAATACTTAATTTTTAAAGAATTTCGGTATGGTCATTAGATGATGAATCTAAAGCACAAAACTCCTATCGTTAATAGCGTGTATCTAGTGCTTAAAAGCTTGTGAATTACTTGTGTGAAAATTCTTCCTTCGTACTAAATGTAAAAAAAATATGTATATATAAATGAAGACACAAATTACTGAAGAATATCATTGAATGACATTTAAAAAAGGGAAAAAATCTATCTCTATTTATTCTAATCCATTTTCTAACCGATCACACAATTTAAATCGAATATGACGTCAAATCGCAGATTCTGAAATTAAATATCGCGATCAGTTTTTGTTGCAAGGGAGTCAAAATTTTTGTGTTTTATTTTTAGAACGAGTACAAAATGTTCTTAAATATAAGTATAGGGACCGGAGGAAAGTATAAAAAGTTACTTTTCGAAATATTTATAAAATTTATTTCTTTAAATTTAAGAATGCCAAAACTTAAGTCTTTGAGTCATTTAAAACAATTTTCTAATTGGAAGTGTATGTCCACGACTAACAATTGAGAAAATAAAGGTCGTGTAAGAGATTTTGTGGACGCAGTGTGTATACACTGCCTTTACATTTTGTGGACATTTAACCTTTTGCCGTTTTGATCGTCTTTTTGCCTATCGGCATAGTTGTCATGCGCTTGAACAAAGCCAGAACCTGGTTGATTTACGTTATTGCTATTGATTATCGTAACTTTTTTTAAAGTAATTATTTTTTCAAAAATTTATCAGCTAGAGTTCTTAACTAAAGATTTTTTAAATATGATCGAAAACTAGGATCAGAAACATGATTTCATTGTTTTATTTGACTGGTTTCCATGACTGCTCAGTATTGACAAAGGCTAATCAAAACATTCTTCTTATACACTCATTTTTGCCTTCTAAATCTGAATTATTAAGAGTCACTTTGATTTATTGATTTTGTAACAAAAGTGGAAAAAATTTTTCCTTTCTCCAGGAGAAAAAAAAGATTTGACGCAATTTTTTTACATATCGGCTATAGCAATAGGCCAACATTTAATGAGGCTTGTGAGTTTTCCAGCTTTTTTTTCCTTTCCTTTCGCGTAGAAATAATAATAATAGTAATATGTATATATATATATGTATATATGTATATATGTGTGTGTGTGTGTGTGTAAATAAAGAATGCAAAAGAAAGTTGTTGTTATTTCGAATGAAACTTTAAACTTGGAAATCTCAATGGACATGTTTGTTTATGAATAACAATAAAAGTATTACTAAATAGTAGATTACAGTTTCTAATGTGTTTCCTAATTCAAAACATATACTTAAATATTGGTAAAACAAAACAACGTAGGTTAGTACTTCCAGTATATATCTCAAATACAACTTCACCTCTACAGATATAGGCTACATCTGATTTAGGAAACGCCAATGTGATTAAGCTCATTAGTGCCATCTGAAAACTAACTTTCGGTCGCAAAAACCATGCACAGGAAAGTATGCTAAACACATCTCCTTTCTAGAAAATTAGTACTAACAGATGGAAAGTATATCATCTAGGAAAAGAAAATGTTTAGCTTGAAGAAAATGTTCATCATCATTTCCTAAGAACTAACAAACAGTTAGTGCGGACAACTTAACTTTCTATGTTAAACCTTAAAAAGAGAATTCCTGCATATATTTTTCTGCACAAATACCAAATAAAGAGATGGAATTATGCTCAAATGGCCACAATTTTCAGTGTGGAAGACACTATCTTTTGGTTACACGAAATGAAAGCAGTCAGTAGGTTTCGGGCTACGGTTTATTACTATGGATATTTAGTTACTACGGTTCACCTTTGGGATGTAACTGATCTTCACTTCAGTCCATATCTTTCTTATCTATTTAATATAAGAATATAAATAACAGAATGATGCTGAAAGCGAAAGAAAAATTTCAGTATATGAAGACGAATAGCAATTGACTGAAAGTAATAATCATTCTTAAATCAAAGCTAGTGAGTGCCTATTCTTCGTGCGAAAACCTTTCATTTGTGAAATAAAATGCTGCGTTTTCTGAACTGAAAACGTACTTTAAATTAGTGGTGTCAAAAATAACAATTGGAAAGAGTTATTTTGGAGAATAAGTTAAAAAAATTCCCAGATGAAATTAATGCAGTTATTAATTTCCGTATTGTATTTGAAAACGGAGGGAAAAGGAAAGCTATTAATTGACAAAACATTCGTTTAATAGCGAATAAGAAGAGAAATTAATTACCTTTATAAATCCTTTCTTTAATTAATGACACTACGAAAGTATTTTGTGGGATTTTCAAGTACTGATTTTAAGATTTTGAGAACAGTTCCATATTCCTTCTTATACAAATTCCGATTAGGCGAAAAAGGTATGTATTATTTTCCTTTACCTCATCAGCACATGGCTTATTGAAGGTGTGCTTTGTTGACAATCGAAATCCAATCGCGGGAAGCAGCGTGATTCTGTTGACCAAAGAGCGAACATAGGCCTATCGCATGCCGAATGGTTATCAGTAAAACCAACGGATGAGAAGAAACAGCTATTTGAGAATAGTAACGCTGAATCTTTACTCGTTCATCATGTCCGAACCTAAGAAGAATGCGCTGAGCGAAAGAGCTGTGGCATTTTCTGTTGACGCCTTGCTTGGTTTCAAAGAGAATACGAATAGAAAAGGTTTCACATCTCAAACTTGCATACAAGACTCAGGTGAGTAATAATAATAATAATAATAATAATAATAATAATAATAATAATAATAATAATAGTTATGAATGCGTTGTTATTTTGATTCAGATAGTATAGTATTTTTTTTTTAAATCGTTGTTGAGTTTTAATCAATAACTCGAAGAATGTACTGTCATGCTTAAAAAATATGTAGTGTCAGGTTAAAATATTTCCTCAGTTAAATTATAAATTAAGATGATTTTTAAAAATGCTTTGTAGCTTAATAACACTTCTTTTAGCTTAAAATGTCTTTTTCCCTGTGGAGAATAAAATTAGATATTCATAAAGAATTATAATTTTTTTTTCATTCTTAAAAAAGAAAACAATGCTTTGCTTTTCGATGTCAGCTTCTAAAACAATCGTCTTGTTTTTCGTTTCAATGATCAGGAAGTATTTCAGCAAACTTCCTTATTCTTTAGAATACATTTTATTTCGAAAATTCCATTTTAGTATAAAAACTGAAATATTTAAAAGGCTTCACAATCATGAATTTACATGCTATTTATCTCTATTGTAATTATTAACTTCAAAATGTGAAACGTTATTTAATTTTCAATGAAAGTTTCCAGATTAAAATCCTTGAAATAGATGAATACGAATGATAGCTTTATCTATTAAGATATTGGTTTTCAAATACTACAATATTCTAATGATCTTCATGTGAAATTCTTTATACTGTGTATTTCGTCGTGTACGTTCAGTTTGTAGATCGAGTAAGAAAGCTACCGCGCTGTAAAATAAAAAGTTGTTTTATAAAACTTATCAGAAAGGAACAGAAGATGCTTATATGAATGGAACGGGAAAAAAGAACATTAGTAAATAAGTAATAAAGTAAAAAAGTAACGTAAAAAAAATTCTGTAATTTTGTGGAAGAGCAACATTTTAAATTCCAGAATACTGAACACCAAATTTTTTAACTATAAACACCTCACTAAGTCTTTTAAGAATGAATAAAATGGCCATCTGAAGTTAACTTAAATTTTTAATTTCAAAATGGCTGGTTATTTATCATGAATTTCAGTGTGGAAGTCTATATAGAAGAAAAACATATGGAAACATATATGATTTGTGAGTAATTCCGAGTGTATGATTTATTTACTGGCAAGATGATCTGTATTTTTTTTAATATTGTGTATAACTTGAATAACAGAATTAATAATTTCATTTGGGAAGGAACATTTATGAAAATTACTTAAACTACGCCACTGCCTTTATTACTTTTAAAGCTCAGACAGAGTAAAAAGGAAACTTTCACACTTAGCCAAAGGAACTCCTTAGATATGTTAAGATGTCTGAAATTTTAATCAATAATTGCCCGAATTCAACTGTACTGAGGTTACCTAAATTTAAATAGCTGAATACATTTCGGTAATGCAGGAAAACTGACTTTTATGCTGAGATGCAAGTAGGAGAGATCGCATGTTTGTTACCTGAAATGCAGAAACATACAGACCGAATTAAAATGAACAAACTTTGTTAATTATTAATTTCAGACTTAGCATACTACTATTATATGTGTTACACAGTTTAATACTATGAAGTGAAAAAACTGAGTTCCGTAGTTATACATGGTAAATGAAAAAATTGAACGTTTTGTAATTATACGAAGGAAATGAAAACCAAAAATGCGTACCCCTAATATAGCTCTTTTACTGATAACTTTTGTTGTTCTTAAGCAGAGAATCTGATATGTTTTCTTACTGAACTGAGATTTTAGATGTAAAAGGGAAAGCATATCATCACCAAGGAAATTTTTCATGATGTAGAGAGCGTATTTCGTTATTTAAACATCGACAATATGTAAGTCGAAAGACGTCCATAAAATAAAGAGAATCATTCTACCGATATATATATGCATATAATTTTTAGCAAGATTTAATGAGAGGATAGATAGATGTACTAAGCTGTATTTTCTATGTATTAGAGAATATAATTACGCTACTTACTGTTTTTCAAATGTAAACACCGAAAAGAAATGATTTCCAGAATACTTTTCATAAGCTAAACTTCTTATAGTTAGAACAATTTTATTAATTCATTGAAATTCGAATTAACGGGAGCCTTATATATATTTAAATGCTCAAGAAGTCTTGTTTTAGTTACAAAGAAAAGGTTAGTGTTGTATATATTTACATATAGAGAGAGAGACAGATAGAAAATTGTTATTTCTGTGAAATTACAATCTATAATAATGAATGTTGCACAAAACGCATAAAATTGTGGTTTTACCCCAAAAGAATTTCATTATGCAAATTTTGGTTTGAAATAATATCCACTAAAGATGTCATACCTTCGAGACTGGAATATGTGACTCTGCTTCTGAGTTATCTTTACAATAATTCAATATTACGCTAACATATTAAGATATGGCCTTATTCCTAAACTCGAAAAGAAAGGAAGCAGTTGATTTTGAGATATTCATGCTGCAACGAGCATCACTATTGTTTAAACTATAAAAAAGCCTTTTATTCTCAATTTTGGGGAAAGAAAGGAGAATAAACCGTCGTTTTCGGTACGAAAGGTTACTTCAGATTTTTGACGATATGAGATCCTGGGTTTAATGTGCTCGAAGATCACTAGATGTCACTTGCGATAACTGATAGCACACATCAAATTCCATATAAAAATATCTAAAGAAATGTCGTTTCATTTTGTTCTCAATGTCTTAAATCATCTTTAGATAGTGGTGGATGATGATGGCCTCCACATCCAACGCTTCTAGAGGTATTTTGATTTGGGTTACGTTTGAAAGCAACATTCTGATGAATATTATTTTCATTAAAAAATTGCATAATAAAATTATTCCAAGAAAAAAAGAAAGAAAGAAAGAAGAAACTGCATTTTATTTGTTACTGTACTAATTGCTTTACTATGTATCACTGATTTTTTTAAATATATTTTTTTTCTTTCAAATTGTTCCTGATTTTCAGATTATACTTTGTAAATGATAAAAAGCCTTTTCCGCCAGTATAAATGTTATTTCCGTCACTAATTTCGTACAGATGAGTTTCCAATGACTGTTGGGGAAAATGTTAATAGAAGTAAAAGGAATAGATTTGCAGAAGGCAATAACTGTCAACGTTTCTCTCTTTGTTTAATCTTTCTTCAAATTAACTTTTTAAATGTTGGTTAAAAATGTCAGTATTTTAATTTACAAATATTTTTACTGATGCCGACAGTAAAATGTTCATAGAATAAAAAAGAATGAATATGCAGAAGGCAGTAACTATCCGCGTTACCCGTTTCACTCTCTGTCTAACCTTTCTTCAAGTTTAAAGTTCTCTTTAAATTTTGTCAAAAAGGTGTCAGCATTTTAATTTATAAGCATTTTCATTGCTGCAGACAATAAACTTTCATAAATATTTATCGATGCTGAGGTAAAGTAAATATATTCTATAAGAATGTTAACTTTAAAAATATAAGTTTGTTTTTTGTTTTTATATTGGCATAAAT
>KK122282.1:238532-251714 GCA_000611955.2 Stegodyphus mimosarum
AGCTATATAATATAGCTATATAATATAACTATATAATAACAATATACTTATATTAGTTTAATTATATTTAACTAATATATAATAATATTTAATAGTAATATTAGTTTAGTTATATTTAACTAATATAACTAACTTTTAGTAATATTAGTTCAGTTATATTTATATTAGTAATATTAGTTTAGTTATATTTATATTAGTAATATTAGTTTAGTTATATTAGTATATTAGGTTTAGTTATATTAGGCATAAGTAAGTTTAGTTTATATTGGCATAGTAAGTTTGTTTTTATATTGGCATTTCACATATCTGAATTCGGCAACAGAGGATTAAGTGTAAGTATTGAAGCTGCGAGTTTTAAAACCGTACTGGAGAATTAGGAGTAAAGCTGTCTTTAGCGGTGAGTATGTAGAGTCATTAAGCTATTTTGAAGTAGGAGACATGAAAAATGAGCAATGCTGTCGCCGCGACCTCTTGAATACGTGCCGAGTGTGCTACCGTTACACCGCGAAGATATGCTGGAAAGAGGGAGAAGATACCTTATAAGTATACAAGCAGAAATTCCAGCATTTCCCTGTGTATCAGCAAAGTTTATTATTATTAAATTTATTTCAAATAAGGCAATATCAAGAATTAGCCGGATGTTGCAACTGACAATTGAAGTCACAGTCGTTCAAAACACTTCGTTCATTAAGTGATTTTAGATAAGAATTTAAAAGTTTTTGTTTAGATGAATAACATTTTTTTAAAGAACAGAGAGGATTGCCGTTACATTCGTTTATTTTGCGTAGGAACTGGGAATCAAACTGATCAATGTTCTGCTGCAATGAACACTTTTGGATCTCAAGGGATTGGAATGGAACTAATCGAAAAAGAGTTATGGACGCAGTTTCACAACCTGGGAAATGAAATGATAATAACTAAAAGTGGCAGGTATGATACGTGTTTTAAATTCATATCTAATTTTTGACAATGAAATAGAATGTCGTTTCTTGTATGCTTTTCCGATGTAGTAACTTCATAGTGAAATCTCATAATGAGAAAACTACTAAAGTCTCATTTATAATTAATTACCTTGAAGCATTAATTTACTTTGTATGCTCGATTTCGAACAAAGTTGCGTAATTTGTATTATTCTTTTTATTATGAATATGCGTCTCTGAATTTATATATCAGTAGTTAGTTTTCATTTGTGATCTTTGAGAATAAAATATTTCGAACAGAAGAAAAATTTTCAAAAAACTCAAATTAGTTTTTTTCCTAAGCTCTCTGGCTATTCTTGAATGTGTAAAGTATTGCAAAACTTGTTGAGCTTTAGAAACCTTCTAACACCGCAATGTCTCCTCTTTAGAAAATATCGTTATTATTTAAAGTAAAAGTCATGCAAGTAATCGTTGACTGTTTTCATCGACAAAAGAAAGTCTCATACACTACTAATACACTATATAACCTTTTCTTTTTAAATTTCAACTTTAATTACGATTCAGGATAAGGGTATTTGAATAAGTGAACTTTCATAGTAAAATTCTTTGAGCTCTTTAAAATATTTACATTAATGCTTTTCCCAAAGACCTTCACTGAAGTTTTCAGATTAAAAGCGTAATAATAGTTTCTTTTTTAAATTCATTACTAATTTTTTTTTTCCTTTTTCTTTAACAGAAGAACTTTTCCTGCTTTGAAAGTAAATGTTAGTGGCTTGGATCTCGACAGCAGTTATATTGTATGGCTGGATATTGTACCAATGGATCAGTTACGCTATCGATATGTTTATCGCAGGTTCGTATTTCAACGCCGTGAATGAGAAGTAACGGAATGTTAATGCTAAACCCTTTTTATTTAGTATAATTCCTTCTGGGCTTTACTTATGTTAAATGCTTTTAATTCCTATGAATAATTTCTCCCATGTTTAGTAAAACAGAATTCCCAAATATTTTAAACTATTTACTCTTTTTACTATTTACAAAGGAAGTTTTGGGCCTGTGCAAACAGATTTCACCTGAACTCCTCAATATTATAGTGGGCATTAAAGACAGCGCATTGGTAAAACTATAATTCACATCTCACCAAAACAATAAATAAAATCGATTTTACAATTTTCAGAATAAATTGAATTTTGTACAAAGCTTACCCAATTGTGATATTTGCTGAGAGCGTGTTTGAGATTAAATATCGAAAAACTCAATTTTTGTATCTTTACTTTTAGCTTTCTAATAGCATTTTATCTTTATTATACGTATTTTACAAGAAATATTTCTTAGAATTATTTTTAAAGACGTCTTTATTCAAAAAAATATTTAAAGAAATGATGCAAAAATTGGTACGTGACTTAGTCTGTTACTAGACAAAGTATGTTATACTAACATATTTTGCAATAAAGTGGATTCAGTTTGCGTATTATGCTGTATTATATAATATATATTGAAGGCTGTGTCTTCAGAGAGGGTTTTTTAATGGAAACAATTGGTATTTAAGTTATACAGGGAGAAGAATCACAGAAATCTTCACCTAGGCTGCGTTACTTTATAAGGTATTTCTACCGCCTTCTTCGCATGCCTTCGTGGTGTAGTGGTCTGCATGCTCGACGCGTAACCGAGAGGTCCGTGGTTCGATTCCCGGCGAAGGCGTTGCTAATTTTTCATCTCACCTGCTTCCGAAATAATCCTAATGTCTCTACAACTTTGCCATGTAATGTACAAGAGAATTATTTTAACATGTATTGCGAATAATCGGCAGGGATAAATTTTTATTCTTACCATCAGCATGTGATTAATTATACTATATACGTACAATGTTTCAATTAAGCTTGAAGTTGTATCATTATTTTGTGAATTTAGATGGATATGAAATGAGGGAAAAGAGCACTGAGTAATAATACTCCATTGAGTAAAAGAACAAGAAACATAGATTTAGATTTGACATATATTTAGTCTTAGATGTTCTGTCAGCAGCGTTAAAATCTTGAATTTGTTATTGGCCAATGAATGACTGCAGATAGTTTTTTAATCTCTCTGTGGAGTAATGCAAAAGCAATCGAGCCAATAAAGATACTGAATGCTGATATTTTAGTGTTAAATTTGAATCTAAAAACGGAAATAATTGTTTCTTGCCGTACGTGTGATTTTACCCAAGTTGCATTTTGAACATGAGCCATATCCTTTTGAAAGAGGGTGAATCATATTGCAAGGGTACAATAGAGCTCCAGTTATCTAAATTTTATTTATGATTCTAGGCCAAGTAAGTTCAAGCTTATTGTTAATTTATATATGCGTTGCAAGTATTTTGACTGATTCAAATAATATGAAAAGCTCATGCAGCACGCTATATGTTTTTAAAAGCCACTAAATTAATTTATATGAGCGTATACGACTTGTAGATACGCCTGTTGACACTATTTAAAGTTATCAAAATGGATATTTTATTTTGTGTTACGGCAATAAAAACGTTTTTTTTTTTGTTAACTTTGTATTCTTTGCTAATATAAAATAAAATGAATGAAAAAAACTAAAATTCCGTTGTAGAGACATTAGGATTTCTTTGATGCTGAGTGACGTGAAAAATGAGCAATGCCCTCATCGGGACTCGAACCTCGGACCTCTCGAATACGCGCCGAGTGTCCTGACCATTACACCACGAAGGCATGCTAAGAAGGCAGGAGAAATACCGTATGTCCTCGTTTGCATTAAAATATTCAGTCTACAGAAAAAAGACGCACAAATTATCCGCTTTTTTTCAAATGTCCGGTTGGGCAGTATAGTCTGAATATTTGGAATTTTTCTTCATTTCGTAGTTTACTATAATCAGGAAAAAATATTTTCCTGTTGTCATGAAACATGCTTATGCCGTAAATAAATAACCTTACCTTAATATCATCTACGTCAGATTCCATCCAATTTAAAAATGTCTCATAAAAGTTTGATTGTGCTTGTGAGAAGCTTAAATAAAAGGTCATAATTAAATTTCATCAAATATTTTACATTATCATCATTCAGTAAAGGAGAAGAGAACACTTCTAAAATAAAATCTTAACTGCCGGCATTCGTTGAGGAAGAAAGACCTTAACATAGGTAATTTCTTATTCAGAATCTATTCCTAAGCAAAACGTTTAGCTGCGTAAAGTATTCCAGTATGTTTTTTGAAATGCAAATACGTAGAAGTTAACTTCTTTCAGCAAGTCTCAGTACAAAGGGCTTATCATTCAAGCAAAATCCTTGTAGAGACATTAGGTTATTACGAAGCAAGAGAGATGAAAAATGTGCAACGCCTTCGCCGGGAATCGAACCGCGGACCTCTGAAATTCCGGCTCAGTGTGCTGACCATTACACCACGAAGGCACGCTACGAAAGCGGGAGATATACCTTATATACTCCCCTTTTTAAAGGGCGACTAGGGTTTTAAGGGACCTAGTCGCCAAATCCTGGGTGTGGAGAGTCATCATCCACAACCCTTTTAGTTTGGGCGCCACTGTAGAGACATTAGGTATTTTTTTTGAAGCAGGAGACATGAAAAATAAGCAAGGCCTTCGCCGGGAATCGAACCACGGACCTCTGAAATACCGGCTCAGTGTGCTGACCATTACACCACGAAGGCACGCTACGAAAGCGGGAGATATACCTTATATCCTGATATGCTTTTCTGTTGTCTAATTCCGTTTGAAATAGTTAAAATGTTTAATACTGAACACAGTTTAAAAATTCGAATCCGTAAACGACATCAAAGATCAGTATTTATAAACAATGATGAAACTATACACGTAAATTATTTCAGTACATTTATATATGTAAATTTCTTACGAAAATAGATGTATCTAAGTGACAAAGGAAGTAGATTTCTGTTATTAAGGTACGTATATAATATTCAGAGCATTCCTGATGATGTTTGAGATATTTGATCCCTTAATTTTCTGATAAAACTTTTCTCGGTGCAATCGAAATCTATTGAAATACTGCAAGTTTTACAAATTTTAAATATTAAGCTTAAATATCACTACGTTCAAAGATTCATTCTTTCGGTTTAGCAGTTGTGCTGTATTATGCATCAAAGGTTGAGGGGATTACTTTGAGCAGTGCTATCTTTCATGTAGTTGCACGACAGAAAAATTCTTCTAGAAATCATTTCTACGCAAGACGAAAGGATTGCAAATACCATTTTGAATGTTTCATACATTATATGTCCAACAGTTAGTTATGTGTGCAACAGTTATGTTATGTATGTACAAAAATAGGTTATGTGTGCAAGAAGGAACTTCATTTGAGCAACCTCAGAGAAGTCGGTATGTAGCCGCGTAAGCTTGCCGCTTAAATAAAACACTTCAACTCACAATAAAAAAAAAACAATATTGTACCCAAAACGACTATTTTTTACCATTTGAATTTATTTTCATGCTTTGTAGATAAGGATTCCCATGGAAAGATATCATAATATTCACATGGAAAGATATCATAATATTCACATGGAAAGATATCGAGTTGTGCGAATCTTTTAATATTCAAAAATGCTTTCCACAATTATCAAAGTACTTTATTCCGGTGCGCAACTAACTCTTTTAATTCACAAGGTCTGTCCCGAAAGTAATGCGCCCATTTTTTTAAAGAAATTTATTGAACCAATTCGTAGAAGTACTCAGTATTCTTCGAAATACATTTCTCCTGCTTTAACACACTTGTTCAAACGCGATTTCCATGCTTTATATGCATCCTTGAAGTCCGTCACAGGGATGTTCTTTAGTAACTTCGTCGTAGCATGGCCAATTACAGGAACTACAGGTAGTTGGCCACTGTCATAGTCACCTTGCTGTTTTCCAGAGTCCCCAACTGCTGTCCTTTGAAGGATTTTTTAATCTTCGGGAACAAAAAGAAGTCGGGCGAGGATAAATCACGACTGAAGCAACGCAAAAGTCTCCGGCGGCGTTTTCTCAAGTTTGAAACAAAACTTTGCGTATCGCTCTCCCGAGATTTTTCCAAATTGATTTCGACCGAGCACTCACACAAGGGAACACTGAAACAGGCACTGTGACTCTCCACGGAGCACGGAGCCAAATGGCGCTGGTCGCGCTGTGTTCCCAGAACTCCACCCACCCTTCCCTGCAATCGGCAACGCTGTGCAACGGATAGTCGCAGCAGAAGAAAATAGAACCCATTACTTTCGTAACACACCATGTATGTCAAGTAAAAGTCTTGTATGTGATGCATAAGATTACTTCTGAACTTTTGTCTTTAGATGATGGTCCGGCTCGAAAGGGATTCCACACGGGTAAGTATTTCTTTGATGAGACAGATCAAAGCAGGATAAGGCGACTTCCTTTAATCATCCGCAGTATTGTAAATCAAGATTACAAGGCTGATATTTCAGTGGTTCCCAAACAAAATTTCTTCAGAAGTTCAACTCTCAGTTTAGCGGTACCAAGACGAGTTGTGTCATGCAACAGTATGCTCCTTTTACATCTCTGACTTCTTGATTTTAACTGACAACGGTGCATGTTTTCCACAGATTCTCATAGACTGCTCCTTTTCAGAATACAACAACTTTATTACGACTCATATTTCTCCTTCTCTAACCTCACTAAATATTTTTTGACCGTTGCTCTCCGACGCCAAACTCCAAAAACGCTTTCATGTTTTTGCCAACCAGTACCACCTCTTCAGAAATGCCACGAATACTAAGACATCTCTAAATATGATAACTGTGCGACTCGATATCTTTTCATCTCTTGTATGTTTCTAGAACTATGTGTATTACATCTGAGAAAGATCAAACTTGATGGCTTTATTTTAGCATATATATATCTCATTACTTATAACACTTTTTAAAATTTTGCGGATATTCAGCTCAAAATGGACCGTTGCTGCAATCGAAGAAGATGTGCCTGGGAGTCCAGCATATGTACATCCTGACAGCCCTGCTTCTGGCAGACACTGGAGGTCACAACCGATCACATTTGATAAACTTAAGCTCACGAATTGCAAAAATCCTACTTCAGTTTTACAGGTAGGGAATTTCATTTGTTTTTAATTACCATACTGCAGGCCTCAATTTAGTAGGTCATATCGTACGTTATATGATAAACTTCATACAATACCTCATAAGATTAATAATTCGCTTGAATACTTATAGTTGTAATATTCATCACGATAAATCACTTGCATACCAAAGTGGAGGTAGAACTATTGAATCTATCATTCTAATAATCTGATGCGTTCTTAGTTGTTTGATAAAAAGTTGATTTCTAATTATTAGGCATCTTTATTGATTCTGTGAGTATTTCACCACTTAATGCTTTCCTTTAATTAGTTTTCCATAATTGAAATATGAAAGTACGAAGATTTTAATTTTAGTTACGTTATGAGAAACAAGTCCTTTTAATTTTATTAATGCTACTCTTGCGAGGAAAACTGCTGTTAATGATTTAGATTAACGGTTTGGGATGACATAAGAATTATTCTATTATTTCTGTGTTCTAGCATATTATGTATACGAGTACTGTATTTTGAGTTGATTATTTTATTAATGTATACGGACTAGTTTTGAATTGTTTTAAATGAATTTAATGAAGGTGTGGCAGAATTATTAGGTTTACTACTAATGCAACAATTAGAACAAAAAGTCATAGCAACCGTAAATAATTTTACCCTACGAGGTGTGATATCTGAAATCAAATTGTTGTTTTATTAGCCGGTAATTAAATATCTTTTACATTAAGAAAATATTTAATTTCATAATAGCTCGCTTCCAAGAATGTTTTGAAATGCTGCAAATATAATTTTCTATGATAATTTTAAATGATATTGTAACAGTGTGACAAATTTACAGGAGGAATATAGTTATTTTACGTCGACAAATTATCCAATCAATTAAAATAAAGATTTTGTTGTTTACAGATTATTTCTAGATAGGTAAAAGACTATTATGTCCTGAAAAATCTAATTTATGACTTACACAAAATTATATTTCGCAACATGTCTTTTTCTCCACACGTCAGTAGCATAACAGTCACTCCCAACCCCCTTCCAGCACCCCATATTTTTTTTAAGGTGAAAAGAAATTGCGATTTTTCAGTGTTTTTTTTTCCTTTTCGACGGTAATATGATCATGCCAAGTTATTCTGAGCGCAGGCCTTAATACTTGTTTGCTTTTAAGTACAAAAATAGAAAACAATAATAAAACATCAAAGCTTGTAGTTTTTACTAAACTACGTTGAAAAATTTTAATGTGTTAAAAAATTTCAGAAATGTTTCAAATTTATTTACTGCGTTATTTTTTCCTGTATCGTTATTTATATTAGCAGGCCATTTGACATTTTTTGTTCCTTTTTTAGGTACCCCTCCGGTCAATGCACAAATATCAGCCTCGAATTCATATCCAGAAAGCAATGGGAGCCAGTAAAAATCCATACCTAGAAGTCAACAGTTCATTAGCACTAAAATTTACTTTTGCAGAAACTCAATTCATCGCAGTGACGGCATACCAAAATCAGCAGGTTGTAATTTTAATTACTTGTGAATAAATTTCATATCACTTCAAGAATAAAAGCCATGGTTATACAGGGTGTTTATAAAGTCCCGGACCCATTTTGATGTTTAATAACTCATAAAATAATAAAGATTAATTAAAATTAATAACATAAATGGTTAGATAAACTCAAAAAGTTTCATAACCCTTGTCAATGAACTTCTACGCATGCCCCCTTCGTCGCACGGAGAATATCAAGTCGATATTCAGTTTCACGCCAGGTACCGGCAAGCATGTCGGCAGAGGCTATAATTCTGGCTTTTAGGTCATCAATGTTCGACACGCTCCTCCTGTAAATGTTGTCCTTTACAAATCTCCAAAGGAAAAAAGGTCCAGCGGCATTATATCAGGTGATCTGGGTGGCCAAGGAATTGGACCTCCTAAACCACCATAAAATCTGTGCTTTCTCTTGTGGTATATGCATTCTTCTTAATATCCGGTCGAATAAAACATATCATACAAAAGTACTAGAACGAACACATCAAAAGTAAACATAACATTGCAATAGTTGCCAAAAACAAAAGAGAGAAAAATGCAATTAATAAGCAGACGATATTTAGAAAAGTACAGATATTTAGACTGGAAAATTAAAAACGCGCAGACTATTTGCAAAATTAAAGATATTCAAACCTGAAAAGGAAAATATATAAGTTATTCCATCAATAAATGCCATAAGTTTGTTTGCATCTTCATTATTTTATGAGTTATTAAACATCAAAATGGGTCCGGGACTTTATAAACACCCTGTATTATTAGATGATCACATTACTAAATAATTTTGTGACATAATTGAATCAAGTTCTGTTTTACTATATTATAGTAGTCTTCATGGATAGGCAGATCTACAAGTGTATTAACATGAGTACTCTTAAACTTTTAAACAAATATTTTTGAAATTTAATAGAAATACTTACTGACTCTGACGTGATTTGCTCAGCATTACATGAAAAGCTTAAGGTAGTTGGCAGAAGACTATCTTAAAGAAATAACTTTGATTTCACTAAATTTCAAGGAATGGAAATGTTTCCAAGGAAATTTGGGATTTTTTACGCTTTCAACTGCCAATAAAATTGTTTGAAAAGTAAATTTCATCACTACGACGCATATCTTGCAAGAAAAGAATATCCAGTATTTCGCAAAAGATTCATTTTTATTACTTCGCATATGAGGAATTCATGAATAGTATAAAACAGTACATATGAAATCTAACAAGCTTAACTGGGGTAAGAGTAATTAAAATTAAGTAAACCGTAATTTCTTTTATTATTTTTCTTGAGAGTTTATTTGAATTATTAGTTCAAATTCCCTAGATTAGGAATACTCTACATTTTAAAACTTTGCAAATACTCTGAATCTCTGATCCTTTTCCTCACCCTTATGATTTAAATGAATTTAAAAGTCACAAAACAAATTTTGCCCCAGCTAATGATAAGTAATAGAAAGAGGTATATATTAATGCGAGAAAGAAGGTCAATATGTAATGATGTGCTTTACAAAAACTGATGCCGTATTTGAACCTGAGAGAGTTATAGAATGCCATCAGAAATAAAATTGCAAACCATTCTTCTGTAGCAAAACTCACTCTCGAAGAACCGACAAAAGTTAATGAATGAAAGAACAGAAAGCTTTCAGAATCATTAATTTCCTCCATCATCAATGCCATACATTCTTAACGTTCCTAGAATTATTCTGTTTAGTGAAACCGTGTAAAAGCAATTTCGTGTGTCATTTTGAATTTCTAAAATCTTTTTCTAAACTTTTGGCGTATTGCGAATTATTTGCCTAGTTTTTCATTTGCCTTAGTCGAAATCCGTTTGATTTCGACTAAGACGGCTTTTGTCTTTGCAGCAATAGCTTCCAAAGTGTGAATCGCGATCCAGTAGTGAACAGGGAGAATATTTTGAATGGGTCGCGAAGAGTTTCGAAGATTTTATTGTTTTAATAATTATAAGTTTATTTGTAATTATTAAATAATCAATAATTATTACATAACTACTAATATCCACGTATATCTGTTCACTATTATTTCATTACTACACAACTTTCATCAAGGGCCCTACTTTCTCTCCCTGTTATTTTTTCAGAGCAACCATATGCATGAGGGTTGCGACAAATTTCAAGTACATGCAGGTGGGTCGCGATGATAAATTGCTTGAGAAGTACTGCTCTATAGAAATGCTAATTAAAGCCCAGATTCTTATGTTAAACTGACTATTGACAGCGTAAGTATTAATGGAGAATTTTCTTTTTAATTTTTCCTTTTCCTTTCTTTTCTTTTTTCTTTTTTTTCGAAAAAAGTCACATTTGAAGAAGAGCTGTATAATACAGTAGAACTTAATTATCAGGATTCTTGATATTAAACATCTAAATCGCTCGTTTTTCCTAGGCCCAATAAAATTGAACTTGTTATTATTTTTTTACATGTTTTTAATTCCTCTTTTGATTTAAATAATGTATGCGCGACACACGTATTTTTGTGTATTGAATCTCTTTATTAATTATGGATAAAAAATAGGCTGTTCACTGCAAAAGCAATGTCTCAGTTGGTTAAATTTCGGAAAGATCACTTTAACGATGCGAATAGAGAGGATTGATTTTCTCATTGTTAAATATGTAGTTAATAAACGTTAATGCAAAAACAATTACTTCCTGCCTATTGGTTTACTTTTTCATTTTGACAACGAATAAGATTACTGAGCCTGGTAGTCTGACGCGAATTCGAATTCTAGTTGAATGGGCTAGCTGCGGGGGTTTTTTGTGTTATAAGCCGGCTTGCCATAGAAAATCTTCGCTAATGTAACCCTATCCGCAAGAAGACATCAATACATATTATACTTTCAATTTCATTCATGTTAAACAAAATGCAGATACATTTATTTCCACAAAAATATAATATAAAGTTATATTTTTCCGCTTGCGAACACGTAATCCATTTCTTTCCAAGTAAAATACTATATAAGGTATTTTCTCCCTCCTTTCTGTATGCCTTCGTGGTGTGACGGTAGTACAATCGGCGCGTATTCGAGAGGTCCAGGTCCGAGTCCCGGCTAGGGCATTGCTTATTTTTTGCATGCCACCTGCTTCAAAATAACCTAATGACTCTACAAGCAAAACCCTGAAATTGTTTTTGTTTATATGTGTATAGTGCTAGAATTTTCTGTGCAGGAAACTAAGCTCAGTGGGATCCAAATGATCGATTTTCCATCTGCTAGTTGAAAGTGGCAATTACTTAATCAAGAGATCAAATGCAGAGGATGCGATAACGTCTAAAATTCTCCTCCACTTAAAGAGCGATTGGGACCTAGCCAACCAAGTCTAAGTGATGACAAGTTCTCCTTCATAGTTTGGACGCCACTGTAATTTTTTTGGCACCTCAGATGCGAAAAATCCACAGTTCGGTGGCCGGGTTTCAAACCTTGGATTTTCCGTTTGCTATCTGGACGTGCTATGATCATGTATAATACAAGTGTACATATATAAGATGATAATTACTTACAAGCAGTAGTTTTAAAACTAAACACAAAAACGTGATTTAATTTTCACTGTTATTAAAATAAAACAAAGGTATTTTTAATGGATTAGATAACTCGTTCAGCTAAATTAAATATATCATATTTTATTAGCGTGAAATAATAAAATATATTTCAGAGAAAAATTTCTTGAGGAGAAAGAAAAAAGATATACAGTCACCGCGACTCTTTAGCCTTTTTTTTTTTTTTTTTTAAAGTGTACATTTTCACTAAGTGATTCTTCTAGTAGCATAAAAAAAGCAGAAAGCTTATACACAGCACGTAATTGCTTTTCTGTTAATGTTTACAAGCTGTATGTTTACCAAATCTTTTGAGAATCTAAATTATTGAAAAACTATGCATTCTGCTATTGATATGTGACAACATGTAATTTTTATACTACGTAGCGTATTCGGAAACTAAGTACCGTTTCATTCTAGCGCCGTCGCAGTGCTGTGGTATGCGTCCCGCGCATGCGCACTAGTCTTTCTTGTTCAATGACTTTCAATTGTCGCCATTTTGGTTGCTCTATGTTGTGTTTTCAGTTTGCTGTGCACATTCAAAATGTTTAAGACAATTAGTTCTCCCGCTGACTGTGAGATTCGTGCCCTGATTAAATTTTTGAACGCGAGAAATGTTAAACCGGACGAAATTTATCGTCAAGTGACAGAAGTTTACGGTGAATACGCGATAAGTGATGGAATGGTGAGAAAGTGGGTAAGAATGTTTAATGCATGTCGAACAAATGTCCACGCCGAGGCTCGGAGTGGTCGGCCTTCTGTTGTCACCGATGATTTGGTAAGTAAAGTTGATGAAGCAATTCATGAGAACAGACGCTTCACAATGACAACTCTTTCAGAGGCATTTCCACAAATTTCACGTACTGTTTTGTTCGAAATTGTGTCTGACCGCTTGAATTATCGCAAACTGTGTTCCCGATGGGTTCCAAAAACGCTCACCGATGTTCACAAAACAAAGCGACTTGGTAGTGCCCTGACATTTCTCACGCGGTACAGTGATGAGGGAGAAAACTTTTTAAACCAAATTGTGACAGGTGATGAAACTTGGGTGTGTCATTTCACACCAGAATCGAAACAACAATCGATGGAGTGGAGACACACTCATTCTCCGAAAAAACAAAAGTTCAAAGTGACAATGTCATCACAAAAAA
>KK122282.1:252140-265883 GCA_000611955.2 Stegodyphus mimosarum
TTTTTTTTTTTTTTTTTTTCAAAACGGTACTTAGTTTCCGAATACGCCTCGTATGAACACGCTGCTAAACTAAATGAGGTAGATGAATATATGTTTATTGACTTACGATATTTTTTTTTATTTTAAGTCAATAATCTGTCTTTTAATTTAATTCAATACTTTCTTAACAATCTGTTTACTATATATTTTTTTTCGTGTTATTTAAATCAATTGTAAAACTAACCTTGTAAATGACTTAGCAACACACTTAAATTTAGTAGCCTCAAAAGTTCAACCAATCCATATAACTCAAGTCAAGAAAATAGATGTTTTCGGGGGGAAAGGAATTGACCGAATAAAAACAAATCAAATGAATTACAATTTTCTGTACAATGTGCATTGCATTTTATGCTTTTAAGACTATAAGACTGAAAACTCAGATGTATGAGTATAGTAAGAGTTAGAAATTTAATATCAGACCATAGTAGTTAAAAGCAGACTTCTTAGAAAGGTGACTTTAGAAGGCAGGAATTTGCAGACTGCTGTATATAAAAATGTGGCATTCATTCAGCAACTCATTCAGTTGGCACAGATACCTATATTGTCATTTAATATTCTTAGGAATAAGAACAGATGCTGATTGCTGGCATGTAATATCAAGATGCATGTTTTCTGATGGAGAACGCTGGCTTCTGCCAAACTTTACCTATTCAACTTATATTGTTGAACTGGTTTTTGTGTGTTACACTTTAAGTTTAGATGTATTTCGATTGAACTATTCATGCCACACTGAAACTAAAATTTCTTTATTTATACATGGTTGATATAGTCGTTATTTGATCATATTTGATGATGCAGTGCATTTTTAGAGATTTTACGAAATTTTAAAATTTTGTCAAATTTCGTGAGAAATGTTCAATTTGGGGATTAAAAACTCCGTATTTAATAATTTGCTTTAAAACATCCGTATAATGTTAACAGCTAATATTTTACTAATATGTACTTCCAGATGAGTAGTTTCATATGTTACATATATATACAGAATTTTGAGGGAAATTAAGAGTTCAAGGTTGGGACACCTTCACCGTAAGTTTATTTACCCACAAAATAGTTTTCCAAGTTAAATGAGTCACAAGCAATAAATTAATACACGGTACATCGAAGACTAGAAGGCTAAAAAGCTAAGCAAACGATCAGTTGCAGCAGACGTCTATAGTTAATCAACACTGCGTTATTCCTTACTTTATTTTTTTACTAAATTACTTATTTGCATAAATCTGGAGTGAGAAGGTGACGTGAAAAGAAAAAGTTCGATAGTAAAACCAAACTAAATTTAATGTGTTAGAAATTAATAATTCGATCAATCGAAATATTTGAATTGTTATTAATATTTCGGTTGTTATTATTAACATCGTAGTTTAGTCAGTTAGAGTACTTAAATTAATAAAAACAGTTACATTAACAATTTGCGTATTGCGTTTAATACACGCGTAATTTGACTTCCTCACCTTTATGTACTTTAGGTGATTCTGGACAAGTCACGGACGCTGCTCATCTGAAAGCGTGCTCTGCTCTTAAAAGTTTGGATTGTATTGTAAAGAAGTATTGGAGAGCTTGTTGCTTAATGACCTGATGGTCAGTGGCCAGACATTTGATAAAAAAAAAGCTTAACAATTTCAAATCATAGTACTTTACTAATGTTAATTTCGACTGGCTCACCTGTATGTGCAAGATCATACACGCAATTTTTTAAAGCATAAAAATATGAACAACTGTTGTTTTTATTTATACTAAAAACCCTTATAAATTATTTCAAATGTAAAAACAATTTATTGGCATTTTTATGTCTAATTTCATGAACTATTTTAGTTCCTGTAAAGAAACTTTTTTTACGACAGGGATTTTATTATTATTATTATTATTATTATTATTATTATTATTATTATTATTATTATTATTATTGTCATTATTATTATTATTATTATTATTATTTATTCTGTAATTGTAAATTATAGCGGTTTAATTTTGCGCAACTAAATTGAATAGCATAATCATGCTAAAATAACTTCAAAACAATTCTAGGATTACGAAATACAATCCGCCCCTCTTTCCACTCTCTAAGTAGTAGATCTAAGTTTGTGGATAGCTTTTATAACTACTCATAAGGAAATCTTACTATTAACTACAGATAAACTCTGTGTATTAAGCATATAAAATCTGTTTTTAGACGATCTGCCATTTTTCGCTGTTTTCAGGACACAAAAGTTTAAACGAACAGCATTTAGCATGTTAATTCTATGTAGTTACGATTTAATAGTGTACTTCTCTACAGAAGGCAAAAGCAATTGTAATACCAGCCGAAGTCTCAGTAATATGAATTCAGTATTTTAGTTTGTTATTTAATTTAACTTCACATTTTTATGGATCTTTTTGCATTTTATTCAGTTTTAATTATTAATAAGCTATTATTTTATTCATTTATTTTTAATCACCTTTCCAGGCGGCCTTCCATAGTGCTTCTGCACTTCTAATTTAGTACTTATTCGCTGATTACGTAATATATTTATTTTCGTCACTATTATAAGTTAAGCTATAGAAGAGGATGTCATACTATTAAAACGTACTTAGGCGTTATCCCGTTGAAACTGTCGCCGAGTAGCTGGATTTAGTACCAGTTACAGATAAGCGTGGCGTCACACATTCATAACTCTGCGCTTTCGCTGTTATAACCTCCACTGATCCTCGATAAGCTACCTTCTATTTTTACGATGGATGATATACATTAACTGTTACTGCTGTACTTTTTTCTTGCATTAAAAGGAAAAAAGACCTAAAATTTGGGACCGCGCAGCAAACAGTGGAATATTTTAAAAATTGCGGGATCCTACCATCCAAAAAAGTGTGTGCTTATGGACATGATACGGTTAGTTCAGTATGGCCGACAAAACAATAGCAGACTGGAACGATTAACTGCAGGAAGTTTCTACTCGTTGGTTTCTAAACAGAGTTTCGTTAAAATTAAAGGAGCCAAACAGAACAGCAGAAATCGACGAGGGCATTTTTGCGAAGCGCAAAAACGAAGCGAGTCAAATACTGATTGTTTCTATGACTTATCTCACTTGTCTGACAGCAACATCAGGACAAAGCCATGGAATTCATCGTGAGGAGGCGTGTAAGATTGCTACTGTCGTTGGCAAGAGCCTTAAGCACCATACACCAGTCTGACTTTGCTCAGTTCTGCCTCCAATTTTGATGCCTCCGGGCGGACGGGTCAGAGGATCTTTCACTCCTCTTCCCCTACCGCCAACCTCTCGAGAGGACTTTCGGCTCGCCGCATATTTAGAGTGCCCCCATGCAGCACAGACACTATACATTTACAAACATCCATGCCTTCTCCGGGATTCAGACCCCTTCGGTGCGGCAGTCAGAACCGCTAAACACTATCCCAGCTGAGCGAGAAATATTAATTGTTTGTAAAGAGACATCAATTCTTTCAGAATTCCACAGGAACGATAGGAACAACTTTTTTGGGGGGATCTCCTCCAATTTTCACGGTCACGGGATAATACATAAGTAGCAAAATTACTTATATTTCAGTAAATTCTACACATATAGCCCACACTATGTAAAAAAACTATTTACAAACATCTAAACGCTAGCCGCAAAATGAAGCAACAGAGATCTCATAAAAACCATTTGCTATTATTAGTTTATAAACACAATAAATTACCTTGTTGTTATATATTGTTATAAGATTTACGAACATCTAACATTCACAATCGATCCCCGGAATTAAGAAAGTAATAACCTGAGATGTTTTGCCTTATCTAATCTTGGCAAGGAATTTGCCTGTTCATCTAGGCGATAATATCGGCAATTTAACTCAAGCAGTTTTTTTTATTTTGAAGATAATTTAAGAAAGAAATTTCGTTCAGATTTAATTACTAGTCTTCATTATAGGTGATCTCTCGGAATGAGCTGCGTTTGCTTGCTTATAAATTTAAGTATTGAAATTATGTTTATTTTTTCAGATGCCGTTTTTATTCTAAAATTTCATTATGAGCGTTTCTTAGAGCATTAGACTTAGCATTTCAAACTATGCATTTGTGCAAAATATTAACTCTTATGCCTAAGCTGTTTCGAATTTACTCAAATTTTCTTTCAGCCAGTTCACCCAAAGCTTAAGTATTGAAATTATGTTTACTTAATACTCACTTAAGTATTGAAATTATGTTTATTTTTTCAGATGCCGTTTTTATTCTAAAATTTCATTATGAGCGTTTCTTAGAGCATCAGACTTAGCATTTTAAACTATGCATTTGTGCAAAATATTAACTCTTATGCTTAAGCTGTCACGAATTTACTCAAATTTTCGTTCAGCCAATTCACTCAAAGCTGAAACCATATTTACTGCAGCAGTAAAAGCTGAAGGCATAAATAAAAAATCTGAATAAAAGAGGGATCTCAGCTGAAGTAGTAAATTGGATTGAACCGTTTTGAGTTTTTGTGCCAAATAAGTATAAAGACGCAAATTTAATTGAATTAAGGAAATGGAATTAGTGAGTTAGAGTATTTCCAGGTCTCTAATCGATTTGGTCGATTGATTTCAAATTGTAAGCTTCGGGCAGCATTTGGAGAGCTGCTGGCAAGTTAACGAATCTTCACACTTTTATGTTATGCATTATTTTAAGCTAGGCCACAAGATATGGTTCAGATAAACTTATAACTGTTCATTTAGTTGTTTAAGTTCTTTAATCTCGTGCTGGCCGTAACTAGCCTTAACATCTGTGTAGCCTAAACCAAGCCCTTCGATGAAAATCGTGCTGACACATAACTTTTAAACTTAAAGCTGCAAGAAACATATCCTAGCAGTCTACAAAGAAGCTAATTTTTATGTTTTAATGAATGAAAATATCCTTATATCTAGCTACATCAACAATATTTACAATATAAGTGCAACGTTTATTCAACAGGGTGAGTTAGTTAAAAAGCGTTAAGTGTCCTTTAAAGTGGAATCTTGAGTATAAATCAAATGCGTACAAAACTAAATAGCACAAACTGTAACTCAACTGATGTATGATATACAATATTAAAGAAGCGTATAAAATGATAGAAGCATGGCCTGAAATATACATCTTTTTAAAACGTCACAGTAAAATGAATAATTTGTGCTGTTTGAGCAATGATGTGAAAAATGCATCAACTTTCAACATTAGTAAGTGCGTTTCAGAGCTGCTTTCTGCAATTTTATTTACAAATCTTATCTTTGTTGTTTTCAGAGACTGAATTAATGAATCAATGCGTTAAAAGCTTACTTGTTTATAACCATATGCTTAAGTTTAAAATCTTGAATTTCAGAAAATCGCTGTAGTATTTTCGGGTCGATAAATCCGCAAATGTTGCGCTACAGGCAGATTTTAAGTATTGCAATGATATTGCGTTGGAATATTCCTTATGCTTGAAAAAGACTATTAAAATGTGGAATTAAGTAAAAACGCAAATTTAAATAAAAGACTGACATCTGATTCTCTTATTCAGATTGCATTTTAACACCCATCTAAATGAAAATGAAAAATCAAATTCTCAAAGCATGATAATTATCACTTCAAAGCGTAATTTAAATGTTAATTCACATAATTTTTTAATGTTCTATCGATTTCATATGCCTTGCAGAGTAATTTCCCAGATGAAGAATGGATGGCAGATTCAACACGCGGAAGGAAGTGGGTGGAGAAACATAACATCTTCAAATGATCTTGCAGGTATATAAAGTCGCCCCGCACTAACTGTAGAGTTCAGTAAAATAGACAGATATAAAGATAAAACGGACAGATGTAAAGCTACGAACTTATTCCACCCATTTCCACAAAAATCCATAGCACTTTTTCCCTTGACTGCCATTCTCCTAGCCATGGGCCTATTTTTTCCCTTTCTTCTTACTTGTGTTTCTTCTCTTAGAACTCACAACTGAGGTTATGCATGTGCAGTTTCTCCATCCGAGGATTATCTGTGGTGTCGAAAATAGCGCGATAAAGTTCGCGCTGATGCTGGCCTAAATTCCAAGTATCAAAATATCAAACTGTATAGTTTCATTCCAATTTTGATGGAGCACCGTCAAGATACTCGAAAGGGTTGTAGCTCGCCAGGATTTCAAGCTCTCCATGCAGCACAGACCCTCTAACACTACAGACATCCATGCCTTCTCAGGGATTTGAGAGCTAGTGTCACGATACGACACCAGTATTGCTAATCGCTATACCGATCAGGGTCGCAGCCATAAAAACAGCTAATTACAGTAACAACAATTACATGACTGTGTTTTTATGATCTTATATAAGTACCTTCTTAGACTGTTCTCAAAAATAGGAAGGGTCAATGTAAATTGAATTTAGATTGCATAATATAAATGCAAGTGGCATACAGAAAGTGCAGGCTTGTAGCATAATATAAATTTGTATAAATGGGATGAAATAAATTCAGGTGAATGAATATAGATATATGAAAATAGTTAATTTGCAGTGCATACAAGATATCAGTAAGAAACATCGGGAGTCATTCATATACATTACTAATTTTTTTATTGCTTCACTTATCTTGTTCCTTATAGTTGGTGGATTGAACAGATGAAAGTAAAGACTTAATTATGTTTTCATTTATTCCTCAGCTCTATTTGAATTAACTCCTCTCCTTCATGAAAAAGAATAAACATCAGTAACAGGGGTTTATTTCTTACGAAATTCTCATGGAATTCGAATAGTGTATATAAAATATACTTTTACACTGCATTTGTTTTTCAGATAACACGCCTGAAAATCGCCAGCAACCCATTTGCCAAAGGATTTCGAGAGGCCCATAAGAGTAGGTAAGAATGTTAACAATATTAATTCCAATGTTAAATATTTAATTAAGGCACTAATAATTAAACTAAGAATATACTATATTAATATTAAATTAAGAAAAGAAAAATTGGGGCAAAAATTTGAAGTAATAATTAAGATGTCGGAACGGTATATTTTCCATAGCCGTGCTGCCTCAGTTATTATGATAATTAGCGGAAGCTGTTGGACTTCGGCGTGAATTCCGTTTAATGCGCAGTTTGTAATTTTACTGTTTTTGTAACATAAAAATCTCTTAATGAAAGAACCTGCTTGAAAGATTGGTAAAACAAAATAAGAGCTACGAAATCTAGGGCTTCATTCCCTGAAGCAATATCGGTTAAAATTGGGACAGAGTTCGATAATATGCTGTAACTTAATTAATTAAGGACTCTCTTTCACAAAAATATAGTCCTAGAATCTCTTCTCCATACAAAATTACCCATCTACCTCTTATGCAGCATTTATCATTAGCAAATATTTTGAAAGTGTTAGTACTTTTTATGTCATTTCTGCCTTCTACTTCTTAAACTGTATCAAAGACCTAATAGTATTTAATGAATTGTAGGCATAAATATGCAATTCCTTAAAAATGTATTTGATAGGTCAAACTTTTTTTGCGAGAAATTCAAGCACATGAGTAAAAATGAAGATATGATTGGTATGATTTTCAGAAACGATTGAAAAAATTTCATTTCTTAATAGTGCAAGTTCCAAAGCAAATTAAACGGTCAGAATTTGAGCCAGTCGCCTCTTAAATTTGAGGAAGAGGGAATTTCCCCACTTAGTGAACTTCGACCGCAAAACAAAATTAAAAAAAAAACATTAACCGTGTTCTAGCATATAAGCAACAAAATTTCATTTATATGTAGTAAAAATGCAGGAATTACAAAAAAAAAATGTACTACTATAATAACGGTATCTATAATTAATCACAGTTTATTAGCTTGTAGAGACATTAGGTATTTTTTGAAAGCAGGATAGATAAAAATTGAGCAATGCCTTCGCCGGGACTTGAACCACAGACCTCTCGAATATGCGCCGAGCGTGCTGACCGTTTAATGCACCACGAAGGCATGCTAATAATATATATAATATCTTATATATTCCCTCTTTTAAAGGGCGATTGGGGATTAGAGGACTCAATCTCCAAATCCTGGTGGTGGAGAATCATCATCCACCACTTTTGTTTTAGTTCGGGCGCCACTGTAGAGACATTAGGTATTTTTTGAAAGCAGGAAAGAGGAAAAATGAGCAATGTTCTTCCCGGGACTCGAACCGCGGGCCTCTCGAATAGGCGCCGAGCGGGCTGACCACGAAGGCAAGCTAAGAAAGCGCGAGAAATACCTTATAAGCTTTAGTAAAAAAAAGAAAATAGTTGAAACGATATCATTAATATTTTCACCCATAGTGAATAAATTATATGCTTAATACACAGACAAATATGTTATTCCTTATATGAAACTAATCTTACTACTGTATTTAATAATGCTTTGGCAATTAGTTTCCATGCTTGGAAATAAATGTCTCTTCTCCCTGACTTGTATGGCTGTCCACGCAGGTTGCTTTTAAGTCAAAGCATCTATGTTCCAATTACCATTAGTGCGTGAACGTTTGTGAATATTTTTGCGAATGTTTGTGAATATTTTGCGATATCTATTTGAACGTCATCTCGAGAGGCTGGTGATAAAGTAAGTAAGGCATGAAAACCTCAGATTCTGTGTGTTCTCAATCAAAATTGGGATAGAGCTGTAAAAAGTAGTACTACCAGCACTCGAATGATCACAGACCTCTAAATACTTACTTATCATTTCAAATGTCTTTTAGAAAGTTACCGTTGGTGTTCTTCACGCAATGCAACTATTTCCGCATTGCTCAATGTGCTCTCAATTTTGAAATACGGCGTAAACTAGGATTAGGTACTATTTTCAGAGAGCAGTGACATCAGTAGTGAGCGATAAAAAAAATGTTAGTTTATGAAATTTTGAGAAATATATCTGTAACCGCACATTACAATACCTACTTTGAAGTTCAGAACCTACAAATGCTGCCGAAATTCGTCGCCATCTAAGAATAAAGAAGAGAAAGAAAACAAACAACGATTATTATTCTTCGATATCAGCGAGTACATCGAAAGCAAATAGTGGAGCACTTGAAGGTGCCAAATGTCTGATAAATACATGGATTGGCTTGTTTCACCTATTCAGATACGTCTGGCGCCACGGTATCCAAGCAACAGATGACTCAAAATACACACTACTAGGGATCATTTACTTGTTATTAAAGGTGTATTTTCCTGTTTATTTTATTATATAATTTTCAACATATTCTTAGAGATTATATAGTGGTTTTATATTAGCACTCTATGACCTTAATAATTAGTATATCACCGTAATAATTAGTATATAACGTTTTCTGTTTCATCTGCCTGGCATCATAAAATTTTTTAACTTGGTTGAAAACATATACAATTTTTGACGGATTAGGAGTAGAATTATTTAGATTAGGGCAAAGCTTTTGAAAGGAGTGAAGGAAGGAATACCTTAATGGATAAAATTTTAAGGAAAACCAGCTTATTTTCACATTACACATGGGGAAAACCAAGAAATATTCCATGCAGCCAGTTTGTTCACCAAACCCTGAACCGGGTACAACTACCAATGTTCAGACATTTTACTACTGAAAAATAAATAAACAAAATTTTCAAGAGCAATATCTTCTTTTCACTCACAGGAAATGGATAACAACGTCTTTAGCTAATCGCAGGCAGGTTTGAAGAATTGAACTCGTCCGTATTAAGATTTTTCTGTTATATTCAGTACACGATTATACGCCGTTTTACGATTTCCTCTGCATATGCAAATAAAATATGCATTACTCTCCACATGTGTATTAAGCTATGAGAGCTTGAAAATGATTTCTGTAAATTAAAATGAATTGACTGAGATGTATGATGATTGAAAGCTACCAATAATTCCAATTTTTATTTTTTCCTTTTATTAACAAACTGAAGTAAATGTTAAAGTATATTACAACAGTCGCTGTTTTTATACCGTGTATAGATTAAGATCTTGTTTCTAACAATGAAGTAAAAGTCTAAGCTGTATTAAATTATGAATGCATGGTCTCGGATAGGTATTATGAATACATTTTGTGATGCCGTAGCTAATCAAATTAAACAACGAAAAATCTACTTAAATTTTTGTCTGCCAACAAATATTTTTCTTCAGCAAGCTGGCAGCAAATAATTTTGAACTTGTCATAATTCTACTGTCAAGAAGTAACTTGAAGAGTATACTGCATATTTAAGAAATAAAAAGCACTTAAGAATCGAAAGCACAAGAAAGGCATGCAACCTAAGAAAGATATATTTAGCAGCTTCAATGGTGCAACACATTAACGATGAAATTTGACTGGAGCTCCTCAGAACAAAAGTAGCTTGAAAATGAAAGCAAATTTTCATTTTTGAAGTGGCATACAACTCTCGTGACGATGATGCTAAGCTGTTAGGTCTGTAATTTTTTCTATCAGTCAATTATTTTACATACTTCTGAAATTTTATAAAAAAAATGCACTTTTATCTATAATTTATATAAAAAGAGTGCGAAATTAAGTTCGTGTCTTCCTCTGAACAGATGGCCTAAGGCAATCATAGTTCCAAATTTTGAGAGTTTAACGGATGCAAGGAATGTTTACCCTCTTTGAATCGGATTTAATGAAGTTTATTCCAACATTTATGTGTATGTACTTGCTTCTACCTATGTACGATTGTACAGTATATATCATACTGAAAAATCACCAATTTGCGTGGTATAATAGTAAAGGTAATTCACTACCCTCATTGTAAATGAAAATTGAGATGGAACTTTTGAGGTTTCATCTTCTTAGTTCACAGTTCAATCTTTGAAACCCCTAACACTGGTAAGCCAATAATTGCTTAAGTGGGTGAACGAGACGTAAGACTCAAGAAAGGTAACTACCCTTTATTTCTCTAAATATGACACAATCAGCTCATAACTCGGAGAGTACAGCAAAGCCTTCACTTGGGCTTGAACTCAAATTAATATGAAATTAAACTTAAATAAGCTTAACTAAAGCTAACTGAAAGATATAGCCGAAACTTTCAAGATTCTAAGTAGTGGGCCCCTAAATCTCAATTAAGTCGGCGAAGCCAATCAAGGGCTTAAAGTACGGCCGAGCGTAGCACTAGCTTAGAGACGTAGGCCAAAGGCAAACGCGCGCTAGTCAGGAACTCGGGCATTCTCACGAAGTCAATGAAACATCGACTTAAATACTACTCTTACTCATTTGCACTAACCGCGTTTCTGAAAAGACATTCTGGTAGGAAATTGTAAGCTGAAGCTACAAGGAATAGGAATGATGCATAAATAACTGTTATAAAATTAGGATAAATCTTACAAACATTTCGATAACGTAGGAGTCACATCTCTTCTGGCTGGCAAAGCTTTTGGAACATCGAAATGGTATCTTCATTATACACTGCTGGCCACCGTAAATGCAAGGCCCTGAAGGAAGCATGCAAATAACATGAAATTTACAACATGCATTAGCGGAGGTGAGATATGCAAATGATTAGAATTTCAGCGCAGACACACATCACGTGCGCCTATGGCGCCACTTCAAAGCGCTATTTAAGGCTTGGAGTTTTCGACGATTTCAAGTTCGGCAATTGTGTTTTTCTTGTGGTTTTTTTCAAAAAAACGATCAATTATGCCTCGTAGTAAACAGCGATCATAGTTTGATCAAGTATCCGAGTTCGACAGAGGAAGGATAGTGGCTTACCGAGAGTGTGGATTATCTTTCAGGGAAATAAGCAGTCGTGTTGGACGAAGCCAAACAACTGTAATGCGGATATGTCACCGTTGGATGCAGGAGGGTATGACTGACCGACGTGTTCGATCACATCCACCTCAGTGCACCACTTCACGTGATGACAGGGACATTGTACGCATGGCAGTGACGGATCGCTCAGTCACATCACGAACCATAGCACAGCACATTCAGTCTATAACGCATCACCCAGTGTCTGCGCATACCATTCGACGCCGTCTACGGCAGAGTGGTCTGTTCGCAAGACGTCCATTGCTTCGTCTACCCTTGACGCAGAACCAGAGACCTCTCCACCGCCAATGGTGCGATGAAAGAAGGATGACGGCAGAATGGAATGAAATTGTCTTTACTGACGAGTCACGCTTCTTTCTGCAACACCACGATGGTCGAATTCGAGTCTGGAGACACAGTGGAGAGAGGATGCTGAAGAGCTGCGTGATGCACCGCCACACTGGTCCTGCACCGGTATTATCTTATGGGGCGGTATTGGATATCACTCTCGCACTCCTCTAGTACGCATTGCCGGTACTTTAAATAGCCAGCGCTACATCTCCGAAGTGTTGGAGCCAGTTGTCCTTCCGAACCTTCAGGGCTTGCCCACAGCCATATTTCAACAGAATAATGCGCGACCACACGTGGCACGCATTGTCCAAGTGTTCTTCGTCAATCGCCAGATTGAATTGCTTCCCTGGCCAGCTTGCTCTCCGGATCTTTCGCCAATAGAAAACATGTGGTCAATGGTTGCTGAAAGATTACATCCCAAGCTGCCACACCCGATCAACTTTGGCAACGTGTGGAAGCTGCTTGGTCTGCTGTACCCTAAGAACACATCCAAAGTATTTTTGAATCAATGTCAAGGCGTGTGACAGCGGTGATCTCCAACAATGGCGGCTACTCTGGCTACTGATTCTGGAAGGAACCACACTTCACAGAAGTCTATAAATATAATCATTTGATACTTGGTCAACATGTTATCTACTAAATAAATTTTGTTGTAATATCACTTGTCTTTCTTGCTGTTGCAATTTGGGTGGCCAGCAGTGTATATCGGTTATTGAACTGAAAAAAAAACGGAATGCAGCAGCTGTTGAACAGGAACCCATGATCTAGGATTAGTAGAATCTTGGATTCAAAATAATTCTGAATCGCTAGAAGCCTTTTTCTTGCACCCTTGGATTAAAAATTATTCTGAATAGGTAGAAGTCTTTTTTTTGCACCTCAGTGTAGTTATTTGGGGAACAGCGGGAAACTATTATGCCAGAGTAAACTCAGAGAAGGTGAGAGTAGGCAATGAGCTGCTATAGCTTATAATAATAATGTCTGTGTTCTCTGGTCACAAATAACAAATATATATGAAACACTATTACATGAAATAAATATAAGTCACAGCATTTTGTATGCAAAAGTGTATGCAAATATATCTTGGTGGTCATAAACATGCGTATTATAAAGGAAATAATAATATCTTTTCAGTAAAAAGTGAAAATTGTCTTAAATTGTTTTATATATTTTTCTACTTCATTAAATAAAATAGCGAACTTTCATTTGAGAGAGTTTAAAGAATAGCAAAATTATTCAGCCAATAGTACAAAAAGCTGCAGATTCCTCTTTTCTGCTCATACCCATAAATGGTGAGAAATAATATGATAAAGTTACGCATACTATCAAACAGTTTGCCGAGTATTCAGTGGAAAAAGCAAATGAGGATATCTGTAAGAATAATTTGGTGTTAAAGATTCAAGAGTAACCTTGATTTTTATTATACCAGATAAAATCTGATAATTAAAATAATGATTTCTAGTGATTCAAAGAAATTGGATGAAAGGGATAATAGGCATGATAACAACAAAAGTTCTTGAAAGTGATAGTAAAATTATCAGATACCCAGAAAGATAGTGAACATTGATTTTGAGTGATTCAGCGTTTTATATGCGTTAAAGTTCTACAGATGAACCTGACTGAGAATTTTCTTTAGCTCAAAGCTGTGCTAATTCCTCAAAAGGGGAATAAAATTTTGATTTGAAAGTGTGTTACATTT
>KK122282.1:271581-311569 GCA_000611955.2 Stegodyphus mimosarum
AGATTTTCTATCTAATTATTAAAAATTAAATTAAATTTTGCCCTACTCTACGATGAAATTTTAAACTAAAAATTAAATTCTCAGAGTTTTACTTATTTTGCAGATACATTTATTGAAAAAGCTGTACTTTATTGGAAGAAATTATGTAATTAAGTACGAGTTTGAAATGAATAAACTTGCAATAATCTTATGTTGCTAGATTAAAAATATTCTTTCATTAACAGAAGTTCTAGAGTTTAAATTAAAAATATTTTTAATAAAGCCCAAAACTAAATATAGAATTGAAAACCTTTCGATTATAAATTTTAAATAACTCCCTATCTCCTATGTTGTTCTATAATAGCGTTTGTAGAATAAACTTATGAAATAATTATTTCCTAATGCTAAAATATCTGCACAGGATTTCTTCGTAGACTTGGGCTTCAGCAGAAATCGAACCTAACAGTGACCGAGTTAGCCACTAAGCACAAGTACACTAGTTTCCCAAAATAAAGGAAAACTCAACAAACAAAAAAAAAGAAACAATATTCTGAAAAAATAAATAAATAAACAGATAAAAATTTCGATATGTTTCTAATGAAACGGTGTTTAAACAGCAATATTCAGAATACTGATGGTGAGAATCGATATACATCATGAGACTCCAGCCCAAAACATGTATGTTTCAAAGCTGGGCTTTAATTTCCCACATGATGTGAGATAAGAATGAGAGAGCCGAGTATTAAAATGGTCTCCAAGTATTACCTACCGGGAGAATTCATATGAGTCTTTCTGTGGTCTATAAAATTTGACAATAACTTTTAAGCAAAATTTTAGTTTCCAAAAGTTTTGGGAGAGGAAGATCAAGAACTATGTCGAAAGATTAAGACAAGTATTCCGTATACATTCGCGAAGGACCAAGACATTGATTCCGCCTTAACTTAGGTCTTCTTTATTTGCAGCCACTAAAGTTACACTCCATAGCCAAAAAAAAAAAAAAAAAGTGACGCACCAAGGAATCATTCGATTGCTTTGAAATTTCGTATGCGTTAATGTTTTGACCAAATCTGCAAATGATAAAATTTGGTGTCTAGCAAGTGAATAATGCTATCTCCAGCGCATCGGAACTGCGCCTCCAGCAGATGTATATAAGAAGCTGTCCTTGAACTGTTGTTAAAACTTTCTATTGCATTGGGATTTAGGATACCTTTCAGGGGCTAAAAAAAGTGCTTCGCCGCGGGATTCGAGCTCATTACGAACAACTCTCAGGGTTTGAAAGAAGTCGTATCATTGGATTGAAAGAGGCAGGTTGGGCAAATAGGTGAATCGTTCGTCATATGAGTCGAAGGTATTCTATAGAAGGAGTAACTATTCACAGGTATTCACGGGATCCAATTAAATGTAATAAAATTTACTTGTAAGACTAAAGAACGATTATTTTTAATGCGAATTCAGTTACACTCAAAGAATATTGTCAAACAAAATCTTCAGACAAACTTAGCAACTACTTCAAATGACTTTTGCCTCAACTGGATAATGGCGGCAATGACTGGATTATTTTTGTACTTTGGATGTTTAAAATCAACTTCGAACCTATTGATAAGACAGCTGAAATTGTCGTTCCATAGTAGTTTCGATTTCTGGGGGCGAATTTCATGGTTGCGAGTGTTTTTACTATCTATAACGATAATACGAGACAGTTTCCTTTATAAACTCATCCATGAAAGCATCTCTTCAAGGGCAAATAACCTTTGTGTGTTTTTGCTTGATAAATCATTTATGTACTAATCTTCAATAAGTACTTAATAACACTATACTTCATTATTTTACTTTAATTGTTTACTCTAACTGTGTTAAAATTCTTACAGTTAGCTATTTGGTAACATGTTAATACATAATTTAGTATTCTAATAAATTTTAATCTCTTTTCAAATTCTAAAAAAATAACATTTTATTGTTACAGCGCACGAAAAGAAGAATCTGACTGCTGTAGCTCAAACTGCTTTTTAGTTCTGAACGAATCTTTTAATGATTCTTGTTTCGACCTCAGTTACAAAAGTAAGTTTTTAACCATTGTATATAAGTGCACAAATGGTAAATTGTTATTATATTATACTACGTTCAAATGTCCTCAGAATTTCAAAATGCATATCGTTTTCTTCTTCTAGAGCATTAATATATGAAAATATTCCTCAAATTGCCCATTTAATACTGAAGGATTTTTTTAATATTCAGATAACAAACAGATCAGAAAAATGTTCATTAGGAAATTATAATTGTTTTTACGTTATTTCAACTATTTATGTTGGATATTTAAAATGTTATAGGCTCCTTTTCTTGATACTTATTAACATCCACTGATCAGCACTCAAGTATCTGTTGTTAACTCTTCCAATCAGTTATCATACTCTGAGTGCAGAAAATCCTCAATACAATAAGAACTACAGTTTAAGAAGCTGTAAACATATCTACACCTTCTTTTAGGTTTGTGCAGTTTTACTATATGGTTGAGTGAAGTTTTAAGTGTTGTAACAGGTACACTTAAAATTTCTTTATGCAATGCATAATAAACACTTTTAAGTTCAACAGGCTTTCAAGAACGAACTATTTATCCAATTTTCAGCAAGTTTTCTTTCCTCTGTTTAAGTAAGGAAATTTTGTATCAGACCTCTGGCTGTACCTTAGAGGGAATTGGTTTAGTCTGTTGTGGTAAAGCACACTAGGGTTACCTGCCTAAGGGGAAAGATGCCTTTGAGAGGACTTTCTATGGGAAAATGGCTCGTACACATTTACACATAGGGAAAAAGCCCATGCAGCCAGCTCGTTCGCCTGGATTCGAAACTAAGTCGGAATTACCAGTGTTCAGCGATTTTACCATTTGGCTGCTGGTGGGCCCGTTCGAGGAGAAATACTGAGTTCCCATTTAACGACCAATATGTCAAAGAACTTTTCGTACAAATTTATATAATATTTCGGAGTGTCTCACTTCTGTTAATTTTTGTTCTAATGTAGTGGTATAAATTTGCTTAAAGTTCCTGGAATATGATCCTATTAGCATTTAATCTTATGTTATGGTCTAAAATTTCAGCAAAGGGCATAAACGGGAATTTTAGCTTCATTTAAAAGAGTTCAGTTTTTTTTTAGATTTGAGCTTTTGCGTTCTGTTGAACGTGATATTCTGCCACAAACTAGGTATGTTTGGCTACATATGTGTGTGGCGTAGTTAAAGCCAAATAAAGAAAGAATTGCTATTGTCTATTTAAATTTCTATAGGTTTTTTTCATAAGTATTAATTTTTTTGCTAGTGATATTTCCCTCTAAACCTTCTTCATTTTCTGAGTTATGGAACATTGTTTTAATTTTGGTCACATCTTCATTAAGTCTTCAATCTCGAGACAGAAAGTAAAGAATGGTGTCATAACAGCTTCAGAAACATTTTGTTCTAAATCTGTCAAAGGGATAATTTCGACGAGCCACTGGTATATCATAATTATTAATAGCTTGCGAAGAAGTAAAAGCATTTTATGAAGAGGTACTGTAACCATGTTGCATTCAAAACTGGATATAGCATGAATCTCGTTTCTGAAATCAGATTGCTACTATTATTAGTTTATATCTGACTATTTCTTAACAAAGCAGCGCTTTTCTAACAAAAGATAAGCTACTTATGCGGAACAAAAGTTTGGGGCTTCTTTTGAAATCAGCATTTATTGTTTTATGGCATCTTCTTCTGTATCCGTTGTCTTTGAACTTCACTGCCTCTCAATTAGTCAATTTCAGTCCATCAGTTCTCAGCTTATAAAGAATTTCAGAGTACGAAATGAGTTTATACATGAATAATTTAAGAAAAAAAGGCACTTAATAACGAAGCAAATATTACATATCAGATTTTTCATAAATTTCTATACCTATAAATCTTGGATAGATTAGAATTAACATTTGGGTCTGAGAATCTCGCAAAGAGAAATCTCGAGTTTACAAGAAATCTTGAATTTCGATTCCCGAAAATTCTTGTCCTTCATATTTCACGATACCTGATTTTCGAGAACAATTCTGTGAAATTAATATTGGGAATTTAAAAGGAAATGTTTCCTTTCATCTATCGAGCTACAATTTCTTAAATCTGAAATTTGTTGTTTTTTCCCCCTTGCATCAAACCGGAGAAGTGAATTACAGCGTCTTGATATGGGTATAAGGCTGTTATTTAAATTCAAACATCAGAAAATACTGAATGATTTGCAAATGAAATCCCAAATGGCTTATGACATTTGTGTGTAATGTTTTTGATGCGATGAATTCTGATTAAATTCATCTAATGAAGTAATACCAAACATGATCAGTAACGGCTAGAAAAGTGATGCAGCCGAATGCAATCGTATCTACGCTCTTTCAGACAGAAGTGAGAAAATGATGCTGTTAAAAGACCGAATGAAGTTTCTCGGATGCATTTATTTCCAGATTATACATTTATCATGACCATGAGATTTCGCTTCTGATGAAGACCATAGTGTACGGATAGGAAAATTAAAGGTTATGTATTTTCAGAAATACGTTGCGTTGTTGCAGAATTAGGAATTTCTGGGAAAGTCACTCTTAATTCTAGGGTAGGAGGAGACATCTACAAAAACTTGAGAGTTCTCTATTTCTGACATACTAATTTTTATTTCCAAAAACTCATTTAGCAGATAAATCAGTACACTGTTTGTGAGGTCTAGTGTCTTTTCATTCGATCAAAGATTAGTCGAAAGGAAAAATAATTTCCTTTTAGCCGAAGCTTCTTCCTACACACAAAAGGGAAAACGAAGCAGGTGCAATCAAATAAGCACTTCCCATTTATCCAAGACTTCGAAATTTTTCCCACCGTATTCCTACGTTGAATTTCCTCAAGTCCGATTTTTCAGTTTGCTTACATTTAGCAACCCTTTACCAAAACTGTCATATTATTTAAAAACTCTAATCTCTACAGAGCCTCTACTTGCATTTTATCCCTTTCATTAAATTTTAAAAGAAGTTACTAAATATACAATACAGTTTATATAAATTTGATCGTGTTTAAAATCTAAATACCGAAATAAACTTGACTTGAAAAGGCTAAAATTATTATTCTTTGTAATTTAGATTTAAAAAAAATTCAGACAAATTAACTTAAAACTCAATTGCGTGGATTTATTAACAATTTCCTCCCTTAATAAGTATTGCACGTAATTAGTTGATTGACCTAGCTTGACGTTTCTGCCTTCGGCATAGTATTCTAAAAAAACTCTGATGTGTGCACCACATGCCTTCCTTGTACGAAATATTAAATTACGCGCATTTTTTCCTGTATTTCATTAAAATTTATGTCCTCGAGTTTCATTAGAGAAGATTTCTCATTCAATCAGTTCAGTTCTCACTTCGCGGCAAGGGAAAAGTACATAAAACTTCAAAATATCTTCATTGAAAATTGAAAAATATTGAAAAGCATAAAACACCAAATATGGTTAACACAACTAAAAAAAAATTTTTTTTTGCAATTAAAATTAGAGTTTCTGCGCAAAAACAAGCAATTCAGCCATCGAGCAAGAAGGCAGATTTTTCGGTGCGCAAAACTAAAAGTTGAATTTGGGGTCACTGACACTGAAGGTGCAGAAACTGACTTAATTCACTATTCTGCTAAGTTTTAAATATAAACAAATATTGCTGTTATGGTTAAAAAAAATTAGGCCTAGCCGCACTTAAACAACTTCTAAATTGTTGATAATTCTTCAACTATTGCATACAGATTAAATAAAAGCATAAAAAAAATCTTGACCGAAGATAAAAACAACATAATTCAATCATTTTTAAAGCAAAAAATACACAATTTACCAACATATAAGAATAAAAAAAATTGAGCTCACTAAACAGAGTAACAGAGTATGTATATATGCATATATATTCATATACGTTTGGTGCGGCCGATTGTAATCAATATATGAAGTACACAACTACATTGCAGTATAGCAGTTCTATATACAAAATTTCAACGTTCTGAGGCTACTCGTTTTTGAGTTATGCGCGATACATTCCTACCTACGTACGTACATACGTATGTAAGACGTCACGAAAAAAGTCTCTTCTGAATCCATTTTAAATCAGTTTTATAATTCGTTTGGGAAAAAGAGTCCTTTATTCTGTCCCTACGTACAAATGTCAGGCAAAAAATCGTTAAATTGCATTCGATACGGATTAAAATGGATATTTTCGTTAAAATATGATACCCGGCATTTTTCGTGATTACAATACTTCGTAGAAGGAAGTAAAAACAATAATGCTTTCAAATTTTATTCTTGGAAGGTGGAACTTTCATTTTAATTTACGATCATTTAATTAAATTTAATTTAACAGCAGACATTATAAAATTTATTTCACTGATATATGTTACGCCTTAGTCATTATTTAAAAATTAAATTAAATAATAAGCGTGACGTATATGGGAAAATGCCATTTCTTACCTTTCAGTTCAATGTCATATTTGAAGCTTTAAAGTATTAAAAACGATTTAAAAAAAAAGATTTTTCAAACTGAATTGCAATATATGATAACAAAACTTTTCACGGGAAAATGTTAATATATGCTAAAAAAATTGTTAAAATAATCATGCAAACCTTTCTAATAAAATAAGAAAGCCGAAGAATCGGTGAAGCTTTCGAATTTTCTCGAGGGCATTTATTATTTTTTTATGTTCTTGCTCCAAAATATATCTGATGATTTTACATATTTTCATTTAAATACTGGATGCTATTCATATCACTTGCCGAATTTCATCATTTTTTCACTTTCTTTCAGATAACGGATCATTTCAGAATGACATTTCTGAAGGCGAATTCGTACAACTGCCATCGCCTCGAACTAATTTCCTGTATTTAAACAGTCAACAATTAAAGAACAGTAAAGTTATTCCGCTTCATGTTTCACAATCAACGAAAGATTACTGCATCTTTCCTGCAAGAACACAGTGCCTACAACCATCCATAAGCATGAATGGTAATGCATACCCATTCTGGTTCAATGAAAATGTATTCTCCAAATGGTCTTCCTATAATAAAGATAATCCTGTGTATTGGAGGTGATCCTGATTATAGTCAAGAGAAAATAATGTACGTTACTTCATCGGATGCATTGAAAACTGTTTTGTATCTTGCATTATCTGGAATGTTTGAAGGAGAAACTCTGCTTAACGAGATTTCTGATAAATATTTATTGTGATGTTGTCATTATAATCTATCAAAAATGAAAACATGTTTCATAAAAAACTACTTTACAGAGGTACAACAGCATCGTTATTTTGTTTCATATAACGATGAAACCTTAAATCACTCAGTCCATAGTCACATTATTGTGCTGCTTAATTATTTTAAATAACGTTTTTATTGATGACATCACTGTTTTGTTAGTAACACGGAAGACACGACGTATCTTTGAAAGGTAGTCTGAGTTTAAAGTTTTATCATATATATTAGAAAAGGATGCACAAGAAGTATAGTTTATTTGAAATTCCTTATTATTTTTCCTTATTTTTATTTTGAGCGATGATTTTTGGTGTAAAGTTTAATTTCATATTTAAATGATTTTCCAGAAGCATTTCATTTTGCGTATGCGTGTATTTATTATTTGTCCGTTAGTCTATTTCTTTTACTTCATAGTATTTGAATCAAACTCATTGCTTTTGACTGATTATTTTAGTTTTAACTTACGTAGTAGGTCATTATTGCCATGTTGAAAACCACTTTCATCTGATGGCTGTTTTCTAGTAGTGGTCGATTATAAATTATTTAAATTGAAACAGGAAATACGTCACTTGAGGAGTAGCTAGACATGAAAACTACAACCATGAGAATAAACTCGCATGGGCCATTCGGACCGCTTTGTTTACCAAATTGGAAAGAAAAGTATATTTGCGCGGATGGGATAACATATTATCTGAGTTTCCAAGTTATCCCTCTCTGGAGCAATTTCTTGGCTAATATCCTTACTGGATGTATTTAAATGTTTACACAGAATGCCAACTAAGGTTCCGTTAGTGCATGGTCAACATCAAGATGTTGGTCTAAATCAGAGGCGATCGAACAATAGCCTGTTTCATGTAATATTTATGTGCCATATGGAAAAAGGAGAATCCTGTTCGAAGAAAAGCTTAAATGTAACTTTCATCAATTTGTTTCAATGAAAACTTATCAGCCATAACCAATTCGTTTTTCAGAAAAGCGTTGTAGGGTTCTGCTTGTATAGAAGCTTAAATCAATGTTCTTTAAACCCTACTAGCGTGAACACGAATTGTGCTAAAAAACGAAATTCCGCTACTTGCAGGTATTAAAATAACATAAGTGAAAGTTTAAATCCAGGTAACTTAGTCTGAGATTACACACAAAATGCTTTTAGCCGATGCTAAAAGCTGGTTCAAGTAATTAGCGACGAGCTTCTAGCAAAATGACTCAAGCCGGAATAAACTTCACAGTTTACATCTTTCCGCAGAGCTGGCGAAAGTAGGTAAACTGCGAACGAGGTTACAAACTCTGAAACATTCAAAATAATTGACTCGGATTAAATATTCTACAGCTAATTTGTATTCTGGTGAAGACTATGGGAAAAGGAATTTATAATAAAGTTTCAAATCACAATAGTAGGTTAATTAGCATGAAATCCTACAGAGTGAGGAAAGTTGCTACAACATTCCTATATGTTCTTTATTTCAGTTTCATTGCTGTAGATTTTCTATATGATTACCTTATTTTTGTACATTTAAAATATATTTAATATTTTATTTTTCAAGTAACTGAATATGTGTTACAGCACAATTATCTGCTTTCTAGTATCATTATAACAAAAAATAATTGTGAGAAATGACTCTCTTTAATAAAAAATTTTTGCTAAATCAAAAGATATGACTGGGATATGTTTGTCATACAAATAAGTAAGCTATTCGAGAAGTTATTATTGTCTGTCTATCACAAGAACTCCTTCCTCCAGAATTGCTACTATTGGCTGCTGATGTAGAAATAATAATTAAATTTTCGTAGATGGTGTATTGAAAACATGCATTTATGTTTGCCATAAGACAAAAGAACTCATAAATTAATTATTTTAATAAACAGGGAAGGCTGTCTTATCAACCCCCTTTTAAATCAATTTCATATTTGGACACGATCCCTATTCACCTATTACTGTAAGAGAAATATGTTTTTTCTCAGACAACCGTGTGTGCGGCGAAAGAGACACATCAGAGCACTACCTGTTTGTATGTCTATTAAAAACCACAACAAATGTTTAGACCAAATATGAACGAACTCTAGTTTAAAAGACATGTTTTAAGGAATTCGAAATCATAAAAAAAATCAACAATATTGTCAGCAACCTCCGGAAACAAGGCCAGGATATTTCTGAGCAATAATTGTTATGGAGCAATCTTTATTTTAGCATACTCACCACTGTAACTAATGCCTGCATAAAAATAGTTCGGAAAATTAACACGGAACCCTTGTAGGATGCTTCCCTGGATCAGTAACATCACGGTGCAGTAACTGTATCACCACATGGTTAAAGTCCAATTGTCTTGTATTCTTATACTTGTCCTGTCCTGCTCTGCCACCTTGATGCGTTTAATGAAAACACTGGCGATACACCAAGGAACCCTTTAGGATGCTTCATCGGATCAGTAGCATTGCAATGTAGTAACTGTATGACCATATGGTTAAAGTTCAGTTATTCCGTGTACTTGTACTTGTTCTGTCCCGTCCTGCCACCTTGGTGCGTTTAATGAAAAACTGGCGATACACGTTTTTGCTTTAAGTAAAATATTCGTTTTAACATTGTTTGCTTTTCCCCGGTGAATATTTCCCAAAATCACAATAGTAATTAAACTTTCACTTGACTCACCTCTACTTAGAATGTATAAACCCTGCTGCTATAGTGACTGCACCAGTTAGATATACTGAGGAGGGTAATTCTAGTGATAGAAAGACAGTATTGATTTGTATTTTTAAATATTATTTTAAATTTCTAGATCTTATCAGAAATGTTTTTATGACCTAGTTTTATAAATTATTCTTAGGCATTTTCCTTCTAATTTTTAAGTTTGATACTTTCATTTATTATACATAATAAACCTTATTCTTATAATAAGAGGATTTGTTTTTTTTTTCTTCCAATGAATATCAAATTTGTAATGAGGAAGAAGGGACTTTCTCGATTCGTCCTTTCCCATTTCATCGCATGATGAAAATCGTGCCGCTTCATCGGCTGGTACTCCCCATTCCCCTCATCAGTAGTCCTTACTGACTGACAGTTTCCAGATTCATTTGCTGCTGGCCATAAGACAACATCAGTAACTGTCAACATCAATAACTCCTACTGGTAGTGGAAGGCCAATTTTCCTCGATCTCCCTTACAAAACTTTGCTATAGAGAAAGTCGTTTGAAGTAATTTTAGAACGATGCACAGTCGTGAAATGTAATTTTGTTTTCAGTCACATTCTGAATTTACCTTTTGATATTTTCATGGATGTCTGTTTAAAACGTGATCATGAATTTCGCGAAACCTGAACTTATTAAAACCACACGTGTGCTTATTTGAAAGGTAGATCTTAAATATTAAAAAGAAAATTAAAAAAGAGAATAAGCTCTGGATTTGCTGAAAAACTTACTATAAGATAACTTTTCTAGAAAATTTTCCAGATGATGTGCAAGAAAAAACAATATCTGCATTCCTGACTTAGCTAAGATGGAAATAGAGAAAAATATTATAAAATGCATTGGAAAAATAGGCTCCGTTTAACAAACCTACTCCAGTTCAGCAAATTAATTTGTAACCATTTCTTACCGCAGTACGACATTTGAGATCAGATTTCGTAACAGAAATCCATAGATTATTGTCTTAGATTGTATTCTTGTCTTCTAAAATGTCTTAAATTCCATTCTTGTGTTCTAGGGACTTATGTAGCAGTAAGATATCCTAAAAATCTATCATATATATTTTAATTGCGTAAAACATACTTTTTTCATTGTAGTTATGATGATGCATTACGTTTGAAGATTACAAATAATAACTACACATATAATAGACTTCTAATAAAATTTTGTAATATGACGAAATGTTTATTGAGAATTGTATGGGTCGTAAAATTCACAGTTCTGCGCCTGTTCAGATTTTCAGGTCATTTAATATTACTTAAATTCATCATTCGTAAATAGTCTTATTACATATAATAAGAGAAAAACTGTTATTAATCTTATTTTTTTAACAATTTGTTATGCTTGTGCTGTATATCAGTTATATACAATGAAAAATGGGAAGGAAACAATTAAATTTAAGTAACAGCTGATTGCAAGAGAAAAAAATTATGTTATGTTCCTCTTAAATCTCTCTTAGATTAAACAGCCATTTTTAATTGGCATAAAATTGAATTAATTCCATTATATACTAGAAAACAATTGTGAAATTTTTGAAAAAGACCGGTATTTTTGAGAAAACGAACATTTTTATCGAACATCACCTTTCTAAGACCACTAAATACGCAAAGTTCCAAAATCCTCTAGAGCGAGCATGATAGTGTTTAAAGAGGATCCACTGCACTTTTAATAAAATATGTACATTATTCTTAATTATACGTTTGTTACAGTTTGTTTTCGGAGCACTGGAAGAGTATTTCTACCTCTTTAAACGTACGTGAAACTGGAAAAATGGGCACTATGTAACAAACTCACAGCTATATTCAGGTATACGTAATTTGAAACGTATACGTAATTTGAATAATGAATTTCAATTCATTATTCTGCTCGGATTAAATTGTCTAAAGGGAATATTTACTAAATATTAGAAATAGAAAGGTAAATCAAATCAAAGCAGTAAGGGCAATCTCTACCAATTCTTTTTATTGACAAAAGCCGGTCTCCCTATATCAGAAAGCGACTTTTCGAGGAATGAATGAAACGGTAAAGAGGAAATCATTTGGGAGAGTCACCGACGAAACGGCACTATTTTGAGCTCAAGATGTATAGAGAAAGGACGACACGACACGAAACTGACAAAGGAAAGCTCAGATTATCGGCTATAATTTTAATATATTATACATAAGGTCATGAGATTTTCCCTTGTATGTTCAAAAACTACGTCTTAGCAAAATATGTAGTTGTACTACATTCCATTTAAATTTCTTGCCGGTGTTTATTAAGTTGGTCACTGTACATTGTAAACTGTACATCATGCTCAGCATAGTCAACAAGAATGTATTGAGGTGTATGTGCCATAAAGGCATTCTATAATGCCCACAGTTTGAATTTATCGTCTATCATATTTCTTAGGGAATAAATAGGCTTCTAACGTAATTGTCTATGTAAGCTTTAATGTATGTTTTAGGTAGTGGGATTGTAAAGTTTTGCATGCAGCTTTGTGCAAGTGTCACATTGGAAGACGCGTGCTATACTTGCACGGTTTTCATATTATCTAGTTTGAATTTTTCTATGTTCAATATTACATAACTTTAGTGCTAATGTTAGTAGATTTTATGCAATTGTCTCTTTGCATATTCTATAATGTGAGCTGTATCTAAGATGTATTTAAAATAAGTAGTAAATTCTTAGTATGTCCTTATGTAAGTAAGTCTGCAAAGTTGTAGGTGCAATGTATTAACAATGTAAGTAAGAGTAGTTATATTCATTTAGGTAGGATAATTGTATGTATTTTTTGGTCAATGTGTATTTTTATAGATGTTAACTGTAAGTAGCACAGTTGTGAACAAGGGCTTACAGTTTCATGGAATAGTTTCTGCATGGCTATTCATAGCATAGGACTTGCAGCTCTTACTTAGGCCATAGTAAATTGCATGTAACTGTCTCTTTTCATAGTCTGGAATTATGCAAGTGCATATTACTTGTTGATTTTAACAAAGCTGCGTGTTTAAAACATATAGTAACATTGTGTGTGTGTTAATGTAATTAAATCTGCAAACGTAGTATGTGCTACCTATTAATAATGTAGGTAACAGCAGTTACTTGCGTGTAGGTAGAATATTTTTAAGTATTTTGGTATGTCAATGTATTTTGATATGTAAGTTATCTATAGGTATCATTAATGTGTACTGGGGCACTTAGTCTCATGAAATAATATCTGCATGGTTCATTACACAATGACCGCACTGTAAATTGACTTAGCATCCAGCGCAAAATTGACTTAGTATCCAGCGACTCTCAGCACCCTCCTCTCTCTCTCTTTCTCTTTTTAAGCAATTTGTACATTTCTCTTCTCAGAAATTTTATTTTCAATTACCTTTTTATTTTCGATTTCACATTTAGAATTTGCAGTGTGTACAAGACGGTGATTCCTTTAGTGATGACGTTACTTTTATGTCTTTGCTCTTTTTTTTTCTTTTTAATAGCTTCAGTGCTGTCTATTTTGTGGGGTCTCTTGTGGAGGTGGCTTAACAGTAATAGATGGCAGCTACAGAGAGGATGCTAACGTTGTAAGGCTAATTATAGCTACAGGGCAGCAGTCCTCTTTTTGCACTGTAACTGTAACTGTGTGTTAAAAAAATATGTTAGTATGCAAAACGAATGTGGCATTTTAATGAAGTATACAATTTCATAAGGAAATTCCTCAAAAGGAAAACGAATATGTCTGAAAAATAATATAAATAAGTAGTATATTCATCCATCTGTAACAGAAAGCATAGAAATCTTGCACGACAATCTGATAATTTTGAGATTAAATGAACATCTTGAAATGTTATTTAAATATTTGATCATTATACGAAATAATAAGATATACAATGACATTTATTATAACAGTTCAATTCCTCTTCTCTGTTTCTTAATTTCTGAATAACTTATTTTTTAATGGTCCTTCTTTAACGCGACATTTCGTCAGTCTTCCGTGCCTATTTTGCATCCCTTTTTGGATAACGTTGACTGGTATAGCTGCTGTAGTTTCCTGTAATGTTACTCTCAGTTCGTCAACGTTTCTGGGCTTATTAGTGTGCGCTTGAGACTTCAAACTAATAGGTCCATAGAAAGCAGATGAATACTGGTAAATCTGGATAATATACCAGTCATGGAACACTTTCTATAGTAAAGAATTACACGACAAGAAATATTTCCTAAAGCAAAGTCAAGAATGTTTTTTTAAGTATGTGATGCTATAAAAACTTGTTCGAACCATACTTAGTCCATATCTTTAGTATTGCTGATTAATGATACTGAAAAAATTGCCACATTCTGTAAAGAACTTTCGAAGAATATGCTGTTCAAAAAATAAGAGGCTGACGAAAAAAATGTTTTATTGTAAAGCCATTAGGTTTATTGAAACAAGAAACATGAAAAATCAACGATACCTTTTCGGGGATTCCATCTTCGAACCTTCCGAAACTAGCCGACCGCGCTTTTCTATAACACCCCCAAAGGCACAAGTTAAAAAAGGAGTAAATACCTAATAAAGCTCTCCACTTAAAGGGCAACTGGGAAGCAGGCGACCCAGTCGCCAAATCCTGGTATTGACGTCGGTATGTTTATCGTCACCCACATTTTACTTTGGGCCACATTTCTAGAAGTGTTAGGTTTATCGAAGCAAGAAGTGTGAAAAGCTAAAGATGCAACTGCCGGGATTCGAAATCCGGATCTTCCGATGCTAGCCGGGCACGCTTTCTCACTCAAGAAGGAGAAAATTCCTTGCACTGACACAATAAAATTGCAGTACGTTTCCTACTGGATTTGTAAACTAAATAAATTAGTATTTGAATTTCATTTCATGATGTTGGTTTTCGGTCTCAAAATCGTTTGACTCCATGGCCTATGATGCATTTCAAGAGGCAAATGCGTTGCGCTGTCCTGTATAAATGAAAAACTCTAATTTAACGCTTAATGACTATTAATAGGACAGAAGGAATGCTATATGGTATACTTTAAGTTACAAATAATATTTATAGATCCTGAATTTTTAGTGCGCTTTGTTTTTTAAAAATTCACATCAAAAGTTGTTATTTTAAGGCGCAGCGTTGTTCACGAAAAATTCCCAATAAAATTTGTTCAGTTGGTAATTTCCATCCCTTTCACAGTAATGTAGGAACACATATTTCACTCTATTCTCCTTTGGTTGCTTAAAAATGCTTTAATTTTCTTACAAAGCTTGCAGGTTTTAACATATGAAGTATGCAACAGAATATGACATAGCTGAATGCTTAAAGCAGACTTTGATAATATTCTGCTCAATTTTGAGTTTTCTGAATAATCAATTACGGAAATGTTGACAACGGTTATATATTTAAGAAGTGGAATGTGTTTGGGGAGGACTTTTTAAAGGAAACTGGCTCATATTGACGTTACACGTAAGAAAAACCACGAAACTTCTTAAGCAGCTAGTCCGTTTTCCGGGATTCGAACCCAGGTCAAATTAGCAGGGTTCAGCTGCCTTATCCAATCGACTATTAATAAACCTGGCTTTAAGGCAAATCATTTTTGTTTCCTCTTTAAATATCTGATGTTTCATTTACAAAGAATTAAAAAACAATGAATGTTTTCTTTCGAAGTCGAACAATGAATGTTTGTTGTAATTAGATTGTATCATTTTATTTGTCTGAAATACGTAGACAAATTCTCCACAAAGCTACCTAAGCTTAAGATTCTTTAATTTTGGATTTTCATTGGTTTGTTTGCGATTCCGTTTTGAAAAGTGAGCTTCGCGTATTCCCAGACAATTTTCCATTATAAGGATGAGGACTAAGGAAATCCCATACATGTCATTGATTCATCAAGCCTGGGCTCTAAAATTCTCTTTTTTTTTTCTCCTTTATTTCGCCCCTTATTTCTGCCATAGTAGTAACAACCAAGTCGGTTTTGTAGCAACGAGAGCTAACGCTGCAGCAGTGAATTCTCTGTTTGCAGCGATCATGTTTGTTTACAATCGCTTTGCACTGAACTTCCATATCTCTGGAAATTCTTATTCCAGTTCTCACGGTAGTAGCTAATATTTAAGGTTCGTGCTTTATCTTCTGAATACATAGTGCGATGATAGGAAAATTTGGATATTATATTAAATCTTCGAAAGATTATATAATAATACATCCAAATTGCAAAGTGAAGACAGGTGTTTTTTTTACTGTTGTTGAAAAAACGCTGAAAATCTCCATTAAAACAGAAATAAATTATATTATTTAACCATATAATGCACTGTGTAAGTTCAGAACAATGAACATGAGTGAACTCCAAAACATACGCAGAAAACAAAGAAATTTGAAAGGTATAAATCGAACTGAATTCACAAGCTCTTTCACAAGGCTAAGAATCAAATGCTATGACGCATTGTCACTGACATTTTGCCGACTGCTTCGAGACTTCTGTTTATGGCAATAACGCTTTTTGCTATTTTCGTTTCTACTTTCGGTAGAATTTCCATCTTCAACTTCCGAAAAACTTCCGAAAGTCGCAAAATTTAATGCTATTTTCTGAATTTTTCTCCAGTACCAAGAAATTTCCACAACCGTTATGTTAGATCAGTTTGATTCCGCAGCTGAAACTCAGGGGTTCCCAATGAGGTCAGTATTAACCCTTTAGGGGTCCAAGAAATTTTTAAGTGGGGCAGTGATGATTATATTGTCGACTGATTCGATAGCCGACTATGCACGGACAATTGATCGACATGGTCAAGATCCCATTATTTATAAAAAATTGTTAAATATAATCGATAATTAATTGTTTATTGATATAAAGTTATATCCTGTAGCAAGGTATGATAAATGATATAAAATAAATACAAAGGAGAAAATGTACAAATGTACTTAATATATTTTTTAAATCAATAATATTTTTTAACATATTACAAATTTTTTGTGCAATGAGTATTCAGAAATTAACAGAGTCACATGAAAAAAGTAAGTACTAACTATATTCTAAAGAACATTTAATGTTTGGCTTTACTTTATCACCACAAACTACAATATTACTTTATGTCTAATCTGTGAAAAAACTATTAACATTGAAGCAATGAACCGCCCAAAATGCAAGACCATTTAACAAGAATGCATGCAGATTTAAACAAAATACACTTAGGAATATTTTAAAAACCTCAAGGGTAAATTTGCGATGCTCTCAAAGAAAGGAATTACATCATCTTTGTCCCCCTCCACATTCAAGAATTATGAAGGACTCAAAGATTTCATATGACATTTCCTATTTAACTGCAAAAGGAAAACACCCTCATATACCCCTCATACACTTTTCCACTTAAAAGTTTATTACTACCAGTAGTTGTAGAAGTAAACCTACAGTTATAGAAATTAATCCGGATCCAATTTTACGAAGGCTACCGCTCCACAACAATACAGTTCAAAGTAGTTATAGATGAAATAATCGAAACTATTGAATAACAATAACTGATCTCTGAATTAATGCTTAATAAATCTGCCATGTAGAGCTGGATGAATCAACGTTTGGAAGCAACAGTGTTTGAATAATCTGTGTGCGTAATTATGGTGATGCTAAAGAAAAGATAATGGAGTTTTTTTTTTTCCCTTCTCAAACTTCTCGTAACATACAATAGGGAAAAAAACATATTTCGTCCTTTTGAAAATATTTCCCCTTTTTCCTGTTGAATATGGCATTCCCCTGTTCAATATCGCTGCAGTTTTTTGTGACGAAGCACCGACGATGGTTGGGAAACACTGAAGCCTTTTAGCGAATTTCAAAAAAATGATGCCTAACATTTGGCCTGTTTATTGTTTTTTCTTACCATTTAATTGCGAAAAATATTCAGGAAGAGCTTCATACTCTTATGAAGCTACTAATCAAAGCAATAAATACTATCTAAGATAAAGCTTCGAGTGACATTCCTGTTCTCCCCTCCGCGAATGTATGTTCACAGTGATGAAAGTTGAAACAATTTGCTTCTTCACACGAAGTTGTAAGACATTTTTCCAAGTTTCCTGCGTTTCATAGATGTTTTTAATGTCGTGAACGAAAATTTCCTTGAAGAAAGAAATTTTACTTGGAGTTGATAACCCTATGGTGAAATAATTAATAAAATTCAAATAATATATATTCTACTTATTTGATATATATTCATTGTTTAGTGCCACACAAACTCTCATACACACAGTTTTTGGACCCATAAAATAAAAAGAAAAGACATCAGTATTATTAAAACCAGAAATATTATTTTTGATTTTCTTCTTAAAATTGATGTTTATTTATATGGTCACTGAATCAAAAAGAATTCCATTACTTTGATGAAAAGGAAAACAATCTGTGATTGGCTTGCATATAACAATATATTTTCTCATTAAGATACGTTGTTATATGCAAGCCAAATGCAAAATTTAAAGGAAGATTTTAACTTTCGCTTCGAAGATGATAAAAATTTGAGGATACCAACATGGCTCATGAGCCTCTGAACTGAAATATGTATCAGTTTAATATTTTGATGCAAGAAGATTTTATTGCGTAGAAGGAGAATGTTCAAGCACAAGGAAAATAAATCAAATTTGGAAGAACGAATGGATCTCTGCTCTCCACTTGAACTAATCAACATAACGAATGAGATATGATATCTTACTAACTTCCGTTTAAATCAGTTCATATCTTGTCATGGACCCACTTATTACTACGAGAAATATCTCTTCTTCAGACATCTGTGTTTGCGGTGAAAGAGGATCTCCAGTAAAATACCTATACCTACTAATATAAGCACATCACAATATTAAACTAGCTAAAAGCGAGCTAGAGTTGCGAAGGTATATCCTAAATAATCCAAAATTTCATCATAAAATCAACAACTTTGTCAGATCCCTTTCAGAACAAGATCAAGATAATTGTGAGTAATAACTGTTACGAAAAAGTGTTTGTATTAGTGTATACAACATTCTAAATAATAGCTATATGAAAATATGTTGGGAAGTTTGCACAGAGCTTCTGTGGGTTGTTTTACTGAATCCGTAGCATCACGGGACAGTACCTGTAGCACCATGCGATAAAATTTTAGTGTTTCGTATACTCGTTCCTGTCCTGTCCTGTCATTTTCAAGCACAAGCCTTATTCAAAATACATAAGTACTTTAAGCTTTGGAATTTGAAAGATATCGGAGGGAAATATCTCAATACAAGTTGTTACTGAATCAACATTGTTGACTTTCCCTCTTCTTAAATAGTAGAAGCAAACTGTAGTCAAGTCAGTCATTTAATATAGTAAACAAGAGACAAACTAAATATTTTTGAACGGTATTATTTTAGAATGAAGCAGTTTTACATCAAATATTAAAAAAATTGCATCAATACATGAAGCATAGCCACCACATTAATAAAATTTGAACTTTTCTGCAATTAGAACCTGTGATTTTGTTTCTGAAAACTTGTTTATATTTGTAAAATTTAAGGATATATTTTTAACTTCATCTAGTGAAGCTGGTCGCACAAATGGGGTATAACATCGTATCCACACTGAAAGCCATTTACTTATCAAGCAGAATTCTCGGCGCCTTCTTTTGGCAAAACAAGAGAAAATCGGAAATCTTCTGAAAGTGATGTAGGACAATGATATTATCAACCCTTTGTCTAGTCCTTAGGCATCAGTCTTTAATAGTCCTTCGTTCATAGATCTTAAGAAAGACGGTTTCATGCGATTTTATATAACTACAGACGTTCAAAGGGCATTACAAAGAAAGACCGTATCTTTCGCCTTGAATCGACGACGCTTTTGGAGGGACTGTCATATAACACCTGACTTGTACACTGCGTAAAACAAAAGGGGGGAGGAGGGCAGTTCTACACTGGTGTGCAAAAATTAAGGACGAGACGGTTTTTTCAATATAACTTTGTACAAAAGCTTTCCAAATCAACACATTTAATACCGTAAGATCCCCAATACGTAAGGACATAAGTAATGTAAGCAACACTTACTAAAAGAGAAATCAGAGGGATAAAAAGAAGCTTTATTGAAAAAGTAGCATGGAGCGCAATGCGACTGAAGGCCGAAACATCCCTGTGATGGGTGTCCAGCAAGAAACATCCGGTCTTTAATAGGGCATACGATCTCCCCTGACTGATAGGCAGGTTTCACATGATCTGTACATGCCGGATATGTGGTTGTTAATGAGCTGTTGAGACACTTCTGCTCGTTCCTCTTGTAGCACCAATCGCAGTTTCGGAATCGTTACTGGCGATAAGTTACGTGCTGCCACGGGTCTCCCTAGTAAGTTCCGTACATGCTTGACTGGATTTAGATCCAGAGACCTTGCCGACCAATCCATGTGTTCAATATCTTCACTCTCCAACAGCTCGTCGACAGTAACTGTGCGATGAGGTGGAGCGTTGTCGTCCATGAAGAGGAACTGAGGACCTATAGCCCTTGTGAAAAGACGCATGTAAGGAAGAAGAACCTCGTTACAATAGCAGTCCCAGGTGACGAACCTCCTTGGGAGATATGAAAGTCGGTCCGGCTACCAAGCATTATGTCTGCTCGAACGAGAACTCCGCGACCTCCAAAACAGTCCCTTTTGATGATGTTGAAGGGGTTATTGCGTGTTCCCCGCTCTGTCCAGATGTGTATGTGTCTAGAATCGCAACTCAGACTAAATCTGCTCTCATCTGTAAAGAGTACTCGTCCCCATTCATTGTCTCTCCAATTCCGGTGTTCCCGGCACCACAGAGAACCCCTTCTCCGATGGGCAGGCGTTAGAGGTACACAAACAGACCACCACCGTGCAGTCTTCTGGCCACGGTAAAACGCGATATCGGTCGTCCAGTCGCCTGTGTCGTGTGTCTAGCGATTTCTCCCGCTGTCTGCCGCCTGTTCCTTCTGGCCTGTAAGGCAATATGCCGGTCATCTGCGGGCGTGGTTCCTCGTGGACGACCACTACTAGACCCCCGGACAGCTGTTCCTATAGTTTGAAATTGTCTCCAAAGTCGTGAAACGATGCTGTGAGCAATTCCGAACTCTGCAGCCGCACTTGTCACACTGCGGTCTTCCTCCAACTTCCCAATGATTCGACCTCGGGTAAAAGCATCCAGATGTCGTCTAACAGATTGATTATTCGCCATTTCTCGCTGAGGCAGCAACTCGGTGTGATTTTAACTGCTATACGGCGTGCAATCTCTTTGCCAGAAATACTGATCTTACACTGACAACATGCTTTATACTACTCAGACACTGCCCCATTACGTCTACCTGCATATCTGCGCATGTGCTACCGTACATCACCTTACTTAATCTCCTGATTGGTCTTTCTGTCCGCTCTGCGTCTTCGTTCAGCTGATATGCTAATTTTTTGACTTCGTCCTTAATTTTTGCCCACCGGTGTATATCTACCGTTCTACTGGGTCGATTGACGAAATTCAAGTTGCGTTTTCCATGTCTCGAAAGCGCGACTTAGGATATATATTAGATTTATACATAGCATTGTTCTAATATAGATATTTTGACACAAAATCGGACTGCACTTACTATTGAAGATTTTTCAAAGTTTTTTTTAGATTATGAGACATTTACATCGTCTAACAGACGCAAAGCGAACCTTTTCATGAGACGTGAAAAAACATTAAACATTTAACGGATACTTTAACTTCTTTTCCTGCATTATAGCTTATTCCTAACCTTGAATACGACTTTATTCTCAATACAGACGCTAACAGTGAAAGAATTGAAGTTGTTCTTTCACAAGAAATAGACAGCCAGTAGCACACCATTGAGTATTTTAGTAAAGATGTAGCATTCATTATTTTAATTAACCAAATTATTTTTAGTTTGAACTTTCCTATCGAATTCTCAAAGTTTCAGTTGCTGCCCGAATTTAGCGCGAGTGAGATATTTATGCAAATCGCATATATCTGTCAGCAGTTAAAAGGCAGGAGTTAACGAGGGGAAAAACAGAGCCTTGGATTTATCGCCGTAAGGCTGTGCGCGCAAAGATTTCCTCTGTCTACTGAAAGTTCGCCTTCATAGGCAATTTGCAATTACCAGTGTTTGCTAGTGAAATTCGCATAATTGCATTTCACTAAGAGTTAAGCTTCCGTCGCCGTCCTACTTAGAATTAAGTTAGGGAATTGAATTTGTTAACACACCTTATTTTCATATTATTTTAGTTCAGCCCAAGTAGTGGCTTACTCTCAATTGGAAGAGTTGTAAATATTTGAATTAAAGGGTCACTTTTAAACCCTCCTTCTGACTTTGTAGTTTCTGCAACACTAAAGGACATAGCCTAGATTTGCTCACTGTCCTCCACATAAGGTTTCACAGTTTATGCTCACGAAAAGAGTCAAGAGGTTGAAGGAGAAACCTTATACTGGCGCCCGAACAACTAAAAGGATGGAAGGAAGTTGGAATATGCCTACTACATCCCAGAATACAGCTGCAATGCCTGATGGATTTGGATTCATAGTGGAAACCATCAGAGCAGCCATGAAGCCGGCAGTAGTTTTTGATGCCAGAGGACCTGTGAACACATTCCTGGAAAAGTTAGAAGCGCATTTTTTGCTGTATCCAGTTCCGGAACATCAGAAGGTCATATTAGCGACAGGAGCATTGAGGGGCCAAGCAGCGACCTGGTATAAGTGCATCGGAAAATGTCTGCTGGGAGAACCAGGAACGCCGACTTACACGTACGAGAATTTTAAACTAGCAATTTTGAGAGCGTTTCCTGTGGTTAAAGACCGTGCGAAACTCGAAGCTGAGTTGTTTAGCAAGTATCAACAGCGGGTGGATGAACTATCGGAATTTATTTTGAGAAAAATACAAGTCTTTAAATTATTGTATGGCACGAGGCCGGACCCGGAGATTATCCAGATAATCCTGCCCAGATTGTTACCATCGATACAAGATTTCATGGAGCTAAGAAATCCCGTAACGCTGGACAAGCTGTTTGAACTCGCCGTACAATTCGAGAGCCGGCGAGCGGCCGAAAATCAACGGAGACAATCGTATGAACAGCGGCTGCAGGGGAACCAGAATGCCGAAGGAAGAAACAGACGATGGCCGAGAACTACTGGTACCAGTCAAAATGCGAGCGGTCAACCGCGCCAAGTACAGCGCCAACAAAATAATTCCAACTACGGAAGAAAATCATTCTCCCCAGGCAGAAGCCAGCAACAGAAGAAAACACCCGCAAAGCATTTAAACTACTAAGGAATATTGCGGGGAAGGGGGTGCAATGTTCCGAGGAGAAGAAAAATCCCTCTGAAGTACAGCTAAATACGGTCATGGTGAGAAACATTGAATTACCGAGACTGCAGTTACTAATTAACAACGTACCCGCTACAGCTCTGTTGGATACCGGCGCTCAAGGAAGCTGTTTGGCAGAAGAATTTTTTAAGAAGCACTTTCGTAGATATCGTCTGCATAGCGTGGAAGGAATGAAGGTGGTAGCAGCCCAAGGAAAAACGTGTCAATGCATGGGAAAAATCGAGCTGTACATCAAAATCGGCGAAGAACAAAAAAAAATTATGTTTCTTGTAGTGAAGAACCTCCAAGCATCGGTTATTTTAGGAACAGATTTCTTTGCAGCTGTGGATGCGAAAATCGATTTTGAAAACTCCACCTTGCAAGTAACCATGGACCCAGTTAAAAAGAAATCAACACCTCCCCCTGAAGTGGATTTAAGCCATCTAACGCCCGAAGAACAGGACAAGTTTCGGGAGTTGGTAAGTAATTTCGCTGATTTATTTGATGATATTCCAGGATTCACCCAGATCGTAGCACACGAAATTAAATTAACTACGGATGAACCTATACGTCAGCGTCCTTACAAGTACGACAAAGTTAAGGAGGAAATAATAAAATACCATATTGATGAAATGTTAAGAAACAAAATAATAACTCCTATTTCTAGTGCATATGCGAGTCCGGTTGTTTTATGTAAGAAAAATAATGATTTGCCGTTAACTGATCCATTAAGGTACAGGTTCGCTATTGACTACAGAAAGCTTAATAGTATAACAAAATTTCCAACTTACCCACTTCCGGTAATTGATGAAATTCTAAGAAGTATTAAATCGACAAAATACATAACCACCCTAGATTTGACATCCGGATATTTTCAGATAAGCATAAAGCCGGAAGATGTTCACAAAACAGCATTCATAACAAAATACGGTACATATGGCTTTTTGCGTATGCCTTTTGGATTGTCGGGAGCCCCGGCCACGTTTCAGAGGTGCATGGACAAAATTTTAAGGCCGGTAATAGGAAAAAGTACATTTATTTATCTTGACGATATAATTGTTACTTCAGAATCGCTGGAAGAACATATTAAAGACCTTCGAGAAGTCTTTACTCTTTTGAAAGATGCAGGACTTAAAGTGAACATTAAGAAATGTAAATTCGCGGCAAAAGAACTCAAATATTTAGGGTACAAAATTTCTCAAAGGGGGATCGAAACAGATAAATCTAAAGTTATAGCAGTGAAAAATTACCCAATTCCGAATACAGCCAAAAAGTTAGCGACTTTCTTGGGTATGTGCTCATATTATAGAATTTTTATTAAAAATTTCGCAGAAATTGCTGAACCATTGTTAAAGTTGAGAAGGAAAAGAGTTCGTTTTGCGTGGTCTTCAGAAGCAAACGCCGCGTTTGAGAAGTTAAAAGAATCTTTAATTAATGCACCGGTTCTAAAGTTCCCAGAGAAAGACAAGGGTCTAGAAATTTATGCAGACGCATCAGATTACGCAATCGGAGCCGTGTTAACACAAAATAGAAAAGCGATTGCCTTTTTTAGTCGTACATTGAATGATACGCAAAGAAATTATTCGGCAACGGAGCGTGAAACTTTAGCAGTGCTCGCAGCTGTTCAAAAATTTTGTGTATATTTTGGGAGTTCTCCCGTAACAGTATATTCAGATCATGCGGCAGTTACCAGATTATTTTCAGGAAAGAATCTTTCGCCACGCTTAATTCGGTGGACCCTAAAGTTGCAAGAATTTAATCTCATTATCAAACACACACCGGGAAAAGACAATGTAGTGGCCGACGCATTATCTAGAATAAAGTTAGACGAGAACGGCGAGAAAGTAAAAATAGCGATGCTTCAGGCAAAGGTCATTGACTCTCGAGAGACTGTAATAGAAGAAATTGCTAGGGATCCCGAATTCGGAAATATTTATAATTATTTAAAAGACCCAGATAACTTCCAGCATATAGACATTAATGCAATACGAAGCAGAGCACAGAACTATGAAATCATTGATGGTCTCTTATTTTATACTAAAGTTACGAATCAAAATAGTGAATACAGACCAGTCATCCCGGCCAAATTAATTTTAAGTATCTTGCAAGAGCTCCACGATTCGCCTGTCTCGGGCCATTTTGGAATTAGAAAAACAATACAACGCGTACGCGAGGCGGTATATTTTCCGCAATTACAAAAGATAGTTAAAAATTACTGCCAGACTTGTCACACGTGTCAGATAAATAATGACGTAAATTTCCGCCCGGCCGGGTTATTAACTAGTATTGAGTCTAGGTTCCCCAATGAAATAATTGGTATTGACCTCTTAGGCCCCTACCCCAGGAGTCATGTAAATAAGGCACGATTTTTATTAGTCATTGTGGATCATTTCAGTAAATGGGTTGAGTTGATACCACTTAAGCGGGCTTCAGCAAAAGTCGTTGCAGATTCGTTTTTGAACAAATATATTTTAAGATATGGATGTCCAGCGAGGGTGATTAGCGATAATGGTCCCCAGTTTGTAAGCAGTACATTTAAAATGATGTGTGACAAGTTGGGCATTAAGCATATGAAAATGGTACCCTACCGCCCACAATCAAATATAGCGGAACGGGTAAATAAGAATATTGTAAAATTGATTAGAAATTATGTGCAAAAGCACCATTCTAACTGGGATGACTGCGTCGAAGAATTTGCATTCGCCCTCAGAACGGCTAAGCACGAGACAACGAAGAAATCCCCCGCCGAATTGTTTTTGGGCAGGAAGATAATGACCCCCTTAGATAAATTATTTTATGTGAAAGATAGAGCGCCGGAATTTCAAATGGGTGAAATAGAAAAAATGTTGAAGGAGGCAGAAAAGTGCTCCCGGGAAGCGCAAAAGAAACAAAAGATTTACTACGATTCAAAAAGAAGAACCGTAGAATATAAAGTGGGGGAGGAGGTGTTGAAACAAGCCCACGCACTTTCATGCGCAGCAAAAGATAAGGTCGCAAAATTTTGCCCAAGATGGCATGGTCCTTTTGAAATTACAAGAATAGTTGAATGCCGTGCATATTTAAAGAATGAGAAGGGCGAAGAGACTGTGGCAAATTTCGATCAAATTAAACATTATTATCGAAGAGCTAATAATAATATTTTGAAAGACATGTTGCAGGGTCCAGCCTCACAGAATTTTTCTAAGATTCAAGAGCCCCAACCAGGTCCCTCAAAAACAAGAGAACCCAGTTTGAAAAGGAGGTTACCAGAAGAGAGGAAGCCGCAGCCGAAGAAAAGACCACCCCAAAAAGAAAAAAGGACAAACGCTAAGCAACAGTCTCAGCAACCAAAGCGTCTAAGGAAGGAACGTCCAAATGAAAACACTATGAAAGCTCCACCACTACGGAGGGAACAGAACGGCGAGAAGCGAGCCGCCGAAGGTGCCAACCCACAACGAAGGAGCCTACGAGTGCAGGAGAAGGAACGAGCCAGTCTGGAGAGGGAGCAAAGACTTCAGCACAAACGGAAAGCGCCACCCACCATTCGTCCCAACAAGGTGTTTCTGGAGGAAAGAAGATCGACCAAACGAAAGGCAGCCCCAGAGTTTCAATCTAGGAGTAACAAGCAAAGAATAGCCCAAGCCACAGTATATCCAACCTTTCAGGAATGGACAAAAAAACGCCTAAAAGACTGGCAGAAAGATAAGTAGATTCTTTATTTTCTTTTAAAATTCACACAGTTATGTTTCTGATTTAAGTGCAAGTTGCAGATTTAAAAGGGAAGTTACCCGAGTCAAAAGCCGGTTGCCGAAAGCGTAAAGGACACGCTTGAAGGAACAACTTAATTATGCAGCGGAAGAAATTCGAGAGTTCAGTTGAAAAACTGTGAGACTTCGTGAAATGTTCTTTGTAATCCAGAACATGGGATTCATCGATTTTAGTCAAAAGACTCTCTGTAAATAGGAAATTGAATTGTGTTAATTAAAAGCAACTAGTACGTAAGTTGTATAGCAAAACTGTTGTATTATATTTTTCTATGTATAAATAATGAATGCATTTAATGTAAAACTGTTTTCTATGTAATGCATGATTTGTTGTAAGCCTTAAGCACTGGTTTTGTTTATATCGAATATTTTGGAAAAGCGTAAAGGATACGCAAGTTAAAATTAAAATGTAATGTAAAAGCGTAAAGCGCGCTAAATTAGAAAGTGAATATATAAGTGTTATTTAACGCAATGAGCATTTAAAGAAAATTTGAATTGAAGATTGAAAGAATGAATTATATGTATGAAATGCAATTGAAATGTTTGAATGTTGTACGTAGTGTTCTCTGGTTTCACACAAAAGTTTAAAGTTCATTTCATGTTAGAACCTCAGGGCATTTCAGATTTGTTTTAGGGGAAGTCTGAGGTCTTGAAAGTCGAAGAATTAACCCCAATAGAATTGAAGTCAGGTGGTAGTTGTGAACACTTGACAAAGTAAAACTGCGTGTTTTTCACAAACACCACATTTGGCCAGAGAACAAGGGGGAAGTTTTAAAAATGAATGAGTGTAAAATGAATGCGTTTGGCGAAAAGCGCTAATAGAAATTAAAAAACGCGAATACCTAAAGCGCGAATAAAAGTCATTACGGAAAGCATCAGAGGAAGGGAATGTTGTACTTTTCAGGTGAAATGTACTTATAACATGAAATTAAAATTTATTTCCTTCCAGATTGGAAGGAACCAGATAGTATCCAGCCAAATTCCTGATGGATCTTTTTGATGTGAAGACGGAAAAAGATATTCTATGTTAAAATATCTAAGACACAAACAGAGAGTTAAACTAAATTTAAAACTTACAATTGTAAAGGATGGCGAATAGGAAGGAAAATTTAGATTTAGAATTTAGCATCTTCACTAAAAGCCGATTTTAGGCTACTTAGTTTCAGACTACTAAATTCTGGGAGCAACTATGTAGCATTCATTATTTTAATTAACCAAATTATTTTTAGTTTGAACTTTCCTATCGAATTCTCAAAGTTTCAGTTGCTGCCCGAATTTAGCGCGAGTGAGATATTTATGCAAATCGCATATATCTGTTAGCAGTTAAAAGGCAGGAGTTAACGAGGGGAAAGACAGAGCCTTGGATTTATCGCCGTAAGGCTGTGCGCGCAAAGATTTCCTCTGTCTACTGAAAGTTCGCCTTCATAGGCAATTTGCAATTACCAGTGTTTGCTAGTGAAATTCGCATAATTGCATTTCACTAAGAGTTAAGCTTCCGTCGCCGTCCTACTTAGAATTAAGTTAGGGAATTGAATTTGTTAACACACTTTAGTTTAATATTATTTTAGTTCAGCCCAAGTAGTGGCTTACTCTCGATTTGAAGAGTTGTAAATATTTGAATTAAAGGGTCACTTTTAAACCCTGCTTCTGACTTTGTAGTTCTTCAACACCAAAGGACATCGCCTAGATCTGCTCACTGTCCTCCACATAAGGTTTCACAGTTTATGCTCACGAAAAGAGTCAAGAGATTGAAGGAGAAACCTTATAAAGAAAGGTCCAGATTGATGATTGTGAATTGAGACCATTAATAGAATAAATGGAAAATAAAAACTGTAATTGAAAAGAAGGGAAAGTGTATTGGGCTTTGTGGTAATCACAGTTATTCTTAAGAATACAAAATAATCATTCTTTCTAGCAGGGATGGCCAAACTTCAAGACAATGAAAGCCGCTTGATAAATGAACGTTCGAGAGCCGGACGTCCAAATTTATATCGTTTCAAAAATAGTGAGACAGGTTTTGAATATAAAGAAACTTTTGAAGTAAATGAATGAATATGTGATTCACATGATTACGCATAAATAGGAATAAATACATCTTATATCTACTGTTTTGTGTTTAGAAAAGTCGCAAGTCCCTAGAAAATAAAAATTTGTAACTCTTGTACTAGGCAACTGAGCGTTTTTCTTCAGGTAGAGAAACTACACTCATGTCCATAAATTAAGGATAATTCTGAGTCACGCGGAAATCGAGTTGTAAAATAAATATATCACCTGTAAAGTCACTACACACATCTTCAAGAATCATATGCAAATTTCAGGAAGTAACCAGATGACACCGATGGTACGTCACACATATATAAGGAATACAGGCAAAGATGTAAAATTGTTCGCAGGCGCTTTATAAGCATTTCAGTGCAATAACCGAATAGTTATGACACGAAGGACGCATTTGGATGATTTTTTACGTGGTAGAATTATCGGCCGTCTGGAATGTGGGCGTACCCAACTGGAAGTATCAGACGAACTTGGAATTGCCAAGAGTGTCATCTCCAGGCTTTGGCAACGATTCCAAGATGATGGTAATGTGAGTAGATGTTACAGCACAGGTCGCCCCAGAGTTACAACGCCGAATGAGGACCGGTATTTGGCAGTTACTGCCAAACGAAACAGGCGGACCTGTCTCGTCACCTCTCTTCAGCCACTGGTACGACAATTTCAAGGAAGACCGTGTACAGACGTTTAGGGCAGATTGGTCTATATGCTCGTAGACCTGTCAGATGCCTTCCATTTACTGCAACTCACTGTCGCCTGCGGTTAGCCTGGTGTAGAGAGCATGTATTGTGGACACCGCAACAGTGGGCTTGTGTGATGCCTTCTGACGAGTCCAGGTTTAGCTTGCAGTCTGATTCTCGCCGGACTTTCATATGGAGAGCTCCAGGTATCCGTTACCACCAGGAAAACATCATTGAACGACACCGTTACGGTGGTGCAGGAGTGCTCGTTTGGGGTGGAATTATTCTGGGTTCCAGAACTGACCTGAATGTTCAAATTGGAACCATGACAAGCCAAATCTATCGAGACGTCATTCTGGAACAACATGTACGTTTGTTTCTGGGCGCCATGGGCTCACAATTTGTGTTTATGGATGACAACGCTCGTCCTTACCGTGCGAACATCGTAAGCGAATGCCTTCAATCGGAGGATATCACCCGTATGGACTGGCCAGCATTCTCACCGGACTTGAATCCAGTACAGCACGTGTAGGACGTACAGCACGAGTTGCAGCCCGTCAACCTCCTCCTACATGTCTACCGGAACTTCGGAGAGCATTGCTTTTTGAGTGGTGTAATATCCCCCAATATCAAATCGATAATTTGATACTCAGCATTCCTAGGCGTTGTACGGACTGTATTGCATTGTCTGGGAGACGCACAGTGTATTAACAATCATACCAACCATGTAATATTGGTTTTTTGTAAATAGGTTTTTTTGTAATTTGTCGAGGGAGAAATAATCGCTAATTTTTTTAATAATATCAAACATATAGCATCTTTTTTTTGCTCTTTACCTTTTGGTAAATAAGCTTTACAAAAATAAATAAGCTTTACAAATAAGTCAAATTTGTTTTGCTTCTAACTCTTCCTTCGCCTGATTTTGCATTATCCTTAATTTATGGACATGAGTGTAAATATTTCCTTCTGATTTCCTTTATACCTCTCAGTTTATAATTATTGTTATTTTATTTTAATCGAAGTAAAATGAGTTGGAAGCATATTCATTGGTCTACAATTACATAAAAAGTATTATTTGAGTAAATTACAAATAATTATTGAAAAAAATTAGTCCCTTTTTTAACTCATGAGCAGTCTTTTAGAAAGAATAAATTAAACGATTCACGTCAACGCACACTGCAGAGAAACTGTTATTCGAGAAAGAATATTTATTTAAAATAAACTTTTAATCTGTTTAGGCTTTTGCTTAAGTAATTTTGTTTCTCCACACAATTAACATAAGTACCAACATACTGAGATCATTCGAATCTTTGGATCCTATCTAAGAAATTGTTAAACATTTTCCCCCAAACTTTGAAATAACTATTTTTACTGATGCGCTGTATAAAAGATTTCACACACACACACAAAAAAAAAGAATGCAGTTTCAGTGGTATTTGAATAATCAGTATCTTTTATGACGGCCCTGACTGATACAGTATTTCAGCGGAATATGCCAGATTTTTTAGTAATCAGTAAACCGCGCATCATTGAAAATTCTCGAAACTATCTAGTAATATAATTTTGGGTATAGATAACGAAGTTCAGACCTATCATTGAAAATTCTTGAAACTATCTTGAATTGTCCTGATTATTTTGGACATAGATAACGAAGTTCATGTGCTTCATTGAAAATCCTCGGAACCACCTCTTGAATCATTGTGATAATTCTAGACATACTTAACCTGTTGCTAATAAATACAGTATTTCATGTCGGGCTATATAAACTCTTCGTCAAGCACATATTCCATCCGTCTACTAGCCAAACTCTTCAACCTAGCTGTTTAAGTTTGAGCTGTTTTTCAAATACATGGCAAATCAAACCTAATGTTACAGAAAGAAAGCATGCCGATCACTATTGTAATAAATTTATTTCGCAAATGTAGATATAACATGAACGCGTAACTCTTCATATTTCTATGGACATACACAGATGTTCGATGTGGAAGCCTTTTGTTATACGGCAGACGTCTGCACAATAATTTAGTTCATAAGTTCTTGGCAAGTAGGTGAATGGATCCACACTGTTCTAACTGCTGGATCTAAAAAGGCGGTCAAATGACTTACCGACTCGTCTTGAATTTCTAAACAACTCAGAAGAAAGTTTAAAATAAATTATTATCATCCTAACGGTTACATAGTACATTGGTTACCTAACCTGTGTACAGAAAATAAATCTCAAATGGAGTTCGAAATGGAGTCTGTAGGCAGGGGATTCTTTAAAAAATAAAAGATTAGACTTTTAAAAAAACGTTTACGATAGAAAATTTCCCATTATTGCCTGAAATTTGTTGTGATCAAGCAGTGGACCATTGTATAACCTTTCGTTTGGCTACTAAGCATTCATGAAAACCGTGTGAGACGCACATGATGAGCGAAAATTAGGAAGAGAAGAAATATTAACAGATTAAAAGAAGAGAAATGCTGGCATCAGAACCGAGGCAACCGGTGCAGCTGAAGAGCGGCACTACTAAGCAGTGAAAAATTTTAGGTATGCGAAGAAGCAAAATACCTCTAACCTAGTGCGATATTTACCGGTGACTCTAACATAATGCAGCAGAATGTAAGGATTTTCAATGTCTAAGGTAGGAAGAAAAAAGGTCATCAAACAAGAGATCGAAAAATAGGAGAAAATATCACAAGTTAAAGAGATTTCACCAATATCAGTATGCTGATTTTGACAGAAACTTTGGAGAAGAGAGAGGTTTGTGTTCTGGTGATCTCTCATTGCTTGATGCAACGTTATTGATATAAAGATAGTATGATGATTAAAGTGAAAAATCTGTATCTAGAATAACAATGTTTTATAAAATGGGAATTAAACATTTTGACTAAAATTTAAATCGCTGTCAAATCAGTGATTATTCTCACAACTCCATATATTTCAGCCTACACAGCCATTGGTGAAATAAATTATGATCTCTGCCTAGGATTACCAACGAATTATTACGAAAGATAGAGTTTTATGTTTGAAAAGTATTCATTAAGCATATTATTGTGAATGGTTGCGAAATATGTGAAGCAACTGCATAAAAATGTCTGACTTGCTTAGGGATAGGATTTTAATTTTGAAGAAGTACCGCAGCAATATGAGATAAATCTCCTAAGAGATTAAGAAGCTAAAAGTTTAAGCCACCAAAAATAAAATCCTCGTAAAATTCTTCCACAGATTAAAAGAGCGCTATATGGATTGCAAGGTGAAACAGGTTTCGTCAGCAGTTACTCACACCATTCAAGAGCCGAATAAAAGTAGTACCCTACAAAGAGTAGCAAATCTTTAAGGTGGATCACAACTGTTGTGAATTATGGAATCACACAGGAATGTAAGCAGATACTGCTTGAAGTAAAATTAACTTGAAAGAAAATATATTAGAGAGAAATATATATTAGAGAGATTAAATAAAAATATTAGCACTGAGTTTTAGATTAACTTCGTATTGACCATTATCTGTTGAAAACGTAATATAACAGAAATAGTAATTGTAGCGGTCATCGGACTACATTTTTAAAAAGGCGCGCATCGGATGAAGAGAAAGGACTCTTATTGTTTCGATTTCGGAAATGCTGTAATATTTCCAGACGCTCATAAGTAACTTGTGCAAAATAAATTATAATATGAATAAGTTACATCTTACTTTCTAAGGTTTTATCAAGCATTCTAATGTGCACATAGTGTAAAACACTAGTGTAATTACCAGAAATGGAAGGATTTGTAATCTTACGTATTTGTTGCTCTCATGGTAAGCTAGCAGTGGACAGTTTGAAATCTATTAAATTTTTACGTACATAATATCAAAAATTAAATTAGAGATTAATAAAGAAACTTGGCACTGCATGATTTCTATTTCAAATTCCATTTATATTAAGAAATTAAACTATATTTATTCAAAACAAGTTGCATATCAGATGGCAAAGGATCGCAAGTAGCTCGCAACCCGCAGTTATAGTGTCGGATAGCCGTAGTTTGGCCATGTTTGCTTTATATTATATTATTTTTATACTGAATGCTTGTAATATAGTATCAAGTTCGGAAGTTTCAATTTCTCTTGAATATTTACCGCTTTAAAATTATGCATATTTAATCTACAGAGAAAAAATTGTATTACCTTCTGGTTTTTCAGGAAATGATAAAATATTTTAACTTTAAAAAAATACAAGGAATACAAAATTTTAAAAAAGAACAAATATATATTAATTATTAAGCTTATTTTTCTGCATAATTCAATATGTAACACAAGTACATAATAAGGAAGTTTTCACAGCTGTTGCAAAAAGGTGGAATTCTGCGAACATTTGGGGGCCATTAAGACGTTGTGATACGACTTTTACCTCGATGCTTTCACAACCGAAATATAACCTGAGAAAGAAGCAATAACGACGTCTAGGCGACAAAAGCCTCATCTGCAAAGACGTAATTAAGCCAACTTTGCAACGGTTGAAAAACAGTGGAGTTTCGCGGACATCTGGGCGTCTGAAAGACGACATATTACAACGTTTTTGAAACATCATCCGCGACGAGTTTGCAACGTCATTGCGACGTTGCCATGCTACTTGTGTTGGTAACAATAATTGCTTTATAAACTGAAATTGTTAATTCATGCAAATTTGTTAAGCTTTTGCATAATAAACTGTGTAAATCTGTATTAAATTTAATGTCTAATTGTTAAGAGAACAGAAAAATGCGTTTAGGAAATGCAGAAATATTTAAAATAAGCGATTCACATTAATCATCACATGAAACAAATTATACGATATTTTTACTTAATACAATTACTTAAATATATTGAAGCTGCACAACGCAAGAGAGTTATTTTAAATTTATAGCTTAAAAATCTCATAAAATTGTAATTTATCAATGAAGAAATAATGGTGAAAAAGAATGCACGTTTTGTACAACTAATGTAACAAAATATAAATATATATTTTCTGTAATTTAGTTTCCATAACCACGTTTTCCATCTACTGATTTTTGTACCCTTAACTATTAGTTCAGTATTACAGATTAAGCAACAAGTGGTTAATTTGAAAATTAAGATTGTAGTTAACTAATTTGGAAATTGTGATTGTGTTGATTTACAAAAGCTTTTAATTCAAAACGAAACATTTCGTTACATAATAAAATATTCAGATAGCTAAATGTCCTATAAATGTAGTAATAAAAGGATTTTTCTTTCATCCAGTTACCAAAATAATTTAGCTCTTTTCTGGAAGAAAAGCAATTAAGGAAGAGAGAAATGGAGAACAGAAAACAGTATTAAAAGCTAAACAATTAAAAGAAATATTCCAAGGCAAATAGAATTTTTTTTAATATTTCTATTTAGAGTGAGGGAAAAAAGGTATTAAATTAAGAAATATAGTTATTATTATAAGAAATATTACGAGCCAAAGAGTTTTTGGAAATTTCTATTTTGAAAGAGGGAAAAAAAGGTGTTAAATTAACAAATATAATTAAGTTTTTAATAAGCTATAATAAGACATCAGATTTTTAATACAATCTAGAAATTTTGGAAAAATATGAAGTGTCTATAAATATTAAATTCTAAAGAATGATGAAGAAAATCATGTAGCTTCTGGATAGGTAAAACTCAAAAGTATTTACAATATAATACGCTTAGAAAATGACTATATGATCCTTTTTGCATCATATATTCTACGTTCTGCATTTTCTGTACACTATGGTTGGTACAGATATGTAATAAACATAAATGGACTGCAGTTATATAAGCTTGAAAAGTGAGGTAAAACCTTAGTACGATGAGAGAATTTCAAACGATTATATTGAATATTTTCAATAATTTAGAAATTCCTAATATTAAGGAGATATTTTAATACCCTGAAGAGTATAACTCCTTACTGGATCACTAAAACATTGTTGTTGTTACCTGTTCACTACAACAGTAGTCCTGCGCTGCGCGACATGCATCTGCATCTTTAGTGACATTACAGTCATGAAACATTGCTGTGTTACATTCATGCACTATATGGCGTTATACTGAAGTCGCAATGCGTTGTTATGTAAATGTCACAGCGTAACTTCACAACAAGATCACAGTGTAACTGCACAACAATATCGCAGAGTGACTACTCATCAACATCTCAGTATGACTTCGCAATAATATCAGAATGCGACTTCAGATCAACGTCCCAATGTGACTTCACATCAACGTCGCAATGTGACGTCACAAAAACAGGATATTAAGCCATACCTGCAATATCATTGCAACACTGAGATCGTCACATTGTGACATGTTTGCAATGTCACAGCGACGTTGCCGTGCTGTTGGGGCCTGGGCAGCAGCTACAAAAACAAACAGAAACATCTTATAACATTTGCAAAATCAATGCTTGCGTATCATTTTGAATTCACCACGGTTTGTTCGAAACTCGGTAGTTCATAACGACCTGAATATTCTACCTATCGACACGAAAATTCTTAGTGTCACGCACAACTTCTATCAAAATTGTGCGGAACATTTCCACGAAATTGTCAGGAAAATTGGTGATTATGATTACCTTAACAACCACATAAGAGAGCCAGAATTATTCATCATGATGTCAGATGGCAACCTTTGAACTCTACTAATTTTACTTTATTGCTGCTTTGAACAGCGTACGATAGCCGAGCGTACTAATTACGTATGAAGTTACGAGTTCGAACCCAGAAGGCCTCCGAGAACAATTTTCTGGGGCTTGTAGATATTTTCATCTTTATTTTTATTTTAGTCTATTCTATTCAAGATTACAATACATTCATGTTTTTCTGTGAGATTTCTAAGTTTTCAAAAATTAAGTTCACTCCCATTGTGAACTTCAAAGTTAGCGGGACTTATGTATATTAATTTTATTTTACTTCTCATCTTTTATGTACTTCTACTGGATTTTGAGCTGCTGATACTCAGTGAAATGCTATTTAATTGTTTATATTGCTATTCACGAAGATTTCTACCCTTGCAATCTACAAACATGATGACTGTACAAATTACGACTTCTCATCTGAGACTTCTGCCTGAAGTTTCATGTCCTTCCGTCCTGTAAAGATTTTACGTTTCTACTTGTGATTGCCTTAAGGGAAAAGAGATTTATAGAAGTAAAGGCTTAAATACAGCCGAAGACTTTTTTTAGATAGACGATCTACGGATATATTATTGGCAGAGTGTAATGAATGATGTTCTGAGGTTTGGTACATTTCGTGCAGTCAGTAATAATGGCTCATTTGCGAGTGCGTCATAATTGATGTCCTCTGTTTCCGTTTATTATTTTCCTCTTCAAAATAAAATTTGATTTAAGGCGATAAAGTAGATATGTTGAGAATAGAAACTACGTTCATTGAACATATGTTTGAACCAATCACACTGCGACCTTTGAAAATAGCTGAAGTTTGTGGATGTATCTTAAGCGTGATTGGCTAATGAAGGGCAAATTAGTAGCACTTCGAAATGTGTTTCGACAGAAACTAAAACTAGTGGGATCATGTGATTTTTGTGACTAAAGGGGCATATTGGTATGTGGTAGTGAAAGTTGTGTGGTTAGCATTCGTTAAGGCTACCAATTTAATTGTGTCACTCACTGAACTGAACAGAAAATGAAATATTAGCTCACTTTTTATAAAGCTGAAATTGCGTAAATCTCTTTGTTTACAAATTTGTGTTGTATTTATTGTGATAAGAACAGCTGCTGTATGATATGTTTTAAAAATATGTTTATTTGAAATTTAATTCCTAGCTGTGTCAGGTATTCTTTTTCTGTTATTATTTGTGAATAGGTGTTATGCTTATTTTTTATGAGTTTTCTTGTTTTATTTATTAGCAGGAAAGGGGCGTTTTCGCACCCTGTTGGTTTTCCTGTTTGATTCTCGGTGTTCTATAAAACTATTTGCTCATGTGATTATTAATGAAATATTACGTATCATCACGTGTATATTAAAATTCTCTGGCATATTAATTCTGTGTATTTGTGTGTGTTATTTAGTTTACACTTTTACTTACTGTTATAGGGATTGCACAATTTTAAGTTTGTTTTCTGTGCAGTTAAGTATGCGATTAGTATTGCTGCCATGTGACAGTTGTGATTTTATTTTCACTGACAATTAAAAAGTTTTATTCACAGTTATCGCTAATTATTCACTCGGCAGTATGTGCCTTTTTGAGTATTTCGTGGCTACATTTCAATTCTGTTGATAGTATTTCTGAATATGCACTGTAATTTAGAGTAGTGAGAAACGCGAGTTTTAAGTATGTTTTGAGAAAAGGTTTAAAATATTGCAGTTTCTTAGATCCAAAACAATTCGCCAAATTTTACTGTTGTTGGTGGAATGATATAAATTTTGTTTTATCATACAGTAAGGATGGATAAAAAATTGCATGTGAAACCTACCAGTATTGAATGAGAATAGTGCAAATGTTCTTTAGACCAAAATGTATTTTTTGCATAGTTTTATTGCTTATCAACACTGATCAGTTTTTTTTGTTGTTGTTGTTTTGTTTTGTTTCCAATGTTATTTGCGCGTGCGAAAAAATAAAAATTTAAAAATTATTCTAGTTAATAACTGCAGAAATAGATTCGCATAAGTTTGTTGGTTGTGAACAAAAGCATTCCATTTCAAAGTCGTGTTTTCAAAGCATTAGTTATTTGTGGTTTTTCATTCTCGAGGAATCGGAAAATGAGGTAGCTTCTTCATTCCTGGATTGTAATTGTAACAACTGTTTTATCCTGATATTTGGACTACACTGGGAACTATTTTATTCATGTGTGTATTTTTCTCGTGAGAGAATGTTAATTTTCTTCTGCACTGTTGGTGGTGTAGCTCCATGTAGTATTTCTTCACACAGAGTTTTATGACATGTTTGTCATCTCCTCTCCAACCATGTTGCCAATCATTTCTCTTGGACAGGATGTACTAACTTGTTTTCCTGAAGTGTAATTGCGAGTCAAATATTGAGTGACGATGAATAGGGGGTTTACTTTAATATTCATTCGTGACATTCCTTGCATATGTGTGCATTGATTTCAAGTCGGCCGTGTGAAGTTTGGCTAAGATTATGTTGCACATATCTCTGAGATATTAAGGACGGAATATGAGAATATTCCAGAAAAATTCTTATCTTTGTATCATATACTATGTTTTAGGAATATTCCAGAAAATTAGGATGTAAACAAAAAATAAATCTGTTATGTTCTTGATATCTAATGATTTTTCCTTGGGCTTTTATGAAATAACTATTATAATCCCCCTTGCCTTTTTTTTCCCAAGGCTTGCTATGCTTTTAAAAATATATGAAAGGTGTTTTCTCGTGTATAAGAATATTTCCATTAATTTGTCACGAAATGCCTTGGGAATATTCTTTAGGTACACCGTTCTTTAATAAAGTGTTCAAGTACAGACAGTATGGCATTGAAGGATTTTAATCACTGAGACTTACATCTGAACCATTTAACCAAATAAGAAGTCGATTTTAATTTATTTCAATGCCTAAAAGAAACTGGTCAGTAGATTTGATTTGGTTTTAAAGTGGTTTATTATATTTAATGTTTCAAGATTTTACCAGTTTTATATTAGAGTTCATATTCAGAGTTCATGTATCTCTTCATCTCAGAAATAATCAGTTTTCATAAGTATACTAATTTATTTTAGGAGTCTGCTTTTGTTTAAATTGAGATGAAATATATTCAGTTTATGTTTGGCACATCTTGGCTTTCAGGCTATGTGTAAGTAAATTTATCACCATCATCCAGTAGATTAGAAGAATATTACAAATTGGAAAGTGCTTGGAATATTTCTCAAAAATCATGAAATATTTTCTGAAGATTTGACTGAAATGTTACTTATTACTTTCAAATGTTTTCCTTATTTTGTGGAATGCTGTGGAATAAAAATCCTGTACGAGACACAGCAAAAAGTATTCTGTGCTGTTTCAAGGCAAAAGCTTAAAAACAGTCTTTTGGTGAATTATTTTGCCTTTATGAACATTGTAAAATGTCACTATTTTATAATTTTCTAATTTTTTATTGAAATTAATTTTGGAGTTAAAATGTGACCCTACATTTAGGATCATTTAAGCATACTGTTTAATAAGTGGTTCGTGTTTTTTAATTTTTCTGATTCGGATATTCTCACTATAGAAATTGTAGAAATTTAAATCATAGTTACCTTTGTAATCTTTCTGTTCTTAGTTACCTTTGTAATCTTTCTGTTCTTAGTTACCTTTGTAATCTTTCTGTTCTGATCACGATTGTATATTTTTACAATTTTATATAAAGTTTTAAAGGTATATATATAATGGGCAATGTAGGTCTGTCAACGGTTTGTTATTTCTCATCATGTGCTATAACTATCTATTCTATAACTGCA
>KK122282.1:311604-352427 GCA_000611955.2 Stegodyphus mimosarum
GAACAAAAAAAAAAAAAAGTACAGTTTAATTTAATGATTTATTAAATATAATTTAATGAAATTTTTTTTATTAAATAACATGTTTTTCTTATGTTGATTTTGAATGAAGCAAAGTGTCTAAAGAAATACAGTAGAAGTCCAGAAATCCGCAATGCTTGGGACCAGAGGGTGTGCGGATTTTAGGATTTTGCGGATTGCAGGACAGAAAAGCCAAATTGTTATATTCAGATATGATGCAAAATAAATAAGCCATATTAGATACATTTACTTAATATATTATGCACAATAAATGTACATTATTACATTATGTTATTGTATGCGTTAGATTATTATATATATATATATATTATTCAGTTATATTAGTGATTACAGGAATATTTTAAAGCAGTAAGGACATATACAATAGAGGCATGTAAAAATAAGGGATACTAATGAAGCATAAAATATTTCATTTTTTTTTATTGTTTCAAACATTTATCTGATAGAGGTTTGTTTTAAAACTTTAGGTGCTTCAGAGAAATTTTTTTTTTTTTTTTTTTTTTAATTTTTACGACTGTGTGACACGCTCTGTTGTTCTAAATATTTTAGGTATTTTTCACCATGTTCCAAACCCTCATTAAAAGATGTTTTCTCACTCCTATAAAATTCATTATCTGTGTCGGTGTCGGAATCGTTTTCTTGCTGTAGCGAGTTCAAAACAGAGCAAATGATTTCATCATCGGTTTTCTGATGTGCCAGTGTTGGCTCATGTGAACACATCATCCATACTAAAAACCTCTTCAGGGCTAAGATTTTTTTTCTGCCACTAACACAGAATCATTATTATTCGGTAATTATGACGTCATTATTGGATAAATATTTTTTCTTTGGTATTTCATTCTCCATTCTGCAGTTTCTAGAACCTATAAATTAAATGTTTATATTTTGAGAGACAGTGCAGATTTCAGGAGTTGGAGGATTTCAGGTCGGCGGATTTTTGGTATTTGACTGTATATGCAAAAGAAAAATATGTTTTAAGAAGAATTAATTTTATGTGTAAATGTTTGTTTCAGTATTGTGTGTAGTTTTTTTCCTAGTTAAATTCATTAAGTATTCAGTTTAGTATAATTTTATATATTTTCTGCAGATGGTCACATATAAGGAATTGTTTTAGGAATTTTTGGCTTCTCTGGCATGAAAAGTAAGTATTAGATGTTTAAAGTGAGAGATGAGATGATAATTATTTTGAGGAAATAGCTGAAACATCAAAAAAATAATGTAAGAAAATTCAATGTCTGTTAATTCTCACCTTTGAATCAGTAATTGGGTTTTAAGCCTCAGTAGTTAGTATTTTAAGTTTTATCTAGTTATCCTTATGTAGTTGCTGTTTTATTTTTTTAAAAAAATGACTATTATTCTCAGTTATATATGTAAATATTTAGTTTATTTTTTAAATTTCGCTCTCGGAAATGTTACGTGGCAGGATAATTTGATTAATGCACATAAATGCAATAAATATTATAAAGATATAAGCTGTTTCAAATGCTCATCTGTCGTGAAAAATGTATTTTTATTAGTTGATGAAATATTTGTGTACATCTACATAAATCATTCAGTATCCAGAGCATCATGAGAATGGTAGTGGAGCAAGGGGGTCACCTGCCCCCCTTTCCTGAGTGCAGCATCTAAGGGGCACCAGATTGATTTTTCCCATTGCATTTTGGCAAGCAGGAGGGTGTGCAAAATCTTCAGTTATCTCCGGGCTCTGAAAACTCAACCTAAGCCTCTGCTTGAGAACAAGAATTAGTTTATAACCTAGCATTATATAGTGCATTTAATAAATTGTATTTTTTATAAAATTACATTACTTTTAGTAAAGTAATTTCTTAATGATAATTTTTAGTCAAAATAAGTAAATAATAAAAACAAATGCTTTAAATATTATGGTGTAACTTATACAGTAATTCTTTATATGATTGCTATTAAGAAATATAGGGCAGAATAGTTTGGTGAATTCTTCATGTTGTTACATGCCAAACTAATGTGGCTATACTCCCAAAAGCTATATCTGTAACTTGGCTGTTGGTCATGAAAGCCTATAATAATCTCCCCTACCTAATTTTGTATTTATGACTAAATGAAAAGATATTGCGTAAATATTTTAGCCTCTTCAGATTGACTAATTAGTTTCATTAATCAATATACAAATTATTTCCCCTTCTGAAACTTCCCTGCACTGAGAAGCAATTGTTGCCAGATATCAAATGACATTTCAACTTTTGAATCCTTTTGTCCTGAGAATGACCAAGTGAATACTGTTCTGAAATACTGATAGTTTACTGTTCCTGGTAGCTTAGCATGCTGATGTATATTTGTGTAGTTTTCCTCCTGTGTAGCATAAATAGACTAATTTTCAATGAAACTCCTTTTACAAAGACATCCCTTCTGACAGAAAGATAGACCTGCCTGTATGCTTTGCCGTAATCAAAATAATACAATTCTTTTACCTTCTTTATACCATTTTATAGGCTTGTGATACCTGCTCAGTTCGAAAGGAGTGATTTTGCTGTAATTTGAAATTTTCATATTTTGTTTTAAAACCATGAATGTGAGATTATTTTTAATGGCAGGAGATATGTATTTATACTGTGTTACTAGATTTTTAATCCCACAGAAAGATTGAGAAGACTTGGTGGTTTGTGATTTCCCTTTCCGTGTGACTGTTTTTTCTTCACAGAATTGTATAACATGTATTTCCAAAATTTGCTGTATAATGTTAATTTTATTTGCTTTAGAACAAAGAAACTTTTCGCAATAGAATTTTCTCTTATAGATATGTATGATATGAAAAGAAATATTTGTCATATGAGCACAACTAAACTTATCTTTGTTCCATGAACAGCTTTGTTATTGCTGCATTTATTTGATATTGTACATTTTATTATTTTAGAATGGATCCATTAGGTGTATCGCCTGAAATTGTTGATGCATCTACTTTAAAGAGATGGAATGAAATTAATCCTAGAGACTTACCAGATGCAAGCAATTTTGGAAATCAGGAAAAAGTTCATTCTTCAAGCCCTTTTCCATTTGATTCAAAAATAAATAGCAAAGTAGCTTTGTGGTAAGTAGCTTTATTTTTCATAACTGTTATTAATTTTTATATTTGTCTTATTGAGAGCTGCTGTACATAAATATATCTTTTAATGGATAGTCTGATGTAGATGTCTGAAGGAAAATATGGAAAATATGCTCACTGATTAAAGTATTTGACCATTAACTTATGTTTTAACTTTGTGATAGTTTCTGACTATCCACATCCCCTTTCTGAAAAGGCGTAACTTTTGCCAACTACTTTTTAGCTAAACTAAGATATGCAAGACGTCAGCCATTTTTAAAAAAGGCAGCATATTAAGAATTGCATAAAGCAGCAAACAATTAACAAAATTAAAAACTGAAGAAACATCCATAATGGAAACACTTGCCTTTTTTATGCACTAACTGCATGCACTGTTGTTTTCCTATGTACACAGTGAACTATTTTTGCTTTAAAAAGAAAATCAGAGAATGGCACAAATTGCAATTCTCACAAATTCAGTTATTTACAAAGTATAACTTCATGAAATGCAACTTTGTGCATTCTTATTATTACTAATTGCTGAATATAACAAAAATTGCTATTTGTGTAAGTATGAACAACTAATTGTTATTGGGCATGTGCAGGTCTCATAATTGGTTGTAATTAACGATTTTTAGTAGATTTTTAAAAAGTTCAACTATCATTACTTACTATTATGTTTTAAATTTAGGGCTGGAGATATATGTTCCCTGCGAATTCAAGTTATAGTTCATTCTACTAACGAAGCCTTAACAGATAGGAGTCCATTAAATGATAGATTGCTGAAAAGAGCTGGACCTCAGCTTAAAGAAGATCTTCTAAATCTTAAATGTATGTTTTTATTGCTATTTGTTAATGATGACTGTGGATATTTATTTACATTTGCTAATTCTAGTATGAAACTGCATGAACTTCAATTTGCCAAATTGATTATTGACTTTAATCATAAAGAACTCGATTATTTATAAATAGTGCCCGATTTGAAAAATTTATCTTTAATGTAGATATAAAGAAAGAAAAGCATTTTTAGTATTAAATATACTTAAACATTTTAACTAGCATGAAACTGATTGATCATACATCATCTTATATTCTGTTTACAGGGGAATTCTAAACCTTTTCAAATTACGTGTGATTCTTAAAGGGAAATAACCATATGGCTTTATACAGTTATGGTGATATTGTTGTAACCAAAATTTCTTCATTGTCTGTTGCAAAGTGTAATTTTTTAAATGTGACATATTATTTTTTAATCTTGGCATTGAATCGTATATATTGAAGTTTACCCAATTGTTAGTTACAATGATTGACTTGAAACTAAAAATCTTTATAAAATCTTTCCAAAATTTAATACATAGAAGGCACTCTCAGCTAATCTATGGTAGGAAATTAGAGAGGAATTATGTAACACTAAATTGTTTTGATAATAAAATTGGGCGTCTTTTGTTGTGATGAGATATATGTGTTAATCAATAAAATATATTACTTGATAGCAAAATTGGATTAAGAAAGAACATTAGGATGTTGAAAAACCTGTGATACAGGCCCATAACCATTAAAATATTTAACATATTTGTTGTCATCTACAAGAACACTCATAGTTAGCAAACTGAGTTTACTTATCAGCTATGAAATAACTTGATATTGATAGCCTTATGTAAATCACCAAGTTTGAGAATTATCATAACAAATACATGCAGCATTTAGGTGTCTGGTATATAGGAAAGACTAAATAATACACTTGATGAACTGAAATGGATCAAAAACCTTTGCCGAATGCTGACTTGTGGGACTCGATTTTTGCGCATATACATTATCTTAAATGTCTCCATTTAACTTATTTAATGTGAAAATTTCAATTATGTGCTGTGGGCTGCAGAGTGTCAGTCACATTGCAGTAGTCATCTTTAAAGACTGGTTTGAAAATTCATTTATTAAAGCAGTTAAACATTGCTTAGGGCATTAAGTTCTCCTTATTTTTGATAATGCTCCAGTACACTGTACTGAAGCCCTCACAACATTGCATCTAACTGTTGAGGTTTTATTCCTTCTTCCAAGCACCACTTTCTTATTCCATCCAGTGGATCAAAGAATCATAGACATTCAAAACATATTATGTCAGGCTTGTTTAAGTATCTGCAAATAAAGGACTTAGACAAAGGAAGGCTTAACACACCAATGGCTTTTTACAAGCAATTCAACATAAAGCACTGCATAAAAATGATTTAATTCGCATGGGAACAAGTGAATTCATCAACAATGAATGCTTGCTGACATCTTCAGCCGGAAGTTGTAAACAATTTTAAAAGTATCCTTCGACTGAAAATGAAGCCAAGAAAATCCTACAAACTGCAAAAGAAGTACATGGTGAAGGATTTTCAAATATGGTAGAAGAAAAAATGAAAGAATTGGTATAGAATTATGATCATGAAATGACAAATCAAGAATTGTATGATCTTATAATACTAACGGACGGTGACCATTAGTGAAGATAAAGACCATTTAATACACAAGAAATTAATTTACTAGAAAAAGCACAGGAACTCTGATTTTGTAATGAAGATTGATCCAAATGAAGAAAGAAGAGGGCTGTTTGTGGGAGGTATTGAAAACTTCGCAGTCCTTATTGCAAAATGGTTAGTGAGTTGCATCAGACATTGCCTCAAGCAAAATTCGTCAATTATTTAAAAAAAATAATTGTATACTATGCCTACTTATTAAAGCAGTGATAAAAAGCCTTTCGATTAACATCTTTGGTACTTACGTAAAAACCCATCGACCATTTTTGCCTATTAATGAAAGATGCCAAACTATGCAATTTTTTTGCCAAAAATGGAAAAGTCTTCTTTAAACATGTTGGGTTTGGTATACCCTTGATTACACATGTTAGTTATTATTCTTGAGTAAAGACCCCCTTTTTTCCCTCTGTCATGTATTTTCAAAAAAGAAATGATTAAAATTTGGACCTGCCTACTACAGAAGACCATGCTGTTGAATATTATCAAAGTTATGGAATCTAACGGGCCTAAAAAAATGTTAATGGCCACGATATGGTGCTTTATTTAAAAACTGAGAAGCAATAACCTTGCAACATTAAGGCTTGTGCAAAGCGAGTGTCAATTCAAAAGGGAACATGGTTCGAGGGTTTGGCATGATTGGCGGCGTCTCTTGTGGTCGACGAGGTTTTTCATAAGTACCAGATCTTTTTTTCCCCCTTTAATTACAATAATATTTAGGTTTGCATAAATTATGCATATTTTCTTATCTAATCTAAAAACAAATTGGGTTTATCAAATTTTAAAAACAAATTAGGTTTACCTAGGTTTGCTAACATTCTTGTGCAATGACATGTGTAAAAATAATGGAAAATAACATATCACATGTGCAGGAGTTTGTTGTGAACATGCAGAACAGGCGAATTACTCTTTTCTAGTTTAGTTATTTTGCATTTGCACAGAGAGCAAATAAGACAAATAATTTAAAAGCGTAAAACACTAATAGGATTTGGCTTGTGTGAATGGATTCACTATTTCAGTTTTGGTAATGAATTCACTATTTCAGTTTTGGTAATGAATTCATTAATTTAAAAAGTTCCTGTTTATAGCATTATGTAAGATATATATATATATATATAAGGTCATCTGGAAAGGTCTGCAAATTTGTGTTTTTTGAGGGAAATATATTTCAGTGTCCCCTTTTGGCGAAAATTGGCGGATTTTTTATTGCGCCATTCCTGTTTACATGCAACACCCTCCTAAGTAAAATTGCATCTAAAACATGGTGCAATAAAACATAATTAAAACATACAAAAAATTATGATCTCAGTAAACTGCATTTTAAATGAAAATAAAACGAGGAAATAACATAAAAAGGGAAATATGCTATCTAAACTGAGTAGCAATAAAAGGAAATATTGATTAAACTTATTTAGAAATTTCTGTGTCTTCAGTGTGTGCCACACAGAATTCCTTAACAGCATCCAAAAACTGTTTAAAATATCTGAACTAGAATTCGTATACTACCGTTGCCACATAAATTCACAAAAGTAAGAATAAAAAATATGCCCTGTAATGCCAGACTGTAGGTGTCATTCCTTTCAAAAATCCCATTCTATTACACCCCACATACTTTTGATGGTGTTGATATGAGCTTTGGTTTCTGGATCTTTAAATGCCTACGTGGTTTACTGAGAGGGGAACCAAAGCCATTACCAGAAAGACAGTCGTAGAACTTCCAGCAGTCGGGTATGATTGTGGTTCAGGTAAGATATTCCATTAAATTACATGCAATAAAGTTTCTTTTCTTCTTTCCTCAACCACTTAAAATGAAAACACCTACCGCTTCCTGAATGCTTTCTTTCCCATTTGTTTCAAATTGTACAGAAACTGCAAGTTAATGTAATTGCCAGCAGCCGTTTTATGGTTTAAAGCACAAAATAAGTAGCATACTTCCTAACCAACATCTAACACAGAAATAAACCCTGAGAAATATTCTGTCAACAATCAAAATAAGTGCGATCATGCATTACAACCAATCACGTGATAGGGTCCAACCAGTCATGCCATGATAGGGTTTCCAAAACATACACTGTAAAAGACTCAGGTTACCATAAATAAAACAACTTGGCAATAATCAAAGGGTATCCTAAAAATAGACTACCTGTATTTTCTAATTTTTTTGTTACTGCTGATAAGAAGTGACCTTGATCGAAGGAAAACAGCTGACACACTTGAAAAACATGGTGGTGCTTTCCATTTGATGTAGTCATCAGAAAGCCATCTGGAATTGGATATTGTAAAATTTTCATTAGAAATATAATCTTGCCTCATTGCACATTTAATTAAAATAAGCTGACAGGAAAGAGGCTTTATATATTATTTTCACATTTTAGGCTTTCTGAGGACGTTTTAATTACCTTTTTGCTTAAATTTGATTGAAAGAACACATGAATTGCAAACGAGCATTTTATAATAATTTAAACACTGATTAAAAATTACTGCTGCTATGAAAAATTAGAAAGTGGTTTTTAAGATAAGAATAATGATAATCAATATTTTAACTATGCTGAAGTACTTCATTTATGTGCGTTTCATAATGAAAAAAGTTACAACTATCATTTTTTACATATTCAACACTTGTAAATGAAAGACTACATTAATTAGTTTATAAATGTCATTAAAATTATTTTGTGTAAGAAATTACCTAAATATCGTAGCAAAAAAGCCTGATTCTAACATTCATAGTTAAAAGAGATAACCTAACAAACATCCATGACTGCAATATTTAAAGAAGTGGAGTTTGGAACTATGGGTAACATAACAAAAGTAATAGAACTGCAATTTACAATTAATAAAAAAATGCTAAATGTAATTTAACTATATAATTAAAAATGTTGTAATTAATGGGCTGCAAGATTTTATTAGTGTAATGTTGATTTTTCTTTACACTGCTTAAAAGTCTCTATTTATTTTTAGTTTCTATATTTTAAGATAATGGGAGATTGCTATGATCATTTCATGCTCTTTTTAAACTCGGAACAGAAAAGATTTGTATGATATACATGTTACCATGCTGTGTCCATTAAAACCTGCTCTTGGTTAGTTAGCATATGAAATTTGTTCTTTTTGCCATGAATTTCTTTCTGTTACAAGCAAACAAAAATTAAGCAAAGAAAATGGAATATACTTAAATTCTTACTCTCCGGATATGATGCCTATTGAGCATGGTTGCGATTCCATAAGATTGAACTTTGGCGTCATGTTGAAGCCATATGGCATGCTATTTCCCAGAGTTACATTGAGAATCTGTATGAATTAATGGCATGACATATAAAGGCTCTCATCGCTAAGGACACACTAAATACTGATTTCCGACATTCTATTTTATTTTTTGCAAATTTGATCACTTATTTGTACCTTTATCAGTAATATGTAGAATAAATTTCTTTAATTTCGGACAATTCCTTCATGGTGTTGAATTTTTCACAAACATTTGTGGAAAAAAATGGACAAGATTTTAAATTTTAGTTTCACATCATGGTTCTTGAATATTCAGGGGTCATATCCAAATCAAAGAGCAATATATTTAAATTTGTGTATAATTAAAAATACTTTATTAGGTAAGGTAATATGTAGAATAAATTTCTTTAATTTCGGACAATTCCTTCATGGTGTTGAATTTTTCACAAACATTTGTGGAAAAAAATGGACAAGATTTTAAATTTTAGTTTCACATCATGGTTCTTGAATATTCAGGGGTCATATCCAAATCAAAGAGCAATATATTTAAATTTGTGTATAATTAAAAATACTTTATTAGGTAAGAAAAAAAAGGTTTGTTACTTTAAGTGATGAGCAGTGCTGTGCAAACTGTCATGAAACACTTTGATCAGTACAGATTTTTTCAAAAAGTTCTCGTACAATTTTTAAAAAATGTACTACGGAAAACTGTGGAGGCTTCAGTATTAACAAATAGTGAATTCCTTGTATTATTTTAGTATTATTGCAAGCATTTAAAGGGGAAAATATTTTTAGTGCTGTGAATTTTATTGCAGGGCTATTAGATTATGGATTGGATCGGATAATTTAATTTATGCCAAAGTATGTGTATGCCGTCTGTCTAAGAGGGGCAATGCCTTTGGGAGGCCATTTAATGGAAACTGGCTCGTGTCCATGTTACACATGGGGAAAACTCCCATGCAGCCAGCTTCACTGGGGGAAAACCTTTGGAACTCCCATGCAGCCACCATGTTCCCCAGGATTCAAACCTTGGTTGAATTACCAATGTTTCGTGATTTTACTACTTGGCAGCTGATGGGCTTTATTAGATCATGATCTTGAATTAACAAAAGTGCTTGTGAATGTTAGTAACATATTTTTAGCATATGAACATTTGTAAATTATTCCTACAAAAAATGCTTTTGGCATACTAGATGTAACAAAATTATTAATTAATAGTGTGCATTAGTGAATCACAAAAGAATGCTACTAAATGACATTGGAAAATGAAATTGAATTACCATAATTTATTTTTTAACCAGCCCCTGAAAAAAAGCCGATAACGGTAATGAAAAATGTAAAAAAATCTCAAATTTCGAAATGTACAATTTTAGCAGTGTTTGTAATGTAGGAGTCTAAGCTTTTTTTTTGATGATTTTTTAGAATGAGTATAAACTTTTATCATAGGCTGGGGGGATAAAAGTTAGTTCCATAATTTTTAAGAAACTGGTGATTTAAAAATTCTATAATTTGTCATTTAAAATATTTTAGTAACTGAAGTTCTATGCCGAATGGTTATGAAAATAAAGGCCACATAAGGACTTTTGCAGGGATGTAATATGTATGTTTTGGTATGCAATCATAGTAATGAAAAAAAGAACTACTCTTAATAAATGCATGGACCATTTCATATTATTATGAAGCATGATTGAAATTATATTTAATAAAATTTGGCTTTTTACAAATATATATTTACTTTATTTTGAATCAGCATGCAAAACTGGTGAAGCAAAGCTGACCAAAGGCTATAATTTACCTGCTCGATATGTGATTCACACCGTGGGGCCAAAATTTAATGTTAAATACCAGACAGCTGCAGAAAGTGCTTTGTTTTCCTGTTATTTCAAGGTTTTGCAACTTGTCAAGTAAGTTTGTTTTTAAACTGCTATGTTTTTGAAGTGCAACCTGAAGAGGTTACTAAGTTATGTATGTTAAATGGTGATTTTTAAAATAATGTATTAACAAGAAAAGCTGTTGAACTTCCTGTCTACAGTTGCTTTGAAACTTTCAAGGATAATAAAACGTGAACAAAACAACAAGTGCATTTCCATTTTACAATTGACCTCGATCCTCTAAACAGGATGCGTAAAGTGGTGTGCACATGCCCTCGATATATATACCTACAAACCACCAAACAATGTATCTATAAGTTACAAAAAGCATATTCCTGTCTACCACATGTATTGTATAGCAGTGACTTGATTGGTGTGATATTGAGTATGCATATATTTACTGCTAACAAATAGTGTTAATGAGTATATTGTATCCATAGTGAAATGGCTAGTGATAAGTATCGAACAAAGTACAACCAATTGTGACAAGCCTTTATAGAGATAGACCTCTGGAACATGATGTGTCATGAATTTGACAGCATGTGTGTACAACAGAAATTCCAGAAGGCATGTAGCTTGGAAGTTGCAGCTTATTACTAGCATTTAAAGTATGCCAAAGAGTAGTCCCAGTTTTAAATCCAGTATGCATTTCTTTATCATCTTGAATACTTTGTCAATTTCAGACATATACATTACTGTGTGTGTTATGTAACACTCTTGGCTGAGAATCTAATGCCATCAGTACCAACTTGGTGATGCATGCCTGGTCAATTTCAGGCATATACTGTACTGTGTGTGATCACTCTTGGCTGAAAATCTAATGCCATCAGTACCAACTTGGTAATGCAAGCTTTAACTTAAGTTTCCAGCTGTGACATGTAGTGATGTAAGCATGCTATATATGCAGCATTATGCTGAGGTGAATATTTTCTCTGGAAGTAGAGATGTCCCAAAACTTAGATTCATCACATGTGGTTGTGGATGTTGCAGATGCTTGCAAAACTTTCAAAAGTCCTGTTCTGATAGTTGCAGTTGACGCAAACTTCCATACTTTGTGCTTTCTGTCTTTTTCACGCCCATGAAACCATGACCACTCATGTAAGTTTCATGGCAGTTGTCATTTAGAAGTTTTGTGCTTTCCTTGTAAAATGTTCAAGTAAATGTTGCTGATTTTTTTAGAATAATATGCATGACAATCAAATTTCTAAAACATTGTGTTTCTGTCTTCTATTAAGGTGACTGATGGAACAGAAATGCAGTTTATTTTCTTTAATTTTTTGTCTGCGTTCTCTCTTATTCTTTTTTAAATGTAGCAAAAGCAGAATATCAATGCAGTCTTTTGTAAATTTGTAACAAGTAAGGATTTTAATGGTTCATCATTTTATTAACTATTTTTTATTTTTGATAAAGATTAAGTTCAGTAAGCATAGTCTTATTTGCAAATCACTTCCAAATAAAATATTTATGTAGGGGGGGGGAGTTTTAGATGCAGTATTGATTGCGTGATCATTAGTCCCAGAATAACTGTAGATAGCCTTGCCATTAAAATCCCTTAATGGCATGGTTCAACTGACCAAGATTCTTTTATCTTGTTTATGGACTGTTTTTGGGAAAAACATATTTCAGGGTATCCTCTTGGTGAAAATTGGCAATTTTTTTGGCACCATTCTCATTTACATGCAATACCCTTCCAATTAAAATAGCATCAAAAATATAATGCAGTAAAATATAATTAAAACATAAAAAATATAATCTCAATAAACTGTACTTTAAATCAAAATAAAACAAGGAAATTACACAGTCCAGTCACATTAATGTGACCACCACGTACTTTCCATGTCAGAGTTAAATAACCAATCACAGAAGGCAGGTGGCAGCACAGTGCAGTTGAGCGTATATAAAGGGTGTGTGAGGGCTTCGGAAAACATTTCAATCGTTGGCGTAATGCAGAAACGAAGCGATTTATCCGATTTCCAAAAGGGCATGATCATTGGCTTTCGGGCCAAGGGTGGAAGCATTTCCGAAACGGCTGAGTTTGTGAACTGTTCGCGTGCCGCCGTGGTAAAAGTGTACCGTGCATGGCAAAATGGGACTGTCCAAAATCAGCGACGTGGCAAATGTGGTGCACTACGGGCCATAGATGACAGAGGCGAACGACGGTTGCGGAGATGCGTTCGGGCAGATAGACGGGCTACCGTTGAGCAACTGACCACCAAAATGAACCAAGGGGCTACCAAAAGTGTCTCCCAAAGTACTATTCAGCGAACATTGCTGCGTCTGGGCCTCCGAAGCAGACGCCTGGTTCGTGCACCTATGCTGACTGCTGTTCATCGACGGCGAAGGCTAGAATTTGCACGCCAGTACAGCAGCTGGACGTCCACTGAGTGGCGACAGGTTGCGTTTTCGGATGAATCGCGTTTTATGCTCCATCGGACAGATGGACGTTGGCGTATAAGGCGTGAAACCTCTGAAAGGAACCACCCTGCAACCATTGCCGGAACGGTCCAAGCTGGAGGCGGGAGCATTATGGTCTGGGGAATGTTTTCCTGGCATTCTCTAGGTTCACTGATCATTGTGGAAGGCACAATGGATCAATACAAGTACGCATCTGTCCTTGCGGACCATGTTCACCCCTACATGCGCATTGTTTTTCCTCAGGATGATGGCATCTTCCAGCAGGACAATGCGAGGTGCCATACAGCTGCCAGTGTACGTGCGTGGTTCGAAGAGCACCAGGATGAGTTTACCGTCCTCCCCTGGCCAGCAAACTCACCTGACTTAAACCCAATCGAGCATCTGTGGGACCATCTCGATCGAGTTGTTCGCGCCATGGATCCTCAACCGCGTAATCTAGCGCAGCTGGCCACGGCATTAGAGTCGGCATGGCTCAACATCCCAGAGAACACCTTCAGGGACCTATGTGACTCTCTTCCTGCACGTCTCGCAGCAGTCCGCTCTGCGAAAGGTGGTTATTCTGGCTTTTGACAGATGGTCACATTAATGTGACTGGACTGTGTATATAGATATGGAAATACATGTTATCTAATCTGTGTAGTACAAAAAGGGAATATTGCCTTATTACGAAATTTCTGTCTTCCAATGTGTCACACACAGAATTCCTTAACAGCATCCAAAAACTGTTTAAAATTATCTGAACTAGAATCTGTGTACTGTCATTGCCACATAAATTCACAAAAGTAAAAATCAAAAATATCCATTCAGCCAGACTGTTGGTGGCATTTCTTTGAAAATCCCTTTTTATTACACCCCTCATACCTTCTGTAGTGTTGATATGAGCTCCAGTTTCCAAATCCTTAAATCTCACTGCGTAATTTACTGAGAGGTGAATGAAGCCATTTAAATCATGTACACACCAGTCATTCAATGTTTTCTTTCACATTCATTCCAAAGAGTGCATAAACTTCAGGTTAATCGTACCACCAGCAGGCATTTTATGGTGTAAAGCACAAACTAAGCAATGTACTTCCTAACCAACATCCAATGCATAAATAATCCCTAAGAAATATTTTCCCAACAGTCAAAATCATCACAATCACGCATTGCCACCAGTCACGTCATAATATTCTTTACATAACATTCAACATAAAATACTGAGGTTACCATAAATTAAACAACAACTTGGTCATAAATGAAACACCAGCTTTGCGGTAATAAGTAAATAGAGACTACCCCTGTTTTTGACACTCCTAGAGGGGTGTAATTGCTTTTGCTGAGAGTCTTTGTCTACACTTTTACCCAGTTACTTGAAGTCTAAAGCTGAGGTTCCATAATGGTGTGTTTTTTATTTATTTAAAATTGATACTTTCTTTTCAGATGTATTTGATTTTTTTTAAAGCTTAAACACCCTATAGCGAAACCAAAGCAAATAAAATTAAACGGGTAATGAATGTTTAATTATAAAAATTTCTAGTACTTTTCACTTTTGCATTTTGAAGCATAGACACTTTTTCAGATGTCAGGATAAACTAGTTCATACTCTGTATAAATGCATGTATAAAAGCTAAAAAATACACGTTGCAATAATGTCCCTTAAAACATCCTGCATTGCTTTGTCATAAACCAGTCCAGTCCAATCATCCCAGATTTAAATCCTCACTTACAAACTTGCCATTTTCAGGTTTTCCCATGTATAGCATGAATGTAAGCCAATTTTGATTAGAAAATCCATCCTCCCCAGAATAAGTAGCAAGAGGTATTTTGCAATAATTGAATAATTCAAACCAGCTTTTTTTTTTTTTTTTTTGTAATTAGAAAAAACACCAATAAATGAAATGCTTTTCATTTGCAATTATAGCTGCCAAATATGTGCCATTGAATTTTATTTTTAGAACGTATTTGCATTTTTAACTTTTCATAAAATTTGCACTGTGTCAGAGGAAACTAAAGCAGCATTTCATTTTAATGTTAATTTTTCAAAATAATTGTGATCTCTAAAATATGTAAATAATAAACAAAATATTGGTAAATAATGAACAATTGTTACATTTGTCATGTGCATGTAACATCATGTAAAAAATAGCTTTTTTAAATGTTACTTTCATTCCGTAAAATATTTGAATATTTGTTACATTTTGTTTTGAAGTTGAATTTCATATCTATCCTTCTATAAATTGATTTTAGTGGTTAATAATTGGTACTAATATTTTATCATATGTAGTATTTTTTAACATATGAAATTGTAATGAATATTCTAATAGGCAAGTATTAGTTTTCTGAGGGTTATTTCTTTTTCTTCGTAAATTACTTTTATTTCAAATCATAATTATAAGTTATATAACTGTTTATTTCTGTCTAGTGTTTGTCCCCTTTTTATGAAAGCAATGAACTAAAATTATTGTTAAATGTACTGATTACATGTTTCAGAAGATACCTATTTCCTTAAATGTATACATTTGTTTTATATGCTTGCATTTATTATTACATGTATTTTACGTATATACATGTTATTACATTTAAACTTTTAACTCTGGGTAATTTTATGCTTTCAAATGCTACCTTAAGTCTGTTATTAGAAATAAGCTTTTGTAATAATAAATAGTAAGGTAAAATAATGATTTATGTTGTCATGAATGTCATGTAAAATTCCTCAAAAGTTCATCTGCATTTGATCTGAAATTGTAAAATACCACTCTTTTCGTCGTCCTCTAAATGAGCTTCCCTCAGAATGCATATTTCTTTCTGAAAATAAGTTTTTTTTTTTCTGGGGGAGGGGTCAGATCTTTATAGGAATTTCTAATAAAAATTGCTTTTTCCTAACTTCATAGTGCATACAAAAACTGAAAAATCTCTACTCTGTGTGTATGGGGGACATAGATCCAGAATATGAAAGAGCACCTGTTAAAATAATTCTTAAAACTTGTGTTAGACCAAAATATGTGTGAAAAAATGGCAACAAGGCACACCTTTTTCAGCAGCTTGCAGGGCACACCTTCTAGTTACTCTGCAGCTGTAAACAATTTTAGCCACATTCACTTGTCAAGCTTCCTGAAGCATTTAACTTCCTGGATAAGAAATTCCCTAAGGCAAAGTTAACTAGAATTTGATGGTTTCAATGATAAATTAATGCTAAAATATTAAGGAGTTGCTTGACTGCAGCAAAACATGCTAGTGCGATCTGTCGAAGGGAAGGGATGCCTTTATGAGGTTTTTCTAAAAGAAACTTGTTCCTATCTATGTGACATATGCGGATAGACAGAAAATGCCCATGCAACTACCCACTCACTGTGATTTCAACCAAAGTATTAGTGTTTGGGGACAATACTATTAAGTTGCTGGTGAGCTTGTTAAGGGGAAGAACTTTGTCTGCTAACTTGTGATTCTAAGACTAGAAGTTCGAAGAGCTTCTGGGCCTAAACGAGTTCATTCCTGTACTGTTAAGATATTGTACCTGGAAAAAGCAAAAACCTGTGAGCCACTTGGGAAGAAACAACCATGCAGCTAGCCTGTTCATCTGAGTAGTGTTGATTAGGGTATGATTTTTTTAGGAACTAACCCTGAGAAAGTGAACACAAGTATTGATCCCTGATCTCCTGGACCACTATCATAGAGTTCTATAAAGCTATCTTTTGCATATGCTTATTTTAAAATTAGTATGCTACTAGATTCAAATGAGAGTTATGTATTATTATTATTCAAATGAGAGCTATTATATTATTATATATACTATATTCGAGTAATATTTTACTCACGTCTTTCATATATTTAAATAAAATATTTAAGTATGGTATTAGGTACCCAAAATATTTAAGTACGGTATTAAAAGGTAGAAACATGAATTTATGAAATCATAAAATTTATTGTTTTTGGCAGTTCTGTCAAAAACAAAAGGTAAATACAGAAAAAATGCAGATGATTAACAACATGATTCGTAATTTCACAAACTAAAATGTGGATTAACAAAATTTGGGAAATAGGATATTTTTCTAAAAAAGGAAGCAACAGAAATCAGCCATATTAACAACAATTTTTACAAGTTATTCATGTGCACGAGAAGTGCATGATCCTTTAGTCTTCCTATCTTTCTGATGTGGGTAGATTGACCATATGTTTCACTTTGAAAATAATTTTTGTCTCAAGTTTCATTTTGTTTCCCAGGATCAAAGTGACTGATCACATTGTATACTGAGTTTGCAATTCAATAACTTTGCTATTTAGCTATTCCTGCAAGTCTTTTGTTCAAGTTCCAAATTGGCAAGCAAGGACACTGATATCAACGATTGTAGACCACATAGGATCAACAGTATATTCAGATTGTTGGTGAGCCTATGAAACAGATGGGCTTAAAGGCTAGTTTCAGCTGTTTAACTCTGATTCAGAGTTAAGAATTTAATATTGTTGATCCAACAACATGTGCTCACATCCAAAATGTGGAAAGATTATGGGGTTCTGTTAAATGGTTAAAAAAAAAGCCAAGGGCTAAAGCTCAACATTGTTTTGAGTTGTATCTTTCGGTAATCAAGTGACGGAAATTCTCTGGGAAAGGTGAGCCTTTTGATGCCATATTAAAAGCGATCATAGAGATGTGGCAGTAATAAACTATATGTTGAGTAGTTTAAACTTGGTTATAATCATGCCACTGTTTTGGTAACAGGAGCCGTGAAAAGCAACACAGAATTTATTTTCTTGCTGGTATAGTTATTTGGGGATTCAAAATCTAAGTGTTTTACCTTTTCAAATTTGTTCACCACTTCATCGCATTTTTTCATTTTGTTTACATGCATTTTACAAAATATTAAAAAAGGATAATAGCAGTTTGATGTATCGCCCTAAAAAAATTGCAAAATGCTGAACTTTAAAGTATGCAGAATCAATTTATATTTAAAATTGAACTTTTTAATAGTTGCTGTTAAATAACTTTTGACAGCATATACTTCAGTAATATCAATGAAATATTTTCAGGGAACACAACCTTGGTTCTGTTGGGTTATGTGTGATTAATTCGCTGAGACGAAACTATCCACCTCATGATGGTGCACATATAGCTTTACGTAAGTGTATTCTGATTTGGTCATTGGATTTTCTATGCAATGATTTAGCACAAATAATACAGGTGGCCCTTGAGTTTTGCACATAAGTGGTTCTTGGATATATGTGCGAATGTTGAATGTTCAAATGTAGAGTGATGCCAAAAAGAATTGTATTTAAAATATTTATTATTATGCATAATTAAGTTAATGAGATGTGTTTCAATGCATTCAGCTATTTTCTTTATAAACTTGTCAAGAGTTAGCTGAATACGACCCCCACTTTTTTTTTTTTTTCCCATAGCAAAAATAAAAGAAATATAAAGAGTTTTATAACATGCTGTGTCTTTCTCAGTGTAATTAGGCATTTTTTCCCAAAATAAACATGTCATATTAACATTGAATGATTGACTTGGAGAATAATCTCCATTTACAATAATTCTAGACAATGAAAGAAATACGTTCTTTTGCAGCATCTTTTTCTGCATCAGTTGATTCTCCACTAAATTTAATATTATGTTAAAAATACCTCATTTGAAATTTGTAGAACCAATCATTACTTGGTTGAAACATTATTTAAGAATCTTCCTTTAATCTATTTTTCAATTCTTTATGCAGAAGTTTGAATAGCTGCAAAACTCGGAGGGATATCGTTTTGATGTTGATCTTCAATATACAAAGATCTTTCCATTTCATCCGTCCTTATGCCCTATCTTAAAAAAGTAATCGTTGAAAATATATTTTGACAATTTTGAATATATTCCTGTTGTGTGTAATTTTGCCTGCAATGTTGTTTTTGAAAAGTAAACAAGTCATAGTCCTTTTTATATTGTATGACTTGCCAATTAAAGCAAAATATTCGTTGCTTTCAGAATGTATTTCCATCTTTGTCTCAATATGAAATTTACCAGTCCTTAATTCCTATTTGTTCACATAAGCATTGAAATTTCTCCATTTTTCGTTCAGGCTTATAAATATATAAGGGCGAAATATTTAAACATAAAAAAAAGAGTAATGCACAGTGCATCAAAATTTGCCAAAATGCAAGACTAAACCTGTTTAATACACTGGTATGTATTTGAAATTTGGCCCTTGCTACTGCAGCTTTGAACCTAAGTGACAGCACAACAGGTCTGAGAAGTCTGCCGAAGGCAATATGTAAGTGAGTGGGAGTACTGCCATCTGTGGGAGCAACTGCATGGAGGCAAAAGATTTTCGTAATTTAGGCAAAAATCTTTCAAGAACTGAATTTTTAAAAATGTGCAAAAGTTGAAGGCTGCCTGTACTAAATATGAATGCTTTGAAAAGTTCCTGTTAAATATTCCAGAATGTTTTATATGACATTGTAAATTACGCAGGTATGTAATATTTTAAAACTTTAACCCATATGTTCATAAAACTTTAACCCATTTTTTTCTCAGTAACCAGCATGTGAATGGTCAACTTTTTTTCTGGATATCAATACTACCAAAAATTGAATTAATAAAAGAATCAAATTGAAACCATGAAATAAGATATCTGAGTTTGTTTCTCAAAGCACTAAAAATATTAATTTGTAGTTTTTTTAATGCTTTATTTTTCATGTGCTGTGTGCCATCAATCAATTGGTGTCTATGCATCTTCATACTTGATTAAATCACAACATTTGGTTTTGGAAATCATTCTTTTCTTAAAACTCCTCTCTCTTTTTATACAAGAAATTAATTTGCATGTGCTAATAATCCATATATATATTCAGCTGTCATGGTTTCATGGCTGTAACTGGGGGGGACTTTTTAAATTTCATCTTTGAAAAGTTTGTTAATGAACATCTGGTTGATGTAGTTTGAAATTAAGCCTTTAGAAATGGCAACCATATCCATTCTTTCTTCTTGGGTAGCCCTTTTAACATCTCCATTAAGGCCCGTCTGTGACTGAACAGTAAAGTCACTGAATGCTGGAAATTCAACCTGGGTTTGATTCCTGGTGAACAGTCTAGCTGCATGGCTGTTTGTGTTTTTTGTTTTGTTTTCCACATTTCTGTTAGGTGTCCCCATTCCTTGGATATGAGCCAGTTTCCATTAGAAAGGCCTTAACAAAGGCACCCCTCCCCTTAGGCAGATAGCCCTCGTATGCTTTGTCGTAATCAAATGAATGAATTCAAACTGCTTTTTCATTTAAGTAGCCCATCTGGTATTTAGTTCAGTATTTTTCATGCGCAAAATATTTTGATATTGATATTTCTGAAAAATAAGGTAAAGTTGTTGATAAGGGGTGAAAAATATGTAGCTGCAAAAAATTTCGGTGTAAATACGCTATTCTTCCTTTTCCCATTATATCAGCATGCCACTGTTGCTTATACTATATCTGATGGTAAACTTTATGTGCAGTTAAACCTTTGTAAAATAATAGTGTATGGTTCCAGACAATTTCAATCTATGGGGGTGTTTGTCTTGAACATGAGTACTATTTATTTTCTGTATCACTATTTTCTGAAAAATTAATTATGCTATTTAACTTTTTAATTACTTCCAGATGTGAATATTAAGCTTCTGAAAAAAAAAATGAAAATATTATATTAATTTAAAACTGTTACACCTTTCTTATACATCTTACCTTGTATTTAGGAACTGTGAGAAGATTTTTAGAGAAGTATGGCGATGCAATAGATTTAGTTGTTTTTGTTGTTGAAGATGTAGATGTTGGTATTTATGAACTTTTGATGCCATTATATTATCCGAGATCTAAAGAAGAGCAAGAATATGCTTTGTATTATTTACCACAAGGTATTGGAGGAGAAAATGGTGAAGCTTGCATTCCTGAAAGGCAGATGAGAATTGTAGAAAGACCTTTCAAAGTAACAACTGGTATGCATAATGCAGATTTTTATTCATATGCTTAGTTTGTTAAAAATAATTAGTTGTTATTTTAAAAGTTGGTTTGTTTTACTAGTTAATATTTTCAAAGCTGGTGATTTTATAATATTTTAGCCGAGTTTTTATAAACTTTTAAAGAACTTAAGTATATTCATTATAACTATTTATATATTTTCCTTTTTTATTTTTGTTACATTTTCAGTAATTAGTTAAGAAGAGTATTTAAATGACTTATGGGGTAGACTATTTATTTATTCATTTATTTTTTGGTTTTACTATATTCAGTAGTATATAAATTTTTTCTCTAATTTCTTATAATTTCAATATTTTTCACAGATATTGAAGAAAGTATTGATTTAGCTGCTGAATTGCAGTCATCAGTATGTATTGGGAAAACTGCATTTGCAAAAATGCATCCTGACTTAGACAGGCATCGAACAATTGCACATAAACATTCTTTTTCTCAAGATGTCTTAACATCAGAAGTCCAGAGGAAAACAAAGTTAGTTTTATTTCTGTAATGATTTATTTTCAAAATTGCTTAATTTTTTATTTATTTATATACTTGTTTATTCTTTTGCTACACATTTTTTATTCTTTAAATTATAAATAAATTATAAATAACAGCACATCTGAAAGTAGAATGTAGACTTATTTTTAATTCAGAAGTTTATGTGAAAAGTTTTAAAAATATTTTTATTCATGTGTTAATGTAATATGAATGATAATTGCTTTAAGTTGTAGAAAACTGTAAATAAAAGCGTGAACATATATGGAGTTATTGCATTCCTTTGTATGTGCTAAATATTGAAAGTAGTTTGTCGAGCTGGTATTTGAAAGATCCAGGATTCAAATCCCAGTGACGTCACAAATGATCTCTTACTGGTCTTCAGCACACTTCATGGATTTGTTTGATTGGATTTTGTGCATCTTCATAATTACTCTTTAAATTGAGTAGATTATACAGCATTCTTGGTTCCTTTGTCTGTGCTGTTGTGGTTAGAATGTCCAGCTAACTAGCAGTTGGAAGATCCGGTGAGAGCACAGTTGATTGATCATATTTTCTGTCTTCAATATCTTTATTTTGTGTACAGTGCATTGACATCTCTTGTATTAAACATCATAGCATTGATTAAAAATTGTATTATGATTAGCTCTTGCAAATGAGTCTTAGTACTTCTATAGTGTTGTCAACTTGCAAGTTGCATTGGATCATTCCTGCAATTAGAAATTATTCGCAACACCACTCCTTGAGTGAAAATGGGATTTAGCAAGTTTGTACTCAGTGGAAGACCTTTTTCCCCTTTATAGTTAAATTTACATAATTAATTGCTTTTGGCAAGGTAGCAAATACATCATAGTATTAAGTCAGTTCTATTTAATATTAATAATACTGCTGTTTTCAGTAGGGGGGATTATTGCTTACTTTGAGAATTTGCAATATGTATGTGTATTGCATAATATCTTTTTCTATAAATGGTTCTATCCTGATTTAAGCCTTGTGGGCTTTTCCAGGAGAGTACTTAACAAACATTTAAAGTTATACCCAGTTACATGTTTGTTTCTTTTACAGTTCATGATATAATCTAATTATTAAACTCAAAGCATGTTGTCTAAGCTCAGAATGTATGCCATTTTGTATATGAAACTCCCTTATTCACAAGTTACTGAAAAGTACATATTGTGTATTCATGTATTTGCTTTAATTTTTAGGTATGAAAGGTTATTGCGTAAAGCCAGAAATGAAGATTTACGTTCCATTGCCAATTTAAGTTGCTTATATCAGAGTGGTGAAGATAGGTATGGTAGACCAGTTATTGTATTTATTGGTCAAAGATTTAAAGCAAGTCAGTTGGATCTTAATAAGGTAAAAATATTTAATTTCACTTTCAACTGTGTATGATGAATGTTTTATTATTAGATATGTTTTCAAAAAGAGCAAATTTCAATATGATATTTCATTTTGGGGGTGGTGTTAAATTTTAGATTAAATGAATTTAAATCCTGCACTTTTTCAAAATTTGTTGTATCAGATGATTCCTTGTGTGCTCCAGTATCTTTTCTGCTTTTTTTTTTCTCTCTTACAAAGACAATTGAAAGATGAGAGCAGACAACCTTGCTCTTCAAGTTATGAGATCAAAGGGTGTACTGTGATAAAGGTGGCTGTTATGTGAGTAACACATTCTGTGGTGATTCATTTTTAGGATATAACGCTTAGGCAAATTTCATAAGGTGCTATTTTTTGTGAATTTTTAAAGATAACTGCTCTTTATAAGTTAACCTGGTTGGACATACAAATGGCCTATGCTACCCTCAGGACAAAACTAAGCTGAAAGTAGAGGAATTGTACAAATAGTGTTCATTTGCCAATAAATATTTCTTAAGTACATTTCAGCAGCAATGTGTATCACTAGAAACCATTTAACAAACTTAACAAATAAGAAGAGCATATAAATAGGTCACTAAGCTATATAGATAATCAATTTTATAAAATTTTCTGATTAATTAGTATTGTATTTCCTTTGCTCATTTATCCATAAATTTGTTACACCAGTTGTGCTAAAAATTTGTGTTCTATCTTGTCAAATTCAAAGTCTGATCAATAAAAACTTTTACTAAACACTGCTTTTAACAACGGCCTATCTAATTTTAATTTAGTCTCTTCAGAATTGAAGTATAAAAATTAACTCTAAGGCATGTGAAATGCATAAGTTTGTGTTTCAACCTCCTGTACCTGGAAAATTAGTTGTTTATAAAGTGATAAGCAAATCTGATCCAAAGTTTATGCCGAAAAGTCTGAAATGACAATAATTATATAAATGTTTTATGCCGATTTCTAAAATAATGTTTAGTGTGAACAAATATATGCAGGAAAAGAGTAAATCAGTCACTGCAACATTCATATCGATAGCTTTGCTTTGCCTGCAGGTAAATAATTGTCTTTGAATTGCAAATCTAAACATCTGTAATAGTATACTTTGGCATTTTAGTTAACCCCTTAACTGCCGCGGTAAACGCACAAGATTCACTCCCCAGTGCCACCGTTTTTTTACACAGGCGCACGTTGTTATGCGATGTATTATGGGAGAAATAACTGCAAGTTTTATTGTCTAAAACCTATTTACTTTATTAAGAAAATTATTACTGTATTAAGAAAAAATAAAAATACAAAATTTAATGTTTAGAGTAACAGTATAATGAAAAAGATGAAAGTATAATAAAATGATGTTTGTATAATAAAAAAACTTCCCCCAAAAATGGAGTTTCGCCCTTTGAAAGGGGAATATTTATTTTTAAACCAGGTATCAGGTTTCAGTATTATAACTTGCAAAATCAGTATACCTAACTGGAAAGCGTGGAGGCGGCATAGGCCGCCATTTCATATCAAGTCATACCTAACGTCGATCATCTTTTGAAAAATAGTCACAATTCTCTTCATCTGACGTAATATCATATTCTGAGATGTCCGATCCTGAAGATGACGGAAAGTAGTCATCTACTTCACTGTCGTACATATTCGTAAAAAAGCACTTATTACAAACAGTAAACGAAAACGGAAGACACACAAAAAATACGTTTTACTCAAACAGAAACATGACTAATAACTGGGCAGTCATTACTCGCACCGTTCCAGAACCATCCCCTTCTCTGAAATAGTGTCCTCCTTTGCATACTCTGTCAAGGTCATTGTGATGTTGCATTCCAAAACTTTACGATTAATTTTACTGGTAGCAGCACAAAGCAAATGATAGCATTTTGGAAGGGCGTATATATACGCCCGGGGCAGTTAACGCATCGGCTGAGCAAGGCGTATATATACGCCCGCGGCAGTTAAGGGGTTAATGGAAAAAATAAATGTTCTTTGCTTTAATCTCTTGGTGTAACTGATTGAAATTTGGTGTATGTATAAGCTAGTTAATCTCACTCTGATATTGTGATCACCTGTCTCATTTATTTGTCGGTCAGTTATGCCTTATTAAATGAACATATTTTTAATGATTTTTGTTAAAAAAATTGTAAATGAGATTTCCAGTATAAGGAGCCTGGGTAAAAATACTTTTCATTTTGAATTTGTTTTCTGGAATGGAAGTGTAATTTTCCCTAGATGTATATTATGAATGCAAACTAGCCTCCATCAGCAAGTCCCCATAAAAATATCTCTATTAGGCATACAGTACTTATGTACTGGTGTAACCGTCTAGGGTACCTGGCTTTGGCTATATTTGACTATGCAGGTTCTTATATATGCTTGCATTGGTAGAAAATGTTGCCTTTGCTAGTTTCATTTATGTCATTCTACAGTTATACTTTAGTCTTTCAGTCTCTGGCAACTGTTATGAGGTGTAGAAAGCTTGTCTACTAGGTAAACTTTTAAATTTAAGTGTAGTATTTACACAAAAGCGATTTATCACTATTGCAGCATTTCATGAAATTGCGTGTAATGGTACATTGACAGGAATGACCACGTGGTTACAAAATGGTTACTTAATGCTAATCTTGTTTAAACTGTGCAATTTTTTAACATGTTAGGTGAAACATAAATAACCTACTTTAGATTAGGGGTCCCAAAGCAGTTTTAATAAGAAAATCTGTAAAGGGAGTAAACTAATTTACTACGTTATATAAAGTTTATTGAAAGATGCAGATTTTATTTACTTTTCATTGTACTTAAACAATAAATCAGTTATGAATTTTTGCAGTAAGAATAATCATTTTGTATGGGAATGCATTAATCTGTCACAACCTTTTTTCACAGTTGAAAATTAATAAGAAAAATACCCTAGTGACTGATGAAAATTTACAATCCATGAAGATAGTTTCTCTTCAAGGCTACAAAGTTTATAAAAATTGCAACACCATCAAATATCAAGCTGTAGCTAGAAATAAAACAAACTTATTATTATTATTTAGAAATAAACATATGCATTTTTATTTATGCATCGAAAAGAAATTTAATAAATAAGAGAAGCAGACTAAGTTTTCATTATTTGTTCTGAAGTTTTGTCTTACTTGGAAAATTTCTGTGGAAAGTTAGATATCACGATTTTTTCAGTATTAATTAAAGTTGTTGAATGATTAATAAAACATGTTAGAACTGTTTTAAATAAATGTCAGTTCAAAAGTTTAATATTAATCCTCAGTATATTTAAATTACAAAGTTTAGCCAATAAAAATGTCTTGCAGGTACCAAAATTTAGATTCGAAATAGAAAATAAATAAAGTTTCAATTTTTTTTCTTGTGCAATATTATTATTATTTATGTATATTTAAAAAAGTATTCAGTAAGCAAAATTTAAAATTTATTTAAAATATTTTTTGTTGATAAAATTTTTTAAATTATATTAAAAATACTTGCCCATCAGTTGTTTTTAGATGATATATGTGGCAATTTTAATTTGAGACCTCTGCTTTAGACAATAAAATTGCCTTAAAAGAAAAATATCCTGAACAAGCAATATGTCCTAATCAGCAAGTAAATGTATCAAAAAGGAATAAAATTATTGACACAAATGATTTATATAGTCTTTAGTAACTGGCGTATACTGCAACAAGTAAAGAATCAAATAAGTTGGCTGAGGAGTAAAGTAAAGGTGAACCAGTTGATTGGGTGGTGGAATCCAGTGCAGAGCCATGCAAGTTAGAAAGAATGGCCTAGTAACACGGAGAGGGGAGATATATAAAATATATGTTAGTGAGTAACATTGGCAACAAAATAAATAACTGGATTGAAGTTATGAAGGGCAAACAACTCAGCATAAAGTTTTATATTGCAATTAACAATTCCAAATAGTACCTTGAGTAACTTAAAAATTTTTTTTAATATTTTATTGAAATTTTTATCAGCATTTTTATGTCCTGTGCTTTGTATATCAAGTTTACAGCTTGAAACAGGCTTTGGAGTGATCTCAAAAGCCTGTTTTCTCAAAAGATCTCAAACATTTTTATGTCGCATAAAATGTTTGTTAACTCAAGTAATTCAGTTTTGAGTTGACAGTCTGGTGTAAATAGTAGCAGCATTGATTTATGAAGTTTTTGGTAAACTAGTTTAAGAATGTGTGCAAAATTGGTGGTTAGTTTGATTCTAAAATGTGTATTTTCCCATAAAGAATGGGAAATTTTCAGCAGATTTTGTAGGAGGCGGTGTGAGAGGTGATGCAATAACTGCAGGTAAGCTTCTGATGTGTAAGCAGTTTATTGTTTTGCGTTTGAAAGCCCATTTTTCACAACAAAGATTTAATAACTGATACCTGGTGGATGGTTCCTTTTCTATCAGTTAATCACATTGAGTTTTTTGCAAATATATATATATATTTTTTACTTTACAGTGAAATAGAGCGAATCATTGATTTGATATTTCTTCAATTTTATTTGAAGATATTTTGTTTTTGGAACAGGAATAATGGAACCTGCTCCCTTATGTTACTTTTGATGAAATGAAGAGTTTTTCAGGTATTATAAACCATTTTCTTCAAAGGCATCAAATTTTTTCTGCCACTAGCATTAATCGGAAAATCTGTAATTAGGACTTTTCACAGACCGAATATTCTTCAGTCTTTGTTAGTCTTTCAGCGGAAAGAGACTTAGAAAACTGTGTTAGTTAATGAAGTCTATTAATTTTTCAGTCTCATACATTTAGTTGTTAAAGCCAGAAAGCCCTTGCCATAGTGAAATAAACCTAACCAAAGCTGTACAGTAGGAATTGCAACAATAAAATGGATGAGTTTCATGCACAAAAACTATCTGTAAGAGAACTTTCTGGAACATTCATTTTATGATGGTCCAGCGTAGTCAGTTTTACTTGAAGACCCATTTTGGATGGCAGAATGCATCATCATATTTATGTGTAAATTTGTTGGCACATAAATTCTGTCAGCCTTCCCATTTCTTCTCTATTATCAGGCATATTGGTATTGAAAACTATGTTTGATCAATTAGTTCACTACCTGTTTTGTGTTACATCAAACTCATAAACAATGCTTAAAACTTCAGAAACAATATGAAATGGTTTCTAAACAGTTACATAGAATGTTTGTATACCTAGAGAGTTACTCAAGGGCAAAATTGTCATTTTTCTGTATATTTCTGTTTTTACCACCCATATATACTAAAATAATTTTTAAAATAGCAAACTCCCTGTCAGTTCAGAAATATATTATGAATATAATGTATATAATTTGGCAACAACTGGCAACCACAACATCGGTTAAATTTCTTCGCAAATAAAGCATCTTGTGGCATCTATGAATTTATCGGAGAACTACATACCAAAAACACATATCAGCATTCACTAAATGCATGATGTTTTCAACTGAAAATGTGACTGTTACCTATGAAAGGTAATCCAAATCAATGTTGACAAATAGCAGTATCATGCAGTGTAGTGCTTAAACAAAAGCTTGCTTCAATTATTTTAACAGTGTTTTAAGTCGAAATTAAATATTATTCCATTGGAGGCAGCCGAAATATGGGAAGGTTCCTCAAATTTTGAAAAGTTGGGCAAATAAAAATGTGCATGCTTTAGTAAATCATGCTTTAAAGTAGTTATTTTTAAGTATTTGTATATATAGAGTTCATGGGCAAAATTTGGAGAATGAGCAAATTATATCTATTTTTATGAAAAGCATTGAACCAGCTGTAGTAATTGCACTGCTGAAAAATTATGCAGATATTCAGAGTTGAATAAGTAAGCTCATGTGTATAAGTCTGTAGAACTGTGATTGTGCAGCCAATATAAGTGCACTAGGGATTTTCGATTTGTATCCTCATACTCCTTCATGACACTCACTGTGGTTTTGTCAAGACGTGAGTGAATTTTATGAGATATCAGGTAAAATTAATAGCCACGAGCACATGGACGATGGAATGAGATGGAGAATTGTCAGTAGATTGGAGGCATACCAGTCAAAAGTTCATGTGGCTACAGAGCTCAATGTAATTCCCAGTGTCATTTACCATTTGTGGCAACATTTTCAGGACAACTGCCTCTATACCTAGAAGACATGGACAAGCTCGATAGGATCATTATTTGACCCTTTCAGCATGGCAACACGAGACTGGTACAGCTTCACAGCTCTCACTAGAGCTGTATACTGTGACTGGAACAAAAGTTTTATGTTCTGCAGTTGTCACATAGCTTTATGAGATAGGGCTGTATGCCAGAAAGCGTGCTGCTTATATCACACTCACTGCAGCACACAAGGGAGGACATTTAGGATGGTGTAGACAATATGTGCCTTAGACCAGACTTCAGTGAAGTACAGTGCTTTTTACAGGTGAGTTAAGATTCAGCCTGGACATTGTTTCTCTGCATACCTGTATCTGGATAGAATCTGAAACACAATACCATCCCTCCCTCTTCAGGGTAAATGATCATTACAGTGGTGAACGTGTAATAGTTTGGGCAGGCAGTTATATATTAGATGGCTGCACACCCCTGCATGTGTTTGACAAAGGCTGTGTGACTGCTATAAAGTATAGACAAATCTTAGAGCCCGTGAATTTTTAGGGGCTTAATTGGTCCGTGTCTCTGTTAATGGATGATGACATTCATCCACACAGTGCTCAGCTTTTTGATGATTACCTGGAAAGTGAGTATATTTGCCACATGGACTGGCCAGCCAGATAGCCTGACTTTAACTCTATACAGCATGTCTGGAATGCTCTTTGGAGAACAGTTTCATCGTGCCTTTTCCCTCCAAGAACCATCCCGATGTTGAAATTGTGCTGCAGGAGTGAGATCGATTGCCACAGGGATTCCTCAACTGACTCCTGTCCAGTATGCTGTCATGTTGAGCTATCTGTCTGGCTGTGAGAAAGAACCAAGAGAGGATATTAGACTCATTTTTAGTTCGATATCACAATGAAGATTTTGTTTGGACATCCCAGCAATGTGAGCTTTACTGATAATCATGTGTGCATAAGAAGACTTACTGCATCTCTTTCTCTGTTATAAATGTGTATATTCATACAAAATTTCATTAAAATCTGATCATTAGTTTTTCCGAAATTAGATATTATGTTCAAATTTTCTTAGTTTTCACATGAGTGCATATGCAATGTAAAATCTGAAACCTGGACCTCCAATATCCAGACATCTAGACCACCAGACAAAAAGTAAAGTAATAAAACAAATTCCCTTCCTTTAATGAAGTCTTACTAGATTTAACTGATGATCTGAAATCTGGAAATTTTCAAACTGACAAAGTCCTGATAATTCCAGATCTCTGATTTTGTATATAATTCCTTTTTTTCATTTATTGAGATACTTTCATGTTTCTTGTATATAATTTCTTTTTTTCATTTATTGAGATACTTTCATGTTTCATTATCATAAATTCATGTGATTCAAAATCTTTTCCTTGAATTTAAAATGTATTATGATTATTTTATATTTATGTGAACCTCACAAATTGCATTTGTGTTATTTTGTAACTGCTGAGTGTGGAATAAATGAAATAAAATTAAAAGGGTAAAAGTTTAGGAGTTTAAAGTTTTAATAACTTCCTAAGCTTGCAGATTCATATGCCATATTTACAAATTACATGATTTTTGTTTTGAGACTTTTGGGATATTTTTATTCCTCATTAAAAATGTAAACTAATTATTTTGGATTATATTTTCAAGTTTTTTTTTTCCCCCAATGCGGTATTTGCAACAATATATGTTTCCGCCTTAGTTTAAGTGAGAAAGTGTAAATTAAAATCTTTCATAATTCTTAGATTTATTGTATTATTTTAAGGCTTAAGAAGGGGGTTGTAAAATGTGTAAAAACAATGCTGTTGTACCTGGTGCAGTTTTCTTATGTTCATCTGATCCAACTAAATTCCTGGAAATGTTATGGTAACAAATGTCTTTGCAAGAACATGTTTGTTTTTTGGCTGTGAATTCTACTTTTGTGTACTTAAGTTTAATAAATGTTCAATATATTTTTTTTTTCTTTGTAGGCTGTTATGTACTTCATTCTTACTCTTGACTCCATTGTACAGAAAGATTATATCGTTGTGTATTTTCATACTCTTACAACAAGCGAAAATAATCCATCTTTGACATTCTTGAAAGATGTTTATAGCATCCTTGAGTATAAATATAAAAAGAATTTGAGAACATTTTATATTGTTCATCCTACATTTTGGAGCAGAGTGAGTGCTTTTGATATATGTATATATATATATATATATATATTTATTTATTTATACATTAAAAACTTATATGTGTATAATTATGCAAACACAAACACATAATGTAGAAAATTATGATTTTTGAATTTTGATTTCTATTATGTATATATATTTCTTTTCTGTATGTCATGGACCACACTAGTAACCAAATGGTTAATGTCATAAAGCATAGTTAATCCATCCCAGATGGGCTGGATGCATAGAGGTTTCAGAATTTTCTTATGTATTATCATGTAAACCCTTATAAAATATGTGAATGTATAACTCACCTGTAGCTGGTAGTCATCATGCAGTTTGCATAACTAATGAACCCATTCTTTCTTTTGTGTACTTGTTTAGCATGATTTGATTCCTACCAGTTTTTAGTGATACATTATTTACATGCAAAGCTAAATAGGATGATGAGAGATTCAAACATTCAAAATGATGCAATGAAAACTAGAATTACCTTTCAAAATAAGACTAGCAAAGGTTATCTCTCTTGAGACCTTGCAAAGACTTACATTGTTACTTTTTCGTGATATTGCTTAACACGTGGATAAATCACTCTGTTAATAGTCATTCTTTTAGTTAATTTTTTCATTGTTATTAGAGTATGTTCATTGTAAATGATGTTTCCATTGCACTCTTTGAATGCATAGTTAGCAACTGCTAGAGAAAGTTTAAGTCACAACTGATTCAGAGCATGATTTTTAAGCAAAAGGAATAATAGTAAGGTTGCGACAGAAATAATGTTCAAATGCTAAGAGAATGTAAGGCTTTCTGTTAAAAGAATTTTTGTTACATCTACTCAGGAAATGTTTTGGTGCAAGAGGGGATTTAAAACCTGTGAGAAGTGTGCTTTTGATGGCAATGAATGATTTCAATAAGTTAACTCTTTGGGTACACATTTGTCTGAAAATTTTTTTGCACTTGGAGCATATTTAATTTTTTGGGCAAGTAAGAACAGGAGATTTTATGCAGGAATTTATTTATTTCCTATTATTCATTATACATACTTCTATATAATATTAAAATAACTTTAGGCAGTTAGTATTACAAAATACTTTTAAACAAATGAACTCTGGTTATAATAAATAGCAAATTTTCAATAATGAAGCGTGTGATACTTTTCAAAACAGGTTGGTAAATGCAGGGTACTTTGCATTTTTTCCACTGCCAGGTAGTAACCTTCCTAATTTGCTGTTGAAAACAAACATGACACCTTCAAAGTGGGCATTCCTTTCATTTAGTTGGTAGAACAGATTCGGGAAAGTGTGCCTAATTTTTCATCTGCAGATGCGGTGCTGGATCACCATTTATCCATGTCCATGGGTTTTATAATTTGGCAAAGTGTTTTTCTGCAATAATTCTTCAGCAATATTTAAGCGAAAGGAAACAAAGCTTGTTTGAGCTGTGTTGGTAGTTTTAGAATGCATTATAAATGGCCATGTATAGTAGATAAAAGAACATTTTCTTTGTCCCTTTACACATTTTCTCATAATAGGAAAGCACAATAGTAGTTGATCATATTTATCAACTCCTCCCATACCTTTATTGTAATCTATAACGCATGGTGGTTTTATAATATTCATGATATCACCATCTTTTGCTTTTCCTTTTTTACCATTGTCTATGAAATCAGCATTTGAGTGTTTCGTGCTAAGTATGTGATCATCTTTTCTGTCTTCCCATTTGCATGCCATTATACCATGGCAAGATACAGTTTTTACTTCTCTTTTCTTCATGGTAAGTGAAGCAAGTAACTTTGGCATATTCTTCCTGTTTTTCTTAGCTGTTCCAATGGCATTTGTATCATGCTTCAGTAATTTTAGGAACAATGATGGCGATGAATACCAATTATCCATGTACAATGTGTAGCCTTTATTTAAGATCGGTTGCACCATTTCCATGACTACACTTTCAGAAGCAAATATATCACTTGTTATTTTATCCTGACATAGATTTTGAATTGCATACAATAGCTAGATGAAAATTCACAGAGTTTATAAAACTTTATACTGAAACATGCTTTTTTATTGGCAATAAATTGAATATAATTTATTCGACCTTTGAATTTCATTAGCGATTCATCACGAGATACTTCATTATCTGGAGTATAAAGATAACAGAATCTATTATTCAGGTAATCTGCAATATTTCTATGCCTCCTTATTTTATCATCTTTATGTAGTTTTTCATTATCCGTAAAATGCAGAAAACTTAAAATATCAAAAATCCTATTATGTGGTATAGTTTTTGCAAACACCAGAGCACTTATAATTTGCCTTTTTTGACCAATACATTGCCAACTTTGCTTTCTTTACTTGACACATCAAGATACACAAAGCAATATATGCTTTTATTTCATTAGAAGTTACAAGAAACCACCTTTCATTTTTTTTTCTCTGAAACCTTCTTTTTCTATTATTTGTCTCTTCTACTATGATATTCCAAAAATCTTCATTTAAAATATCTAAAGCTTCTAGCCTTTGCAGGCACGAAGTATTGATTCCAGGTACTTCAGAAAACCGTTTTATATCAGTACATTTGCTTTTTCTTTCCAAATCCATTCATCTAATTTTTCATGAGAAGATTCACTATCACTACTTGATAAGTGTCTTGTACGTCTTGGAATAATTTCATTATCATTATCACATTCTAGTTCGATATATTTTTCATTTTAATTTTGAAATTCCCGTTTATCACTTAAAGGATCATTATAAAATTCTTCATCAGATTCAAGATCACTACCTTCATTAAAACTGTCTTTATCATTTTGATAAAATATATTCTTTATTTCTGTCATTATGGGGTTGTGTATCCCAAACAAGGGGTGGCCGGACTCTTGTGGTACCATGCCTTTATATTTTAAATTCATTGAAGTACTTGTCATATGTAAGTACTTTTTATACAGTTTCCCAAATAAGTACTTAGTGAGTATGAAATAAAAAATTTATTAATCACTGAGTATCTTTTTTTTTAATTTGGGGGCGGCAATCTTAGGAAAGTACATGGCCACCCAATGGCCTAAGAATGGCCCTGCCAGTAGCCTCAAGATTTAAGAGACTTACTTGCGCATGTGCGTGAATGTTGAACTAAAGAAAATACCTTCCCATTCTCGTATAAAACAAAATCAGTTAAACACATCGAATCAGTTAACAAAATCAGTTTGTATATGGTATATACAGTATTTGGCGACATGATGATGAGCAGTAAACTGGTCATTTTGGTGTTTGCGACAATATTTGAAAGCGTATATTAGGATTTTACCGCAAAATCTTTTAAACCTCCTTTTTTCTTTACTTTTTTTAAATAAATGCCTTATTTTTCATTTTGCAGAAAAATAAAGAAAATTGTAATGAGTCATTTAGGCTAACCATTTAATATATATTTGTCAAAATATCATTGATTATTGTAATTCAATTTTTAAATGATTAACTTTATTATAATGTTATTCGTACCATTTAATGTTGCTTCTTCCCTCTGAATTTATTTATTATTAGTTAATAATACTTTCAAATTTCAGGCAGTTTTCTCTGGCATAATCCTGAAACTAATTCTAGAAGTATTGATGACATAGTATCACGAAATTTAATGCACATATTTTTTCCTTATGTAATCTGCTAAATAAATATAAAATACATGAATTGATTTTAAAATATCATTAAACCGATTTCTTTCTTTTGTTTAGCTGCAGAATGTCTGCAAAAAAAGGCATTTTTTAATCCAAATTGGGCAGATTTTAATCTGTCTTCAGTGGGGAAAATAACTAATATTATAGTTATAATAGTAATGCTTTGTGAATTATATATATATATAAAGGGTGCATCTGAAATACTTCAACAAACTTAGAGGAATGATAGTACTTATCAAGACGAACAAAAAAATGTAATGGAACATGGGGTCACAAATGACATTTAAAGGATGAAAATCGAGAAAATGCGCCTGGAGATGGATTAACTGGGACAAGAAAGAAACTCTTCAGAAAATTATTTATTGCACAGAATAGGTACAGCACAGCTCGTGATGTCCACAGAAAAAAATTTTACAATTGTTCAAGTGTCGACTGTGGACAGTATCACGGAGTAATCTTTGGAATTCTTCTTCTGGGGACAGATGAAATCTCTCATTTATGAGACGGCAGTAGAAACACCAGAAGAAGAAGTAGCGCCTTTTGTGATCACTGCAGCAGAAATCCAGGAAACTCCCGTAATCTTCGAGCGTGTCCGCCAGTCATTCCTCTTTCCATGTACTCTGCGCCAAAAAAAAGGGCGGCAACAGTTCCGTATTGACAAAATTCAAATTGCATTTTCCATGTCTTGAAAGCGTGACTTAGGATATGTATTAGATTTATATATAGCATTGTTCTAATATAAGTATTTTGACATAAAATCTGACTTTATCTGAAATGATGTGCCAATTTTTTCCATATTTCAACTCTACAACTCAAATTATGCCAAACTGTCAAGTTTTGTAAAAATCGCATGAGTAGTTTTTAAGAAATTAGCTCTCAAAATTTTAGCTCCTCAATGTTAATTCAATTTCGTATGTATTTATTAATATCTCTTTTTTTATTACACTTACTTGATTCATTCTTTCACAGTTCAAAACTTAGGTTCAAACTCCAAATACAATTCACCCATTTTTTGATTTATTTTTAAAATTTGGATTTTTAAATAATTATTATGAATTTTTTAAAGCAATTTTGAATTATAACCTATAAAATTTTTGCAATCAACTTGAAGAAGATGTATTTCTAAGTATACTTACAAAAAATTAGCTTTTTATTCAAAAATTTCGATTGTGTACGTGAATTTATATATTGGCGTGTTTTGAAATTTGCCATATTTGTTGAAAGCGATAACAACATCTAATGTGGTTAATGCACTTTGTTGAAATTATTTGAAAGAAGAACGATGTGACTTTTTTCCACTCATGCACAATGTAAAAAGGTAGGAACGATGTGACTTTTTTTCCCACTCCTGCACAATGGAAGGGATAGGAAAATAGGCTGCCACATATTAAGAAGTTCGCCAAGTGATGGAAGCTGAAAAGAATTTGCGAAATTAAATTTTTGAATTTCTCACTAAATTTCGCACCAAATTTTACAAAATTTAATATTTAGGCATAATTTTGAGTCGTAGAATCGAAATATGGAAAAAAATTGGGATGTTATTTCAGAAAAAGAGCCATTTTGTGTTGAAATACCTATGTTAGAATAATACTATATATAAATCTAATATATATATCCTAAGTCGTGCTTTCGAGACATAAAAAACGCAATTTGAATTTCGTCAATCGGCCCAGTAGAACGGGAGATATTGAAACTGTCCCTTTTTTCTTTTGCGCAGTGTACCTATTCTGTGCAATAAATAATTTTCTGGAGTGTTTCTTTCTTGTCTTAGTTTGTCTATCTCCAGATGCATTTTCTCGATTTTCACCCTTTAAACGTCATTTGCAACGCCGTGTTGCATTGCATTTTTTGTTCATCTGATGAGTGCTATCATCCCTCTAAGCATTTGTTTGTTGAAGCATTTCAGATACACTATATGTGTGTATATATATGTGCATGTGTTTGAACACAGCGAACGTGCACTATGCAGATAGAGTGGAATTTTTTTAAAACACACTTGGAAAACCTGGAAAAGTCGGAATTTCATTCTCTTGTTTGAGTGGCAACCCTATTTGAAATAAACGAGAATGAACTAACTAAATCTCATCTCAGTTTCAATGGTGTATCAGAACGTCATGTGCATCTTCGCCCAAACAAATGTGGGACGTACTGATATGTCAGTTGTAGCCAAAGGGTAAATCTTGTCAGTTTCAATGACTTATCAGAATGCCAAAATAGCCAAGGGTTAAATTTTGTGTTTTTAACTGTGCATTGTTTTTGATGGAAAATGCAAGCTTGGTCGTTTATAGCAGTGTCTTATGAGAAGAATGCTTAGAATTCTGTCTGAATTTTTTAGTTATCTTTACAGTTAATTTTGGGAAATCTTACATATTGCTTGTTTTATAACATCACAGTAGTACTATATTAGCATTTACAAGATCGGATTCATGTTATTTTTAGTGAAACTATATTTTCTGACTAGCTTAGAGAATTAGTATGTCAGTATGAATCCAAGAGGTGAAAAAAAATCTGTGTAGATATCAGATAGGTGTTAGTATATGAAGCAATGAAAATTGAAGTTTTAGATTCTGATACTTATTTATAAGTAATATGATTGCTTCCCTCCCCAAAATTTTAAAAATAGACAATGTATTGCAAAGTTATAAAGAAAGTAGTAACATATTACTTTTTAATGTAATAAAGATATTCTTTAATTACTATTTCATTTTCTGTTTTCTTTGGCAGTTCATTTACTCTGAAGTTAAAATCTTCAAATAGTGAGATGGCATCTCTCTTATTAAGCTGATAGCTATATTCTTTGAAGCTTTTAATAGATGCATAATTTTTGAGGCAAGATTGTAAAGGAAGGTCAAAACCATCCAAAATAAGAGAACTTTATCAATGATGCAGTACTGTAATACACCAAATTACATGAATTGAAAGCATTGTTGTTACTAATTTTCTTTATTTTGTTTTACTCATTTATGCTTGTAATTAATTTGAAATCGGCAGTAATTCAAAAAATGTTTATAAACAAAACATTACCCGTGTATTAGAACCAGTGTTTAATGCAATAATTTGCATTTAAGAATAACTGTGTTTTAAAACTAATAACCAACCCTCTTGGAAAATTGCACTTAAATTATAATTGAGTTTATAAACAATGCAATTCTTCTATTTAGATGTATACAGTTCTGTTGTTGTTTTATGCTTTGATAATAAGAAAGCAAGGAACAGAGTTTAACATTCTCCCCTGTGGAGAATGAGCTGTCAGAGAAGTTGGTGAAACCATTGGCCTCAGTGTAACTCTGTTTTATGTAGTATATTTGTTTGAATGCCGTTTTATATTGATATGTGTAAAAACTAAATTCTTTATTATGTATTTTTCTACTGAATAAGTGTTTTTTTACCATTGTTCTTATGTAACTAAAGGAGGACTAAGGGATGTTGATTTACATGCTTTTTGTCTGTCCTACCTATCCTGTAACTTCAGTGTATTACAGTAAGCTAGTGGTAGTGAAATAATATTTTATGTAACATATTTCTTTGCATCATATTAGGAAAGGAATGATGATAATGTGTGTCAATCCAGTTTAATTTAGTTTTTCTACCGAAATAATTCTTGTAAAATAAACTGCCCTTGCCATTAATTTTCTTTTTATTTGACTGTTTCCACTTTGAGTCAGTTGACATCATCCCGGTAGAGGAAGGTTATTTAATAATATAAAGTTAGCCCTTTGGCTAACTGTATAATGGTTACTGTAGACTGGTTCTAATGCTGGGTTTAGTTCAAATCCCAATCAAGACATGAACATTTGTAATTGTAGTGTATTTGCAGCATTCCTCTGGGGCTCTCACAAAAAAATCGGAGTCTAGGCAATCATTTGTTTGCTGTGTCTAAATTAAGTAGTCTGTTCTAATTTCAATATCGAATCATCCATGTTCCTCATAAAAACCCTTCCTATTATGAAATAACCCGAACAACAAAAATTTAACAAGCTTTGCACAAATAGAAGGATTACAGTACAGTGAAAGCCTGGCTATCTGGCATTCATTTAACTGGAATATTTTAGACCCCTTGACCAAAAAATTAAGCAAATGAAAGACTTGTAAAGTCTTTATAAAGCACATGTAGGACACTGTCACCAAACTGTGATTTTGTGAGAATAATGGATAAGCATGACGTCATAACAAAATTGTAAAATCTTCACTGTGGATTTATGTCAACTCGATTAATTCTCAGTAAGCTGAGTTAGTTTTTGTAAATAAGTTAACTGCTTTTTAACTGTTTTCATCTCATATAAAAAAGGAAAAAAAAGTTGTTAAAATTTAGAACCTACCTTTTATAGAATAAGTAGCACGTAGTGAGTATTATCAAAGTTTCTTGATCCTGCCATTAAGAAGAGTGTGTGGTAATGGACACAATATGCAACTTTATTTGAAATAGATAAGCAATGGTAATGCAGCATGAAAAATTATGATACGCAATTTAGTTTTTTTTATGATATATCCGTAACTTATTGAGTATCCAACTAAATAATGATCCATTCATTTGAACTGTTGGCAAAATGATCGGCACAAGTTTGTCTTCGCCAGCTTTCATGGTCAGTGAACATAGTTACATTATTGGATAAGATGTTTTCTATGAAATTTGTCAGCTTTTATGTCTGAAATGCATATTTCTTTTAATCACACATAATTTTAAATGTAGTCTTTGGATTTCAAGTTGATAAAAAATAAGATGATTGCTTTTATAATTTTAGACATAAAGTTTCTTTTATTCGTTTGCCTTTTCTACTGTGAATTGCATTTTTTATACCTTCAAATATTTGCAATTTTTACCTACCCAGCATTTGGCATTTCCCGAACATTTCAGATAGTTGAACTTTTACTGTATATAGTGGTCATCATCAAAGTAGCACTTCTTATTTTCAGTGTATTAGAAGGATCTCATATCAGCCCAAGATGTTATGCAATTTAAGCATTCTGTTCACGCTATGAATGAACTGTGTTGTTTTAAAAAGGTCAGCAAAATGATTTCCTTTAGTTCGTTTGCATGCAGAAGTAGCATTTCTTAACCTGATAGAGCACAAAAAATGTGCTAATTGGTTTTGGACTTTAGGTTTTAAGAAACTTTTGTCTGATCAACTGAAATTTCCATTGATATCTTATTTTAGATAAAACTAATTGCCAATTTGCTGTTTAATTGTTGCCACCCAGTATGATGCTTAATTCATAGAATTACTTGATATCATTATATCATGTAATTTAATGCATTTTTATTACTTTAAATGCACTAATGAAATTAATTTTTTAGTAAACTTAAAATTTTCAGTACTCTTTCTTAAATATACTTTCTACTGTTTGTGGAAGTGTAAGCATATATTGAATCTCTGTTTTCTTCATAATTTTCATTCATTATTGGGCAAGTTTTTATATTTTATGTAGTCTAATAAAAGCAGGAGGATAAAATTTTGTTTGCTGGAATAGTGGAACACTTTGCATTGCTGTATGAGTCTTCTTTTAAACTAGCCCTTCAAGGGCCAAGTGGTTAAGGCCGCTGAATACTTGTAGTTTGACCAAGGGCAAATGGGCTGGCTGCATGGTGTTTTTCATGTTTTTCCTCTGTGTACCTTGAATACAAGCCAGTTTCCCTTAGAAAACCCTCCACGAAGGTTACCCTTCCCTTATGCTGCTAAAGCCCTTATGTACTTTGTCGTATTCAAATAACCAAGCTTCTCTTAAGCTTCTAATTTTGGTATTTACTGTGTTTGGCATTTGCTGTTTACCGTGGTATAATGTGCACCTATAATTTTAAACTGCATTTTAAATTTTTAGGTATACTCACTGTATAACATGCAACCTTTTCTTTATGAAGAAGTCTCAAAAATACATATGGATGCTCTTTATCTTTTGAAGTCATTCATTCAAAAATTTTTCCCAGGCTTTCGAACAGTAGTATACTGAACTGACAAATGATAAGGGAAACAATGTGTGTGGGGGGA
>KK122282.1:353415-364062 GCA_000611955.2 Stegodyphus mimosarum
GCTTCGACATTGCAACGGTAAAAACAGAAGGAATTTACGTCTAACAAGATCTAATTATTTTCTAAAAACTGAACTGCAAACCGAAATACCCAACGCTTTAGCGAAAATAAAACTTCTCTACTTACAATAAACAACTACCACGTGCGAATTTAAAGAGACGTCATAAAGCACGCGATTCGGAAACATTTATTTCCCCTTTTGTTTATATAATCAAAAACACGTGTATGTGAGTCATGCTTCTCTCATTTCGAGTAGAAGGTCTAATGTACATGTATCTGAAACCATATGGACATACAGTGCCATCTTGTGGTAGAAATTATAGTTTTTAAAACGTTCCAGGACACTGGCACAAATACGTGACAGTCGGGACTAAACGGGAAAATGCTCTGGCACGCCTGCGTGTCGGCCGGGAAGTGAGTGTGTTCGTTGCTGGCACGTAGACGTGACAATCGGCGCGAAGGGGTTAAGGGAGTAAATAAGTCTTCAAAAAGAGTGGCTTGTATTCAGTTCAGGTTGCTAAAGAATGTTAGTGTGGAGTTTCGGAAAAAAGGGGGACATTATTTGGGGTAAGAATGCACTTCTGACTTGAAAGAATTTGCAGAATTAGGAGTCAAATTTTCTTTGCAGTCATTTGAAGCCATGATTTTGAAGTGAACGTTGAAGGCTTTAGTAAACAGTATTTGTTTTAGTTGCAATGCAGTTCATCTAATGTTCCTGTTAGTAATAAATAGCCTCTTCCTAAACGAAACACGATGCTGCTTTCAAATGCAAAGTAATTCAATTTGTGAAAGAAAATGGAAATTGTGCTGCAGCAAAGATGTTTGGTGTTGGTGAAAGCTCCATATATGATTGGGAGAAAAATGAACTCGCAGTAACTTATATGCGAAAGAATAAATGTGCTATTTATAAAGGTGTAATGAATAGCCTATCCTAAAAGAAAGTGTTGTGAAGTGGGTGCTAGAAAATCGTCAGAATGGATTAATTGTAACAAGAAACAGCATATGTTTATTTGCCTTAAAGTAGGCAAAAAAAAAAAAAAACAATGCAAATGAAAGTGAAAACTTTAAATCTACTTCGGGTTGTCTGTTTCACGGAATAATTTAGTTCTATGATAAAAAAAAGGGTTTAACAAAGGCTTCCAAAACATTTGTACAACAAATTGGTAAGTTTCCAAAGCTATGTTATTGACCTACAAAGGCGAAAAAATTATTTACTGCCCCACTTTGGAAATCTGAATGAAATTCCAGTAATGTTTAATATGATAGAAAATTAAACAATGTACATGAAAGAAGCAAAAATGTTTCACATAAAAACAAGAGGTCATGAAAAATCTTACCTCATTGTAGGGCTTTCTTCCTAGCTGATGGTACACAGTTAAAATCCATCCTTATTTTTGAAAGAAAGAGATGCAGTAATGTAATTTCTCAAATGGTATTTTGTTTCATGTTCAAAAGAAATTATGGATGATGGAATAGTGTGATTGTGGATTATAAATGTTTGACAAAAGCATCCTTCTGCCTTAAAGAATCTGTAAAGTCTTTTAGTTTAGGGCATGTTCAGATCCCATCGGATTATATGGAGAAACTGTTGAAGTAGTCCAAGACAGCCGTAGCAGTTGTTCCAGGTGAATTAATGCCATTAATTCAGCCTTTAGATGCGTGTAAAAGTCATTTAAAAAATATTCCATATCTCACAATCTAGATATAACCGAAGATGATTATTTATTTATGGATTAGAGTAACAGTGGGGGTGAAAATGAAACAGAATTCGCTGATGTGCCTGAAGGTATAATGGATGACGAATACGATGAATGTTTCATGTTATCTGATAATGAAAGTTCATATAGTATGTCATTTCTTTTAAATAAACAGCATTTAGAATATGAAACAGCATGTAGACATCTAATCTTTGTATGTTCATCTTTTCTGTAATTTTAAATGTTATCATTTTTATATCTGGCATATAATGCACGCTAATTAACTTTGATCTTATTTTTTGTATTAAAAGTGCATATTATATGCTGGAATATGTGGTATATCTTTTTTTTAAATTACTCAAAAAATGAGTAAAAAGAGTGATGTTTTATGTAATTTTTTAAACAGTATTTATCATAGAAAAATTGCTTGTTTACAAAATTATTTCCATGAACTTTTAATATGTGTAATGAATTATTTCATAACTGTGTAATTATTTTTCAGTTAATGTGTTGGTGGTTCACAACGTTTACTGCTTCTTCCTTGAAGAACAAAGTGCAGCTATTGGGTGGTGTGGAATATCTGTATTATCTAATTCCTCCTGATCAATTAGAAATTCCACAGTTCATTCTTGATTATGATTATAAGGTAAATTTGTAAAAGAACCAATACAAAACCTTTCTCTCTTGTGCTACTAGAAAACAAGTATATTATGAATTAGAACTTGTTTTTGATTTTGTTAAATATTAGAAAAATTAATGGTTTTCTATTAACAACCTGTTGTCTTTTTAAACTGTACACTGTATTTAAATCATTTAACTATATAATATATTCCAAATTGTAAATAACTAATTCCTTAAAAATGTCACATTATCAGTGTCACTTATATACCGGGTTGTAAATTAAATAGTGGCAACTTGACCTTGAAACTTGCAGAAGGGCGGGCATGCTCAAATAGGATATGGGAACGATGAGGTGGTGCTGTTGTCAATGTGTAGAGTGCAAAAAAAAGTCAATCTGCTTAGAAGGGTAGTTGTGTGGCGTTAAAGTGAGGAGTTTCATTTCCATCTCTCTAAAGCATGTTTTCGAAAGGTGATCAGCAGTTGTAGCTTAAAATCGAGGTTGCCTGTGGTAAAAATCCAACAGAATGCTATAATCGAGGTTGCCTGTGGTAAAAATCCAACAGAATCCTATTGAGAATTAGTTGAATCCTGTGGTACAAATGCTTTACCGTATAGGACAATAGCATGATCGGTTCAAGCATTTCGTTCGGATCAGATTGAGACTGCGGATTTGCAACGTACAGGTCGGCCCTCCATTCCTCAAGAGCAGATTGACATCCTGAGCGGTCTCCTTACCATAGACCGCCGATAGACTGTCCAAGAATTATCCTTAGAGGTTGGTCTGAGTCATCAAACGGTGTGGCTCATAATGAAGAAATCTCTCAACATGAGGAAAATTGCTTCCCGCTGGGTTCCACATCGACTAACCAAAGTGCAGAAATGGCACCGGTATGCATTGGCTGGCACCCACTTGGAGAGATTCTGCAATGAAGGAGACACATTTCTGCAGTGTATTGTCACCATTGATACGACGTGGGCACGAGCCTATGAGCCTGAATTAAGGTGAGCCTATGAGCCTGAATTAAGGTATCAATTAAATGAAGGGCATCGCCAAGGTTCGCCACATCCACAGAAATTTTGACAGGAACCCAGTCTGGTAAAGGTTATGCTGATTGTGGCATACGACTGTGACGATGTGATTCTTACACATGCTGTACCTAAAGGACAAACTCTCAACGCAGATTACTTGACAAATTGTCAACGCAGATTGCCAATTTCTACAGCACCATCTACATCCGGTTATGCGTCACAAACGTGCACATTTATTAGCACAACAATTTTTCTGACAACGCTCGTTGCCATGTAGCAAACAATGTCACTCCTTTTGCGACGGTGACAGTGGGAAATCCTGGAACACCCTTCCTACTCATCCGACATGGGTCCTTGCGACTTCGATCTGTTTCCAAAGTTGAAGGTACCCCTCTGAGGTCGCCTATTTCATGACGTTTCATCTCTACCCCACGCAGTAGGGTGCTCGGTCGCTCACATCAAGAATCAACACCTTGCTACTGGTCTGCAATGGCTGCCTGACATTTGGCAAAAGGTTATAAGCTTTGCTGGTGATTACATAGAAGCAATGTAATGCAATTGTACTTGTAAGTTCATTAAAAATTGATTTATACCTATGTTGCCATTACTTAATTTACATCCCTCGTATAACTAAATAGTTTTGTAAAACTTTGACTAAAAATTGAGATTTTTAATTTGCAGCAAATGTTTCTTGCAGTACTGTCCTTCTAATATTGCAGCATATCGGTATGTTTTCGAAACTGAACTCTGCAACCAGAATATATTTGTAAATCAGAGTTTTTAAAATTATCTCAGTCAGGTTGTGAGGTTTGATCTGCTGAAGTGTTGAGGACAAACACAAACTTGATTTAATCAATGGCAAGTTTATTGTTTTTCTTTTTAGAGACATTCTAAAATAGTTATCCTTTCTGCTAAGAACTTAGTAAGTAAATAGCTTTATACCACTTGCTATGGTTCTACAAATTGTCACAAAGATTAAATAGTGTAAGCACTTAGATAAATGTGGATTGAATTTTTCTTTAGCGTATTTGATGTAATCAGAATGGGTAGGAATGTTCCTGTGAAATTTGGTTTTAATGTTTGCTAATGCAATTTCTTCATATCTTTGAATGTCAAGTAGAACTACTCAAATAAGAAAATAATTTTAATTAGGTTAAAAAAACTTGATTTGCATCTAGAAGAAAATCAGCAAGTGATTAAATGCCATATATGTAGGAGTTTCAGCTTGTTAACTAGTGTGGAAGTATTTTCTTTTTCTTTATCTCATTGCTACACCGTAAATGAATAATTGAAGGTAATTTCAGCTATATGACAAGCAGTAGTAATTTAACTATGAGTCTTCCTTTAAGTAACTGTAGATTGGTGGGATCTGTATCAGTATATTATTGCTTACCAACATTGACTGATTGGGGCTTTTGCTTTCCTGTAGAGAAAATACAATTAATGAATGATGATACAGCGACTTTCACATGTAAACTATAAATATTATGTTTGCGATAGAAAGTTCCCCATGAGGGGTTATCTTACATAGACATATGGCACTAATATATATGTGGTCTTTCCCGATTACAAAAAAAATTATCGTGTAAGAACTTTTATAATTAGACATCATATTTTTGGAAAGGGTAACTGCACTAATTGTTTCTTTTTAATAAACATGTACCTTTGTAGCTTGGAGAATGTCAGATTGGTATTCCAGTTCTCCCTGCTTGTTCTCCAACATTTATTCTGTTAAACTTAATATAGCATTTGTTATTCTGATCTTTCAATATCACAGACTGGTTTGGCAAGGATTCAATCCTTATTATGTCATCTGATTCACAGATGCTGTCAACAATCTCATCACTCTTAGCAGACCTACCATTTCTTGGATGGCTACCAGTGAAATTATCCAGTTGTCTAAAAAGTCATAACACATTGTTTTCTATGTTCTTCGAATGTCCTCTATTTATATAAAGCAAAATGATCAGTCAATAGTATATTATCCATTTTGTTCGCTACCTTTTTACTCTTTTAATGAGTTTTGTAATTGCTCATTCACAAAAGAACCTAGCTTTATCAGCGAAAAGCTGAACAAGGTGCTGATTTATGGCCTCATCTGAATTGAATTTTATACCATGAATAAAAATTTAAAGATAGTAAAACAAGTAAAAGTCTAAGGGCATAGGATCAGGCAAGTATGATATACATGGAAACACGTTTCAACCAAACTTTAATAATTTCTGTCAGATGATCAAACTTGTGTGTGTGGTCTCATGTTACTGGAATGGAATGCAATTACTGTATGATTAATGCACTCTCTAAGTTTCTGAGAGATGGATTCATTGAAACTGTCTTGTTAGTAACAACATGTGTTCAAATTGATATGTTGGTTTGTTGGTAAGAACTTTTAAACAAGACCACACACAACTTTGATCACTGACAAAAAATATTAGAGTTTGGATGAAAAGTGTTGCCATGCATATCATACTCACTGTATCTTGTGCCCTCAGACTTTCACTTGTTTTGCTGTCTTCAAAATGTCTTTCATGGTATAACATTCAATTCATATCAGCACCTTCTACAGCTTTTTCCTGATCAAGCAAGGTTCTTTCAACTAATTACGAAGCTTAATTCATTTATTAATTATGAAGGAATTATAAAGCTTATTAAAAGAAAGCACAAAGTTTTCAAACAAAACGGGCAATGTAATACTGACTAATCATTGTTCTTTATATGAATAAAAGACTCTTGAAGAACATAGAAAAAATGCATGATGACTTTTGAGCCAACCTAATAGTTTAATTAAAACTTTTTTTTTTCTAATTCTTGATGCTCTTACTATCAGCAGAAATATATCGATATAAAGTTAGAAGTCGCCATTGTTGACTGATTTAATGATACCACAAAGCACACTTAACCTTATTTCATTGAGACCGCTTCATTACTGTTCTTTCCTTACACGTATCCATGGTAAAAATCTATAAAAAAATATTATTACATAATGATACAAGATTTCACACTTCTATCTTCTGCAATTATTTTGTTTACAAGTTTTCTAATCTGAGAAAGACTGGATGCACGTCATGTGTTTTAGCACAATTAACAGATCATTTTACTGTATTTTGACTTATACTATCACTGCAATTGTTTTTGTAATTTGTAAAAAAATGCTTTATGAAGTTGATATTTAAAAATTGCCAAATGATAATTTTTTGTTATAAAAATTTAATCTTCTTTAAATGAAACATTATAATCCCTTAAGTTAACAATTGAATATTGCATTTTTTCATATTAGGTGAATGGTGTTCGATACTGCCAGCCCTCGTCTGCTCAGACAGCTTAAATTCTTATAGAATTATCTGAAGAATATTTTTCCATATATTTTAATACATCTGAAGAAGTATATATTTTAATATATCTGAAGAAGTATATGTATACAAAATAAATCTCAAATTTAGACATATTTTTGTAATTTCTTAACATGTAAATAAACATTAAAATTTGGTTGAATGCTTGTACTTATTAAGTTTTCGAGTGAATGTATATATATGCATTTTATGACCGAAAAAAAAAAAACCTTATCAGCTACATGAAGTTTTATTTATATAATACACTCCTGATGGAAGTTCTTTCCTGTAATATACTGAGAAAACTTCAGGTATCACAGCAAGGAATTCTTGTCAGTAATTCTGTTATGAAATGGTAAGAACTTATATAACTGTATTATCAATGTAAAGTGTGTTGAATTTTATTTTGTTCAATTTGACTATTCTTTTTTTATTAAAACATATAACACGTTGATCTTTTCTGTATTATTTTAAAATAATTTCATAACCCCCCTCCCACACCCGGCACTGCCTTTATCTGGTTACGAATTTTTTTGTCATTTGTAGTATACTGCCTTATTTAAAATATTTTGTTCTATTTTCTTTAATGATCTAAATATCTTGATGAAAGATTATGAAAACATTAAAGTAATTATACAAATTTAGCCAAAAAATACAGTTTAAATACATTTCTTCATGAGTATGTGCAAAAGGCCATGCTACTTAGAGGGGTAACTTAATTATGTGTATTATGCTCTCATTTGCATAACTCATAATTGTAGCTCAAAGTATTTGTCTGTTAAAGATGCATGCTGTTAGAATTATGTCGTTAATGCAAGTTTTCGTCAAGTTTCTTCTTGTTAAATTATTTCAGATGTAATTGTTTTACTGTATTTTAAAAATAAAACTTACTATATTTTTGTTGATTGAAGTAATTACTTCTTTCGTTTCTTTTCCATAGAAAAAATGTGGGAAAACTGGGTTATGATGCATATATATGTATTTTATGAAAATGCCTCTTATAGGTTAACAGCTAATTTTGATCAAAGCATCATTAGTATTTGCAACAGTGCTATTTATAGTTGAAAAAGGTAGAAAGTACTGTATTTCTTAAAACTAAATTTTTAAAAAATAATTAAACAGTTGAGTGTTGCCTGCAAGGTGTGTCAAAAATGTAAAGGCAGGTAGAGAGCCTGAAACTTTTGAGATGGTACAGACCACTGTTGAGCAGTTGATGAAAATGTTCTGCTGCCATAAATCGTCTTTTCCTGTGTAAATTTCAAGTGCCTTAGTGCATGCATTTTATTTATAGGGCTGCAACTGAAATGAAATTTCTACTGCAGACATGAAATCCTGAATCCATCCTTTGATCAGCTACTCCATATCAGACTACATCTCCATATATATAATGTATATCGATGAGCTCTGCATTTGTGTTGCAGTGCACATTGCTTGAAATTCGCTCAGGAAATGAGAATTAATGTCAGCAAATCTGTTATCTACCACTCAATATTGTCATGTACCACCTCAATTTACCATTCCTATGCTCACATTCCATTGCACAATATGTTTATTTGGCCCCATTTGCCTGCCTTTACATATTTGCTAGCTACTTTTGAATCACTATATCGATCTTTACGTAATTCAGTTTATGACATCATCTTTAATGTTTGCTTTGTTAATGAAGTTTCTAGCAAAGTGTATGAAAAATTCACAAGTTGATTCAGAAATGATCTCTTCAAATTATTTCTTGCTTAAATCTGTTCTTCCAGAAGGAGATATAAAAAGTAAGTATACATTATTGGGAGTTTTCTTTAGTTTTTGCATCTATCAGATAATATTTAAGACCTTTATGGAAACTCTTTCCTGCCCTCTGGTTCAAATAATCTTTTTTTGTATCATATACTGGATTTTAAATAAAACATCTGAAACTAATGGGGCTCATAAGACTAGTTCATTTGAATGGACTAGACAGAACACAGCAGAAAAAAGATTCTTTACTCTTAAATCATGTTTGTAGCATGTCTTTTGAGTGCTTGATCTTGCATGATGATAAAAATATGGCTGCAAGATTCCTGTTAATATTAAAGAAAAAAATTTTAAGTATGATAATCTTTGTTCATGCAGCATTAATTTCAGCCTTCTAAAATTTCAAAGTATGTGTTTGAGTTTTTGAATTAAAATGTAAAATAATAGAAATAAATATATGGAGTCTCTGGATTGGTTTTTTTTTTTCTTAATGTTATCAGGGTTGCCTCGCTACCTGGAAAACCGGAAAAAGTCAGGGAATTCGAAAATTGACTAAAAAATTCAGGGAATTTCATATAGCGAACCCCCCCAAAACACGAGTTTTGCCCCGAAGCGATCTCTTTCTTGACCCGCGATAGCTTCGTAAGGACAGCTGGCAAGAGCCAATTTTCCCAGCTCCAATCAGATTGTCAAGCAAAGCAAGTTTCCAGTGGCTTCGGTTTCCTGTAACCTCCAGAATCGAGAGACTCGCATGTGCAGTGCATGTTGAACTAAAGAAAACACGTATTCTTGTATAAAACAAAATCGGTTTAATCACAGTCTACGATACCATTTGAGGTTAGAATAGTCTTCATTATTCTACTATTCTAACCTCTATCTACGGCACACACGGGATTTGGCGACATTATGACAAGCAGTAAATGGGTCATTTTGGTGTTCGGCAGCAATTTTCAAAATTGGGCCTAGGCCATAGCTTATAGTAGGATTTTACCGCAAAATCTTTTAAACATTTTTTTTTTAAATTTTTCCTTTTTTTAATAAATGCCTTATTCGCATTTTGCAGTAAAATAAAAAAAAATAGTAATCAGTCTAGGCTATCTGTTTAATATAATTATATTCGCCAAAATATCATTGATTATCGTAATTGAGTTTTTAATTATTTTAATGTTATTCACATCATTTAATGTTCCTTCTTCCCTCTACATTTATTTATTAATAGTAGGTAAATTTTCAAATTTCTTTTCTAGCATAATCCTGAAGCTAATTCTAGCAGTATGATGGCATAACATCACGAAATTTAATGCACATATTTTTTTGCTTATGTATGCTGCTAAATAAATATAAAATACCTAAATTTATTTTAAAAATATCATTAAATAGATTTCTTTCTTTCGTTTAGCTGCAAAATGTCTGAAAAAAAAGACATTTTTTAAATCCAGATTGGACAGAGTCTAATCTCAATCTTCAGTGGAGAAAACAATTATTATAGTTAAAATAGTAAGGCTTTCGGGATTATAAGTCATATTTAATTGGCAAATTTTTATGTTTTCAAGTGGTACTGGAATTTTCTTAAAACACACCTGGAAAAGTCAGGGAATTTCATTCTGTTTGAGTGGCAAGTCTGTGTTATTTTCATTCATTATAATTAGCAGTTATAATGATATGAATCTGCTTCTTTTTCAGTGGTTGCTCAAATTTTTTAATAGTTCATTTGAAACTGTATGTATTATTATCAATGCAGATTCAAAGATTATCTGTGAAAGGCTTTGTAAAAAAGTTGAGAATTTTAATCTTTGGAATGGATTATATATATATATAACAGAAAGTAAGTGAAAAAATTATAAAAACACTAATACGCATTATATAAGCTGCGTTTATTAAACTATCAAAATTAAATTTTGACAACTTCAATTTTTACTAGTAACTGCAGACTAATTTACCATACTCAAATTCTAGTTTAGAATAGTTTGCTTTAATGCAAGTGCATGTAATTATGCAGTTACTGGCATGAATAACGCATATGCAATTAGAGGGTTTTAAGTGGAATGCATATTTGGTGAAATTTTGGGCAAACCTTTTTGATAAAGCAGTAATACATCTATCAAATTATTAAATGCAAAATAGCAAATCCTGGGATAGTTCCATAGGTGATGAAAATTTATTGTTACCCTTTGAGTTTTCTGTAGTGATTATGAAGCTTACTTTTAATGGTAAAGTCAGCTATATTTTTCTTAAATGCATTAT
>KK122282.1:364145-375470 GCA_000611955.2 Stegodyphus mimosarum
GTTCACTCCACACATCTCGTATGACAAGAAGGCAAAGAAATTAATATATATTGATGAATTTTCTAGAACTCTCACTCATCTGGAAAATCCTGAAAGTTATGGAAATGAGAAATTTTTAGAGAAAATAAACCTTTTTTCAAAGAGGTGAGGAAAAATCTGTACTTTCCACAAAAATGGCATAAAAGCTAAAAAAAAAGTACAAATCAGTCCTGCCTAATAATAAGTTAATGTTTTAAATAGTACATTGCTGATTTTAAAATAAAAGCAAATGAAGATTTTATTGCAGAAGTTAATTTACTGTCCTCATATATGATATACTTAACTCATATCTTTCTTCACTTCTTTGTTATTCTTCTACTGCCTCTATGTTTAGAAACATAACTCTTCAAAAGTAAATATTTTATTTTAAAAATCAGAACATTGTGTTGTGCATTATAAGTGAATAAATATATTAATCAACCCTTTTTTGAATCCAGTATAATTTTAAGGTCATCTGTTTTATTTTGAATCATTGAATATTTTTAAGTGATATGCCATTATAAACTCCTTTTCAACAGAGTACCTTTTCCCAAGAATTTAAAATATCTTTGCAAAACCCTGCCCCCCTTTTTTTTTCTGTAAGTGATTTGGATATGTAGTTCCGACTATATGTTTTTTAATTTGCTTCATGGTAATAAGCAAGATAAATTAATAATTCATTACATTTTGTTGAAATTCTAAAAGTATTTGTACTTTATTATGTTTTGTCGTGGAAAATCAAGGAAATTAAAGGATTGACCTAGCGCCCTCTGAAGTTCTTATGTCTTGATAATTGACAATAAGTTTTAAAATGTCTCAGTAATTGACAATAAGTTTTAAATTGGTAGAAGGTGTAAATTTATAGATAATCGTCTAGGTTGTAAGATTGTTGCCTAAATAATAGAGTAGGAGGGGCGGAAAAAAGGTGAAGCCTGTGAAACTAATGAATAAAATTATGAAGACTAAATGTGCTGGCCATTAAAATTGTCTAATCGTGAAAGAAAGCAGTTGTCAAAATCATATTTATTCTATAATTACATTTAATAAAAGGATGACGTAATTAAAATTTCTGGGAATTTCGAAGTGCAGCAAGCTGTAAAGTTTACAAGCTCTATTTTGCATTAATATGGAATCATAATTTTCCAAAACTAGCCACTTTTGTTTTGTAATCACTTCCTACTTCTGAGTGAGAAATATTCATATTTTTTAGAAAGAAATTTTGCCACCTGACTCCCAGTTTGGTGTGGTAAGAAATGCAGCTTATACTGTAGATTAGGAAAATAATAGTTAAAATTACTTGCTGAATCCCTGTGAATGTTCCTGAAAAATTTATTAAATATAATTTTTTATCACTGAAGGCGGACTTCCTGTCAAAATTTGGCCACATTTTGAAATGTTGAAGTCTTGGAATGCTACATTGTTAATCTGTCAGTTATCATCCATTTTGTAGGTAATTTTTTTCAGTGTTGTTTGCTTCTAAATGAACAGATTCATATGGAATTTTTTGTGTACAGCTTAAATATTTAATATAAATAATTTCAGTGCTTTATTTAAATTTCTTCTGAAATTTTCACCAAATTTCTGACAGGAACTTTAAAATTTTTTAAATCATCAAATATGTTTTACATAGGCTTTTGCTTGGTTGTTAGTTACATATTTGTGTTTACATAAGTGCAAACTGTTGCTAAAATTAAGTGCATTCAATATGCAATTGCTGTTTTTTTTAAATTAATCAAATTAGAACTTTTATTCACCTAAATATGTAATTTTGGTAAATAAAATAACTTAATCCATAATCAGCATGCTAATTGTCACCAGTTAGCTTTTGTACAGTGTGAATCTGTAGTATCCTTTTGTTTTTGCATTTCTCATTACAACATAAAATGGAGTTTTAATTGGATTTCTTTGCAATGTTTTCAAGTGTTATTTTGTGGTATTTCTATGACTATATAATTAGTGGATTGCAAAATTGCTAACTGTACTTCATGAAAATGCTATTACCTCGAATAAAATTTAATGATGGAGCTTTGTAGTAACATTGCAATCTTCTATGTAAATTTCTGTTTTTAATTTTCAAGGTAATGCAGTTTTTTAATATTCTGTTAATTTTCTGTGCATGTGATTTTATATTTAAATAGGAAATGTAGAAACAAATGTAGCTTTCAAATTTGAAATTCATTTTGAGCTGAGTTTTAATTTTATTCAACAAGTATTAAATAATAATGAAGTCACCAGATTGAAGTTTTTTCTTTTCCACCTTTTTTAATTAACTGGTTATATGTTGATGAAGCTGACTATGAAAAAGGCTAGTTTTAGGAGGACTGTTTTGGGGAAGACAATAAATTAGTTGCTTTATCTTGTAGTGATGCATAATCAATAATTAGTCCCATGGGAATTCCATTGCATATTATAACTATAACAAAGTACACAAGGGAGGACTTTAGCGCAGACTACATATACGCTACGTAAACTATTTATGTTACACATGAAAGAAAAGTTCGTGATCAGCCTGTTTTGTTTGTAGCGTGAAATAAGAGCCAATTTCCTTTAAGTAATTCCTCCATGAAAGTATGCATCCATTTAGGAAGATAATCCTCACTTCCTTTGCCACAATTTATTAAACAACTTACAAATCATAACAGTAACTTATAAACGAACACGTAATGCAGCATCTAGTTCTGTGTGGTTTACCCGGTGTTTCATAGCCGTAGCCTTACGTTTGATGAGCCTTATTATGTTCATATACACAATATAGAGTATTGTGAGGTTATTATTTTAAAAGAAATATGTAGGAAGTCGAATCTGAATGTAACCTGCTTGCGTTCCATATGTGATTACAAATTTGAAAGCATCTAGTATTTGATGCTTTTTTCATACTAATAATACATTTTCTCCAAACCACTGCTTCGCCTGTTTGTGAGGTTATTTGATTATGGCAAAGCATGCAGAAATTGTCTGCTTGAAGGAAGGGATGCCTTCATGGAAGACTTTCTAATTGAAACTGGTTTCAGGTTGTGTTATATGAGGGGAAACCAAATATGCAGCCAGCCCATTTGTCTGGTTTCAAACTATCGGTATTCATTGGTCTTAACTCCACAGCTAGTGATGACTGCCTGAATTCTTGGAAAATCATGATTCATGAATAAAGCTTAATAAAGTTCAAACTGGACCTGAATTCTTGGAAAATCATGATACATGAATAAAACTTAATATTCTTAAAGTTAGGAATTAGCTCTTGTTTTTCAGAATAACTAACAGTAATTCATATAGAATTCTGAAAAGAGCATTAACTTTTTAAAAATAAAGTTATCTCAAATCCTTTTTCTCTGATTTATTTATTTTAAATTTCTAAATGTACCAGTCTGTGGTTGTAGTGCCTTTTTTGCCACTGTGTTTTTGCTGCTTGTCTATGTAATAGGTGTGCCTCTACTTAACAATGACCCGTTTTTTGGCCTTTTTTAATTTTTGTAAAATTTTAAAAAAAAACCGTATATCGAAAAAGACAATTTTAAACTAACAAGAAACATTTAAAGTGATATCTGAATCTCGAGTAAATGTACTTGGTTTTTTTTTTTTTTTTCCTCTATTCATCAGAACATTCAGGCGCATAATGAAAAAGTTTCTTCAGAAATTAAATAATATTTATGCGTTAAATAATTTAGAAAAGTAAATTTCTTTACACAGTGTAATTAATATATATTAGCTAATTCAAAATTAAAATTATTTTAATATCCTTTTAACTACTTTAACAAGGTATTTGATTACATAAATTGCTTCTAAGCATTCAGTAAGTAGTTTACTTTTTTATTGTACATAACTATTAAAATACTTATTTACATGGTTTTAATATCACTAAGTGCACCCATCCTGCCCATCACCGAGGGACACCAGCCGCCAAGCGGTAAAGCCGCTGAACACTGGTAGTTCGGTTCGAGGTTCGAATCCCGCGAACGGACTGGCTGCATGGGCGTTTTAGTGGTTTTCCCCCATGTGTAACGTGTATACGAGCCAGTTTTCCTTAGAAAGTCCTCTACGAAGGCATCCCTCCCTTTAAGCAGATAGCCCTCGTGTGCTTTGCCAAAATTGAATAACCTAACCTAGCCCGTCACCTTCAAAATCCTGTATGTACTCCTCCAGCTAAGCAGAATCCATGTATTTAAGATTAATCAGTTGTCACTAAAGGATATGGACCCGCGGTAGGGTCACTCGAAAGGCATAGACTTTTTCTTTATAATTCCTGATTTTAAAATTCAGTCTCTGTCTTCCTCATTTCTTTCATTTATCTTTTTTTTTTTTTTTTCCAGTGCTGTGCAAAGAGGCATTATCAGGGAATATTTGGATGAATTGTTCTCCTACTACTGTTGTGATTGCCCCAGTAAATCTCTGCAGGCGTTTCTGATTCATTGACCAAGTCCAAATTTTTCAGCTGTTTCAGCTCTGTTGCTTCCAGATTTATATAAAATATTTTTAACATAAATTAAAAGTTCTTAAATGTTTCTGTAAGCATAATTTTGTTCCTATTTTGATGTTCAGATTTAAGGAACTGAAATGCAGTTATAGATCTACTAAACATGTTAATTTAACAAGCCATTTTTCGTATGATAATTCTCAGTCCTTTATGATCATATAATAATACTTTCTTTTTGGTTACATATTAATCATTTCAGGTAATAAAGTTCGTGCACAATAAAAGAAACTAATTTAGTATAATAGACTTCCGAATGCTAGATAAGGTTTTTTGCATGGCAATAACTAATTTGTAATTATTAAAACCTAAGTGAGGAAAATCCTAATCATTTGACTGAAAGTGGGAAGCAGGTGTATTTACAAAAAGCTACGTTATAGGAATACAGATAGTTACGACTAAATGAAAATGAAATTTGCAGTATTTGAAGAAGAATAATTATTGATTTGAAACCAAAGATAATATGGGAGGTTTGTCCAGTAAATATCCAAATTTGGCCATAAACCCGGGCACAAAAACTCATTTTAGTAATTAATGCCAAGCGAACTACCAGGTTTGGCATGTGGTATTGAAAGTCCCTAATATCAGTTTTTTTTCCCACACTATTAGATTTTCAGAACGGGTTTAACCCTTGATACTATGGCCGCATATGTGCGTTTGGCGATGTAGCTAATGGGCGCAAATGCGCGCTCGGCGAAGGCATTGGCTGTTTACTGCTACCTCATGAAACCTCATGCTTCGGAAATTATTTCTATCGTATATATCGCAGAAACATCGTTCGTTGCTTAGCAACGAGAAAAAATGAAATCTCGTTTATTTGATCAATCTTTCTTTGCCACTCATGCGAAGCGCTTCAATTTAGGGCAATTAGCAGTTAAAGAGTTAATCAGTTAATTTTAGTCCAGGTACAGCTGTGATCATGAAGTCTTCTTTGGAATCGAAACATAATACCAAGTAGGCGATTTTGATTTATGCGAGTTATTGATGCAAGTAAAACTTCAGTGGGCAACATCACTAATTTTCATTGAGTTACCTGTCTATGCATTCCCATACAACTGAATTTTGACCGAAAAGTGGCACGATTTGAGATTCCAAAGGAACTGCTGGATCGGCACGAATGTGAAAATGGAGAATTTTCTGCATTACGTCTATTGCTTAGTCATGTGTGTACATCATTACCCGCTTGAAACAAAGCTTCGATGCAATGAAAACACGCATTGTCCTCCGTACAAGAAATTTCACATGCCTTCCCGAAACAACGATGTTCTGCGAAAAGTAGCTTGCTTCTGTTTTTCGTGAAAACGAGACAGACGTTTATGTACTACTAAGAAACCGATAGATGTGTCCAGTTAATATATCAGTCTGCAACACGACTATGCAAGATTCCATATGGCTGCTAAAACTGCGTAGTAATTAATGAACTGCATTGCGAGAAACTGCTACATTCGCCATACAGTCCAGGCTTGGCTCCGAGTGATTTTAACCATTTTATCTCTCTGATGGAGTAGTATCTTTGAGGAAAAGAAGTTTAACACGAGCGGCAAAGTGGATTCAGATAATTCTGCAATACTTCAGGTACCAGCCAACAAATTCTACGCTGCCGGAATGTAGAAGCTGATAGTCAGGTGAGGTAGTTGTAGAAGACTGCATCGAAAATTACGTTATAGGGAAGTCTACTTTGTATATCGGTTTTCTGGAAATCAGTTCGGATATTTTTGCCCTATCAAAACTTCTTCTGTTTATCGAACTTACAGTATATTTTTTAACTTAAGAGTGATTTGTTTAGTGCGATATTGTTTTTGTGTAATTGTGTTTAATATGTTTTATAAAAATAAAAAGGCACAATGGAGAAAATGCATTTTTAGATAAAACTTTTTCTTAGTAACAAACAGCAAGATATATATATATATATATATATAGTACATTGTGGCATTATACAACAAGAGATATATAAGAACAATAATTCAACAACAAGAACAAATGTCACTCTATTAATAAATGCTAGATGACTACGATAATATATAAAAAATTCTCTAGTAAAATGAAGCATATTTTAAATTTTGTTTCATGCATTTTCGTATGATAAAACTAAAAAAATTTGTCAGCTTGTTTATGTTTTATAAAGAAGGGGAATTGCGCGTTACCGAGTGTTCTGAAATAAAATGATATGTAACTCACTTACCTTTAGCATATCTGCTTAATTATATTATGTCAATTAACGCAAGCTCATTTTACTTTACTTCATTATGATAATGGTGGACATAGTCTCTTGATGTAATATTATGCTGCCGCAATTAGAATTTTATGGAATCTGGTAATTAGTTTCCCTCAGACGAAACGAAACGAAAATAAATGTCGATATTTATTGTATGTATTGCATGTTCACGGCGCTTTTGCAAAAATAGTGGAAACGAAATTTTGCTCAAAAATTAAAACATCAAGATTGATGTGAAAGGTAGTGAATGTAACTGGATGTCATTCTTTAAGCTCTAAATCTCTTGAATATTCATTACTTAAAAGACACTAGTACATTTTTCCTTAGAAATTGTATTTGTCTTGTAGATAAATTTTTAAATTTGAGGAATTGACTCTCATTTTTTAACTGACCCTTTTTTCCTGTGCAAGCTTAGTCGAATCTCTAATCCACCAGTTCAGTAGGAAGCTGCTCACCTTGTCACGTCACTATTCTAAAGTCCTAGAATATCTGAATTGCTTATCCACATAACCTACTTCGTTTTCCTGTTATTTATCAAGGGGGGAGCTTATAACATTGCTCTAACGTTAAACTTCATTCTATTCTCACTAGAAAGACCATTTAGTCTTCAAAACCCGACTAATTTCGACAAGATATTAACTTGTGAACAGTTAACCATAACAGTGAATTTCCTTATTCTGCGCTTCATCAGAGTATCCTGTGCATTTTAGAAAATGAATCTCGTTCGTAAGATTTTAATGTTTTTTATGATTTTGTGCAAACTTTTCTCTATTAAACATTAAAATCATATACACCGTGCCGAGCCTTTTATTTTCGCAACCGTTGATTGTATGTACGTCATCTTATAAAAATGTTTTATATGATGTAGAGATTCAAGTTTTGCTAATTTTAAATTTAAAAAAATCAGTTTAGTACAAATTAATGAGATCTAACTTTCTATACGTTCCTCCGGTCCTATGTTTTATAGTTAAGAAAATTTTTTGCTCGTTATAAAAAATGAAACACAGGTTTGACTCTTAATGCTACAAAAATTAGCTTAGATATTTCATTTTAAAATTGGGTTCATATTCAGGGACCTTAAACAAATTGAAAACAAAATGTTTGCATTTGAACATAACTAAAAAAAAAAAAGTCGTTTATAAAAAGTTTTCTTATGTTAAGAGATTGTGTGACGAGCATTTCCATTTATTTTTTGTGAAAAATATTGGTCAATATAATTTTTTTTAATTAGGATTTTATTCTCAATCTTAACGGAATTCGTGCTCTAGAATACTGATAGGCCTCAGTATTGGAAGGTAGCCAACTCCATTTTTTTTTTTTTTTTATGAATAGCGGGCACTTGCTTACAACGGCATTGGCCACTACTAAGGCCAGAAATGGTGACCATTTTATCGTGGAGGCACCTAATAGGCGGCCATCGCTACCTCCTATGAAGGGACAGAGAATTTTACATCCATGCCTTCTCCGGGATTCGAACCCGGGCCCTTCAGTATCGCACTCAGGTTCCCCTGGCCACTGTACTGTCTGGGCGGCACTAACTCGTAATATTATTTATATTAATTGAAAATGAAAAATATGGGTATTTTGATGAATTTTTTATGATTACCAGATTATAATTCTAAAGTAATAAAACTTCATGAGACTATTAATAACGTGTGTTTAGACTGTGAAATTTTATAAATTACTTGCGTGAAAATTCTTTCGGCATACCAAATGTAACAAAATTATAACTTAAGAGGCTAGTAAGTCGCAAAAGAATGTAATTGAAAGGCACTTAAGAGGGAGGGGGGAATCAAATTCGAATTATTCTAATTTATTAACCGAACTCTGAATGCAAATTCAACTGCCGTTAAATATCGCATATTTTGAAATTAAATATTTTGATTAATTTTTATCGTACGAGAATTAAACTTTTGTGCTTTATTTTTGGTAAAGAGCATAAAATTTTCTTGAAAATAAGTATACTGACCGGTAGACCGTGTGAAAAGTTAGATTTCGTATTTTATACAAAATTGATTTTCTTAAGTGTACGAAAACGTGAATCTTTGCGTCATTTAATACATTTTTGTAACTGGAAGCATGTGCTTATGACTGAAGTTTGCGATAATAAAGGCCGGGTAACGACTTTAATAGACATGATGTATATAAGAAAATGTGAACATAAAAAAAAAGAGGCAGAGACATTTAAGGCTATGAAAGACCGCCATTAATAAATGCTGCCTTTGCGAAGGCTAGTTGTTTACTAAGTACTTCTTAAAATAATACATTCTGCTGCTAAAAATATCTTTTTTTAATTCAATGCAAAACTGAAAGTGGAAGAGAATTTGTGTACTGAACTTCGATTAATTGGAAGTATTATTATATGGATGGTTTATATATGAAAAAATTAGTGACGTTTCAATCTTCAGTAACATTTTAAAAGTGATTCATGTAAGACAAGTTGAATCGATGACTATTTTTAAGTGAAATAAAAAATGTCTGTATATAAATAAATTATTTCTTTAGATGAAATATTTTCGTTAGATTAAATTTCGAATTTTATGAGAAAAATCTTAGAGATGAATTTAAATCTTTTTCTAACCTCCACTTCAGTAGTAGCCCCGCTTAAGATGACAGTCAGCCCCAAGAGTGACGCACCAAAGAGGTCTGACTGTATCTATAAGCTTAGAATCGAAAGCAGGTGCAATGACAATCTGCAAAAGCTTACTTTTATTTATTCTTAGTGCTATATGCATTTTCTGAACATTAAATTAATGAGGATTGAGAAGTTTTTTCTTAATGGTCAAAAACTAAGCGATATTTACTGGCTTCCATTTCTTTCTTTTCTTTTACTGGACAAAAGTATTTTAATGAGTATTTTCAATATTACTTTTCTATTCAAGATTTCCTATCTAACATTTTAAATACAGCACCATAGTTAAATTTGATGGCCTGTTGTTTCCAAAGTTGCAATGCTACTGAACTTGTTCCATAGGTATTTAAATTTTTCCGAGAAATATTAATTTATATTAGAAAATTAGCTGCTTAACGAAATCTGATGCATAACAATTAATGAAGCTTATGATGCAATACATTCTTCATTTATGAGGAATTCGGCAATTATTAGTAAAAGAATTATTCGATTGCGTGAATTCGCTAATTTGAATGTGTTTAATCTGCATCCGAGCTTTTGAATAATCTGTTCAGGAATTCGTGGGTTATGCCGTAAATCAGCGGTCTCCTAGCACATTTCACTGTGCACACTGATATAAAAATGAACTAATGCATATTATAATAAAAATAATACTTAATTAATGTGAATCGTTTGCGTGTTTATATGCATACTTGTATAACACTTCATATCTAATTACAGTCTACCAGAATAATATAATTTCCATTCCAATCTATACAGATACGTAAGTTGTTCATGAATTATGCATACAAAGAAAAATGTGCTCTTATTATACTATTGGAATTTAGTATATCTGATCATGTTCTGACTACCTACTAGTTTGCGATACAGCGTTCCAAAAATCTATTTTCAATTTCATTTGAAATGTATACCTGATGTATGAGTTTTTTAATGGATTTATCATTAAACATATACTCTTTAAGTTGCTACCCCGTGGTACCCATTTTTCTGATCTAATTCTCTTGTAGAATTTACTTGCAACTCCGAAAGTCCATCAGTTGGTTTCGAGCTTTGAAGATATTGAATATTTCAGTTGTTTAATAACCATTATTTTGTTTAAAATAATTTATTAAATGTAAATTCTATGCTTAATTTATAATTTTTCCATTCATTAAATACAGTTCGTGCGCTTCAAAAGAGCCATTTTGTGTTGTGTACTTTCGTTGCAGTTTATTTAGATGAATCATTGATTTTACATTTATTTCAACTTGAGATTAAAGTAATGAACTACGCAGTTTTTTTGGGGGGTAGTAAAATATAAAATTCAATTATTTAAAAGCTTATGTATGAACTTGCTAACTATTAAACACCATAAAATATAACTGTAGCTAGATTTTTAGTTTGGATGCTATTGATACGATGCGCTTGAATACGTTGCCTTAAAATCCAAAAGAACTATTTAAATAATTCCATTCATTAAATAGAACTGTTAATCATAATTTATGAGTAAAAACTAGAATTTGCACAAGCATAGGCACACCCAATATATACAGATACATACAAGCACACACACAACACACACACATATATATATATATAAACTATAAAACTTGCAATAAACGGTAATATATAATGATTGTTATGCATTCGTAATTAAATTTCCCTATATAAAGTTTTACTTGCAAATGAAGGACAAGTACATGATAATAATAATTTTAAATCTTAAAATATTTCTAGAAAGGGAACACAATTGCAACAATGACGAATATAGATACTTTAAATGGTTAAAAGCTGGGATAGTTATTCTTAGTGAGAGGGGGAAATATCTAAAATTCGTCAAAAACTGTAGTCTGTGTCCGTTGCAAAATAGATAAATTCTTGTTGAGCCATAGTTTTGAATACCCTTAAGTATCACTTTTGAAAAGTGCTACTTTGAATAATTACGATTGCATTAGCTTCAAGTGAAAAGCATTTCTTTAAATAAGTTTTGATTAAAGAGGCTTTATACAAAATATC
>KK122282.1:375495-398197 GCA_000611955.2 Stegodyphus mimosarum
CAGAAAGAGTAAGAATACGCATTCAAAAATTATGACAACACACAATAACTCACAATAAATATCTAAATGAAGATAAATGCAGACAGAATCTGAAACTGAAATTTTGATCATGCTACAAAGAACAAAATTTAATATATAAGGGTTTTAGAATTTCAATGTGTTGTTACTTAACATTTCCACTTGATGCCCTAAGTCGTGACCTTGGCTGGGTAGCATCCGCAGGTTTGCTAGATTTGGGGCATCTTCTGCACCTTCCACGAATTAGTCGCGTGATGTAATCTGGCCAGTTGTCGGGCAGAAGGACTAACATGGAACCAATAGATATTAAAAGAATACCTGCGAGTTTCATGCCTTCAAAAACCACGTTGTATAGGTGGACGTCCAAAACTGAAAGCATTGAACACTTTACACAGGAAGCATGGTTATAACTTAAGATCAATAATCTAAGATGGAGTAATCCGTACATAATTTACTTTTACATCAGAATATTCTACACGTGAGACATTTAGATATCAGTTTCTCGTCTGGGTGCTAAGCTAGTTTCTAACAGAAATTTAAGCAATGTGTTTGAGATTATACATGGAAATACACAAATACATCTAATATTAAAGTTATATTTCAAGGTGATTACATGAAGTAAATGTTGAAAATAAATAATAATAAGTAGTAAATATTTGTAACTGCTTTACAACCTAAGGAAATGCGGAAAAAGTTTTCTGATAAATCTAATCTGGATTTTATTCAGTTCATCGATAGAGAAAGCATTTTAAGTGTCCAAAAGTGAGCTCCCCCCCCAAATCTGATATACTGTAGTTTATTAAAGGGATTTAACTAAAGAAGAAGAGGGAATTACATATTCTTTTAAAACTTTGTTTCTAGGATTTGTGGAATTTCACTGTGAACTGGCGCAGACAAGAAATCTTGAATGCTTGCGTCACTTTTGTGACTTCTGAAGACTAAATTGATTTTCATTTTAATTTTTGCAGTCATTTCCAGTCATCCCGATTGTACTAGATTGCTGTTTGGTTAGAGCAAAAATATTTATCACTCTATATTTTCTCATAAAGTAGTTTGGGTTAAAAGCAAGTTTTATTCAAAAGGTAAATACAATTAAATATATCGTTCAGACAGATTGTTTCTATGCAACATTATCTTATTTAAAATCTAGTAATAGTAAAATTACCAATGAGTCCAAGCTGGCACTTTTAATGGAGGTCAGTTTTAAAAACTTGTTTCCATACATTTATTGAATATGAGATAGAAATTATATCCGACAAAATTCCTTGATTGTGAATTATATTGAATGTTTTATAGACCTGCCATTTCCCTTTCTCAACATATAGGCAGTAACTTCAAATCGAGAAAGTCAAGAATAGTGAAGTAATAATTAAAAAATAATACTGAAAATTATTTCTTCCTAAACCAGTTGTTAAAATTTGTATGTCTTCAGAGTTATGTCATGCAAATCGTATTATTATATGAAATAATGATAATTTATTTATTCATAGGTAAGTTATTAGAGTTCGTTCGAAAATATTACCAATGCTGAAAACATCTAAAAATTTCAGATGATCTGAATTAACAATGAGAGTATTATGCCTAGCCGAAATTTTATTCAAGCCTGAAAGTATAAATCGGTTGAAAAGAGTGGAATTAAGATTATTCGAAGTTTAATAAGATTTTGATATGAAAATAATAAATGAAAAATGCTGTTCTTACCTGCCGAAACTGGTACCGCTGAAACAATGCCTAGTTTGAGGAAAGTGTCATAACTGTGGATAATGTCAAAGTTTCCAAGAACATTGGCAACTGTATAACAGAGAGACCATTAGAATATATCCATTAGAAAATCTAAATACTGCATTAAATTTACAAATTATACAAATGAATTCATGTCGAAAACAAGAATAGCAATGTTTAACTTGTTCTAAACCGCTAAACGAAAAGCAAAGCGTAAGCAAAGTGCTGTTGTGAAATATGCAATCTTAATAGCATATAAAAATTGCCCTGGAAGTGTGATCGATATTTTTCGATTTGCACGTGTGCCAGAAGCTCGTCTCCTCGTACAAATGCTTTATTAGTTGTCTGTTTATTTTATACACCTTTATTTGACATAGCACGGGGACAACCGTAGATAGGTACAACTGGATAGTCTTAAGCCATGGTGGAAAAACAGGGTCCTGAGGGCCACATACGACGCGCTAAGAGTTTTATTGTGGCCCTCCCAGACAGACAGAAAAATCAGCCTTGAACCGAGATTTCCTTCTCGCGCGCGCCCGAAAACTCGTTTGGATGGCCAAGTCAGTATACATGCGCAGTTTCAATGCGTTGTGCAATGCTTCTCTGATTAATTTCATTTTCGCCGGACTCATTTCAATTTTGTCTTTGCAACAATAAATATATAAATTTCCAATTTTAGTAAAACCATGAACCCTCCAAACAAACGTAAAATCGGTTATGAATGTCGTGTGTTTAATGAAGAATGGAAAAACAAATATTTTTTGTTAATATAGGGAATTAAGTAGTGTGATTATTGTGTCCTGAATCGGTAGCTGTATTTAAGGAGTAAAATCTGAAATGACACCAAGCAACAAAACACAGCAAATTTGTCTGTAAATTTCGTAAAAAGAACTCAAAATTAAAACTGCGGAGTGTGTGAAAAGGCTGAAGAAGGAACAAATATTATTTATAAAGCAATCAAACACTTCAAAATAGCGCTACAGAAGCACGTTTCAATGTAGCCTACAAACCTGCTAAACGCAGCAAGTCGTTTTCAGAGGGCGAGTTTGTTAAGTAGTGTATAGTCGAGTGCAAGAGTTTTGTATCCCGATTTAAGAAGCAAATTTGAAAGCATTTCATTGTCAAGAAGGATTATAGTGTAGCTCATTGACTCAATTAGTGACGAACTCACAGAACAGCTGAGGACTGCGAGTAAAGATTTTATTTGGTTTTCTTTGGCACTGGATGAGAGCGCAGATAACGAAGACACTGCGCAATTACTCATTTTTATCAGTGGAATTTGTGAAAATTTCTTCACCACGGAAGAAATACTTGGCCTAGAATCAATGAAAAGTAGAACCACTAATCAGGATTTGCTTGTGTGTGCTGTGAATTAATTGAGTAGGAAAAATGCAGGTAAAGCTTTTAAAAAACAAGTTACAAGCATAAGACAAAGACAGTGATATCTCATCTTTTCATCGCATTTTTGCATCAGGAGAACCTTTGTAAAGCTGCATTAGACTTAAAACATGCGGTAAGTCGTATTATTAGTGTGGTGAACACAATCAGAGCAAGGGCACTCCACCATCGACAGTTCATATCTTTTCTTGAAGATGTGGAGGCAGAGTAGGAAGATGTAATTTACCACGACACTGTGAATGGCTGAGCCTGTTAAATTTGATGAGAAGAGTGGACACTGCAGAATGAAATCCTCTTATTTCTGGACACGCAGCTGATATCTCATGATTTTGTTACAAAAAATAGAATATGAAGAGTGGAGATATGAGGTGATTTGAGAAATTGAATGAGCTGAATGTGACATTGCAGAGAAAGGGGTTGTACATGAAATGTGGAAGCATGTAAAATCATTCAAAGGAAAACGAGGTCTATTTGCAAGGTAAGCAGGTGAAGGCAATTATTGTCCTTTCCCTTTATTAGGAAAACAAAGTACCTGAAAGTGTTTCTGCGACGATTAATTATCATCTGCAGAATCTGGAGGACGAGGTCACTCGAAGGTTTTAGGGCTATAAGAAAATTGAGCCTGAATTCAATTTGCTGTGTTATCCCATCTCTGCTAATATTGACATAGCACCTGAGTAGCTGCAGTTTGAGCTTAGTGACATACAGTCAGATCTCACTTTGAAAAAAATATGTAATGCTGTGACATTAATTGACTTTTAAAAATCTGTGATGAAAAATTTTCATATGAAAACAACTGCTGGGAAAATTTTCTCTGTATTTGGGTCTGCATATATTTTCGAGCAAAGCTTTGCTTTCTCAGACATCACCAAGAGTAAATATAGATGCTGTCTGACAGACATTAACGTGCAGGCTGTGATGAGAATCTCAACAAGAAATCTCACTCCTGATTTCAAACAAATTGTAAAAAATTGTGATAGCTCACATTTATCCTATTAAGCTGATTCTAAATTAAATGCGCTTGCAGCTATAGATGATAGGAAATTAGCAAAATAAATGAACTGAAAACTACTACTATTTTATCTAATTTATTGATTTTTATAATACGACTTACATCTTTTCTGCAAAGCAGAGTTAAATAATTAATGCAATCATTTTAAAAGTTGCGGCCCTTCGCTTCCACAAAGTAGCCGCCGACTCAAAACAGTTGCCCACTCCTGTAGCTAATAACTGAATATATATCCTAGAGCAGTTATGCTTTACGACAATGAGTTAACGACACTGGCACTATAGGACGTAAAGATGGGCTAGTTGGGACAACCCAATAAATATCTCAACTTGTAGAGTCATTAGGTTATTTAGAAGCAGGAGATGTGAAAAATGTGCAATGCCCTCGCCGGGACTCGAACCACCCACCTCTCGAATTCGCGTCGAGCGTGCTGATCACTACACCACGAAGGCGTGCACAGAAGGCAGGAGAAATATCTTATAAACTCACCATGATCGCTACATCGTTCGGTATGATACAGCACAATAACCGCCTTCATTATTCTCCATAGCGACTGTAAAAAATGAATTAAGGCAAATCGTATCTTTATGTAATCATAATTGTACTAAGATGTCATAGGTTTGGTGAAACTGACCTTTACATCAGACGACAACTTTATCTCAAAGATAATGTCACTTCTAGAGTCATTCACGGGATAGACATGTTCTTAGCTCGTAACAGTCTTGAGAAAAGCCACCGAAAGGAATTAAATTCCTTCCATACATGACTGATGGGATTTAAGTTGTGCGATATACACTGCTGGCCACCGTAAATGCAACACCCTGAAGGAAGCATGCAAATAACATGAAATTTACAACATACGTTAGCGGAGGTGTGATATGCAAATGATTAGAATTTCAGCGCAGACGCACATCACGCGCGCCTATGGCGCCACTTCAAAACGCTATTTAAGGCTTGGAGTTTTCGACGATTTCAAGTTCGGCAATTATGTTTTTCTTGTGGTTTTTTTTTAAACCGATCAATTATGCCTCGATAACCTAGTAAACAGCGATCGTTGTTTGATCAAGTATCAGAGTTCAACAGAGGAAGGATAGTGGCCTACCGAGAGTGTGGATTATCTTTCAGGGAAATCGTAGTTGTGTTGGACGAAACCAAACAATTGTAATGCAGATATGTGATCGTTGGATGCAGGAGAGTACGAAGGACCGACATGTTCGATCGTATCCACCTCAGTGCACCACTTCACGTGATGACAGGAACATTGTGTGCATCAGGACGGATCGCTCAGTCACATCACGAACCAAAGCGCAGCACATTCAGTCTGTAACGCGTCATCCTCTGTCTGCCGTACCATTCGACGCCGTTTACAGCAGAGTCGTCTGTCCGCAAGACGCCCTTTGCTTCGTGTACCCTTGACGCAGAACCACAGATGTCTCCGCTCCCAATGGTGCGATGAAAGAAGGATGTGGACGACAGAATGGAATGAAATGGTCTTTACTAATGAGTCACGCTTCTGTCTTAACACCACGATGGTGGGATTCGAGTCTGAAGACACCGTGGAGAGAGGATGCTGAACAGCTGCGTTATGCACCGCTACACTAGTCCTGCACCGGGTATTATGGTATGGGGCGGTATTGGATGTCACTCTCACACCCCTCTAGTACGCATTGCCGGTACAAGTTGTCCTTCCTTACCTTCAGGGCTTTGCAAACAGCCATATTTCAACAGGATAAAGAGCGACCACACGTGGCGCGCATTGTCCAAGGGTTCTTAGTCAATCGCCAGATTGAATTGCTTCCCTGACCGGCTCGCTCTCCGGATCTTTCGCAGATAGAAAACATGTGGTCCATGGACGATTGACCCAGATAACATCCCAAGCTGCCACACCAGATCAACGTCGACAACGTGTGGAAGCTGCTTGATTTGCTGTACCCCAAGAACACATCCAAAGTCTCTTTGAATCAATGCCGAGGCGTGTGGCAGCGGAGATCTCCAACAATGGCGGTTACTCTGGCTACTGATTCTGGAAGGAACCACACTTCACAGAAGTCTATAAATTTAATTATTTGATATTTGGTCAACATGTTATCTACTAAATAAAAATTTAATGCGATATCTCTTGTCTTTCTTGGTGTTACAATTTGGGTGGCCAACAGTGTAGATGGCTATTCTATACAAAGCAGACCTGCAGCAGGCGAACTGTAAAACCGCTGAATACTTGTAGTTCGAACTGGGATAAAAACTTGTCGAATGGGCTGGCTCTTCGTGAGGTTTCGTGATTTTTCAAATTTGTAATGTGAATACTAGCCAATTTCTTTTAAAACGTCCTCGACGAATGCATCCTATCCCTTTGGCAGATAGCTCTCCATTGCGCTTTGCCAGAATTTAAATAATAATGCAATCCATACGAAGCAGTGGTTTCTGTTTTAAATACTGTTCGACAGGCGACGATATATGAACTCGTACAGTATAGTCCATAAAAATGGCATCAAGGTTGATGGACTGGTGGAAATGCGTGAATGTGCTGAACAAGGACAAGATCTTTATATTAGATTGAAGTCACAGCAAAGACAATGACATTATTGCGGGCCCCTGATAGCAATACTTTCTCCAGACCACCGCGTTTTTATGCGGGCATTTCGTAAATGTTCTTGGTGTCATAGCTGGTTCCAGGCATCTTTCTACCAGTAGCTGCCAGGAATTAATCTGTAGACCAACTCATGCCTCATCGGGAATCAGCACGATATCTCACTATTGTTGAATTGAGCTGAGATGAAGTTCCAACGGGTTTCTCTGTACGACAGCACTAGGAGGGAGGCACACTGGTTTTTTTGCTTGCAACTGACCTATATGTAGCCACGATAATAGCTTTCAGAGATGTGTAGTTTTTCTTGTCGACGCTACGCCCTGCAAAGATGGTAGGAAGTTAATATGCAATGACTGACAAGTGGGGGTTGTGCTTGCAAGCATAGAAAGCAGTTGTGACTCTTGGACGTCCCTTAACCGCTACACAGTATTTCTTTTTGACGTAGTTGCTTCATAACGTTAATGGTTCCACAGGCAGCCAATAAGAGAAAGATTGATATTTAAAGCTCCAGCTACTTTCGACTGTCGCTGGGCCCTTTCGAGACCCCTTGCTACATCCTATCAACATGGCAGAGTGATGCCATCTACTCATTTTTCAAAACATGGCTGTTTCGATTTTTGTTCTGAATTCGGTAACGCATACTGGCTCTGCACAAAATATTCCTTTTTTTATGCTAACACGTTTCGTCATTACATAGCGTTGTTATGCCAGTTTTTTTCTGCAGTCTAGTTTCCACGTGCATGCACTTGTTATGTATGCAGCCGCTCTCATCGGTATAATAGTTACTGCTTCTGGCTGCTGTATCGTTGGGCTGAGGTTCGAATCCCAGAGAAAGCATGGATGTTTGAAGTGTGCGGCAAGAGGGTACTCAAAATACACGGCAAGCCGAAAGTCATCTTGAGTGTTTGGTGGTAAAAGAGGAGTGAGAGATCCTCGGACATCATCCTGAGGTGTACTCCATCAAATTTAGGGCGGAGCTTAATAGGATTACACTTTTCCTGCTAAACGTGAATTACGGGTGTCCTGCCCCACTTCTACCTATGCGTGTTATACAGGCAAATCTTATGGTTACATGACAATTCTTTCGCCGAATATACTATTTTTTCCTTTATTGCTTAATAACTGGATATTGTTGCAAAACATCTTATGCCTGATGATTTACTTAGCGAAGAAAATTCTTCTTATGCTATTCAACAAACTAAATTATCCTTTGTTAAGCATGTAGATATGGATATTCCATATATACATATCAATAGAGGCAAAATATTCCACATATACATATCAATATGTACTTACGTAAGTACGTATGTATGTATGTTAATTAACACGTGTGTAATTTGTCTTAGCTTTTTTTTCCATTCTGCTCTTAGACATTGACAATAATTTAATTGTAAGTTATTCTATTTTTATATATATACTTCAAGTGTATGTATTGTTGCGTGCCTACGAGTTTGTAATAGACTGAATGCACACAGAACCGATGACGGCTGGGTAAAATTTATTTTTAGCAAAAGAAACACTTTACAGTTCTGGGACTTCCCACAGCAAAATCTTGTATAACTCTTCTCAGTATCACAGTGTACAATCAGTAGCTGTACTTCAAACTACTAAGAACGTTAAACACAGCCTAATTCAAAGCGCATCTAAAGAGCGAAGCTCGCACGAAGACCTCAGTACTCCGAAGTGTACTGTGAATTGACGCTCTCTCCGAGCTTATATCGTTCCCGCCTGGCCGACGAGAAATTTCTAGCATCTTTCATTCTCTAAATTACTGGAAGGCGTATGAGGGTCGAATAGGTTTGCAGTTACATATAGGGTTCAAGTACATTTATTCAGTTACAGTACTAATTACATTTGTACAGGGACCGGACCAATATGTCGCCAACTTTGGCGATTTTTGAAGATTTCTCGACAAATTTGATGACTAAAATTAGTCACCAAAATCATCGCCTGCTTGGCGATATACATACAATTTAGCGGGATGGACATTTACTTCAGTGCTAAATAGACTTACTCCTGTATTCTTATTTTTCCCGACAAAGTTTCGTCTCTTTGAAGCATTTCACGTTAAATTATACAGAACAATATACTACAATTTCACATATAATCACACTAAAATTATATACTTATATAGAAAATTCGTAATATTGCCCCCTTCTCGAGAGCTGCACGTTCTGAGCAGTACAATCCCTAAACAAGAAGTTATACTTACAACTAAAGAAAACCAATGCAATACTAAAACAGTAATTTCAGTAAGAAACATAAATCAAATACTAAATCAATAAATAAACACATAAATTTAAAAATTCGCATACAAATAGGACTATGACATTGTATACTATTTACATTATATGCACTATGGGGGTTATGTACTATCGTAATGAATGACTTTAGACTTGGAATTTGACGACTTAGGATCCGAACTACGACGCTGCTCAGCTTATTTAGGTCTGTGCAAAGACCGTCCGAGGGTGACTGAGCGCCGCCTAAGATAATTACCGACCTGACTTTGTTGTAAAAGTGTTACAGTGTTAATAGTCATCTTGGCGGAAGGGATTATTTTTTCCATATATAAATATAAATATTGCATGAACATACAAGGCCCGTGTATAAGCATAGCTATGTTAATTACAAACACTGTATTGTATAAGTTACATAAGATAGATGTAATCATGACAGTTATGTGCACATTCAAACATTATCTGATTTCATATTTCCAATACTTTTACCGAGATAATCAAAGTAAACTTATAATTCACTTACACATTGACTGGATTTTCTATGTCGTTTTTAACTGCTTTACAACGGGATTTTTTAACAAGTATCTGCAAAATGGATAGTAATAAGCTTATATTGCAACAGGTCTTCCTCTTGCAGTCCAGTTACTACTGTGAGCTATTTTTCTAATGCTGATTTTCAGTTGTCAGTTCATAGTACTGTCTGGCTTAAACTGGGTAGGGATTTACGTGACTTAATTGTCTGGTACCTTAGCGGATTTGCTTGGAATAGTTGCAACTGTTATTATAGTTGTAGTACTTATCAAGGGAGTATTTTTGTTACTTTTCAATTACTTAGGTATTACTGTTGTTAGAGATAACTACATTAATCTACTGCTCCGTTATCTGCGAGTTGTCAGTTCAATGTGCTCTACTTTTGTAAAGCCTCTGCCTCTCCCCATCACTTTGGTTTACTATTGAAATTATGTTCCGAAGATCCAATTCTCAAGGGGGGGATTTCTTAATACTTTGCTGAGCATAGTCTGATTACCTCCTCTATCTTAATTTTCGCCTGCTTGTTACCGCAGGTAATTCTCTGCCCACTGCGGTTAGTATTCACTGTTTGGTGTTTTTAAATGCAATTTATCTGTGTGTGAGCAGCTGAAGAGGTAGTAATCTACTTCACCTATCACACCACATTCGCATAATTCTAAATTTGTTTGCCGAATCTCTTAAGATAATGTGAAAAGGGACCATGGCGCGTAGAAAGAATTTGTGCGCCTCTGTATGTTTTAACTGAATGCGAAACTTTCGGAAAGAACTTGTAAGTTCTCCTCCCTGTGCTTTTCCATCTTTCCCGCCATTCTTGTACAAGGCTGTTGAGCGTATCCTTTTTAAATAAGACTGTGGCATACTTACTGGATTTCCCACTCTACTTGAGTCATTGGCTGCAGATTTCGCAAGCAAGTCCGCCACTTTATTGCCAGTAATACCTACATGAGCTGGAACACAGATCAGGTTGGGTCTGTAATCTGGTGGGATCCTTAGGAGAATTTTTTGTATACCTTGCACTAAAGGACTCCTTGTCTTACGCCCTCGGATGGCCTTCAGACTTGAGGCGGAGTAGCTACATATATAGCTTTTTTGCTAATTGATACTTCGCCAAATAGATGGCTGCTTTTAATGCTAGAAGTTCCGCATAAAAGACGGTATTTTTGCCTTCCAGTCCGTCTTTCCCAAATTTAATCACTCCTCCTTCTTGTAATACACAGTAGGCGCAGCCTGTGCCCTTCTCCGTCTTTGAGTCATCTGTAGATATAGCTAATGCTTTCTCATCTAGCTGGTGTATTGCAGGTATACTGTATGCGATAAGTCCGTCTCTGCAGGGTGTCCAAGCATGATCGGCTTGCGCTTCTGGGCAATAGAATGTCTTTTGCCACAGACAGATGTTATCTCCCAGGCACAGTGTTCTTACTAATAATGATTCTCTCTCCACTAGAAGGTCCAGTGGGGGGATACCTGCAAGCACTTGTAGTGCAGCAGTTGAGGATGTTCTGTAAGCTTTGCATATTATCAGTAGCGGCATTCTTTAGATGATGAGAAGCTGCCTCCTCATATGGGCAGTGAGCTTCCTTCCCTATATGACAGCCCCGTGTAATATGATCTTTTCTGAGATTGTTCTCTATCAGCTTTTGAGCATAGTGATTGGAGTGCCCCAATGAGGTCACAGGGTGACTGTAGTTTACGAGAAAGCGCTCTCTGTCGAATCGATGTACCATAGCTCTCGTGTCACATCGGGTCTTCAATCTCTCTGTCGCCAGTTTGACTCGCTGTCCTGCAAAATTGCACACCACTTCAAACCGGGATTGGATATCTTTTATGTACTCCTCAGGCCATGAAGGCACATCCGGAGGGTGACCAAATAAGAGATCACAAGATAAACGTAGATCACGACCGAAGAGTATCTGGGATGAGAAATAGTCGATAGTCTCGTCGACAGCACTGCGAAAGACCAATAAGAACAGATCTAGTTTCTGATCCCAGTACTGTTGATTTCTGGAAACCATCAGCGAGAGGTTGTTAAGGACGGTTCGATTAAACTTCTCTAACATGCCGTCTGACTAAGGATGTAAAGTCGTTGTTTGGGTTTTGTCTATGCCGAGTACTCACTGAGTTCTTTAATTACAGATGAGATGAAATTCCTTCCTTGATCGGCATGTAGCTGAAGAGGCATTCTAAACCTAGAAATTCAGTTCTGTACCATTACCTCTGCTACCGTGACACCCTCTTGATCAGGGATAGGATACATTTCAAGCCAATATACAATGCTTAAAATTTTAATTCCCAAAATTTAAAGAGAGCAAGCCATAATTCTTCCATATTCTTTGACCATGCACAAAAAGTTTGCAAAATGTTAATAAGCGAACAAACAGAAGACAGATCATGAAAGTTCTAACTATACAAAAGTGCTATTAAAATATACGTAATCGAATTTAATTACTCTTAATCGAATTGCGTATATACATATATATATATATGAAAGGTAGAGTCTATGGTAATTAACCAAAATTAATAACGTATAACACCGAGTATATTAGTTAGAAGATCAAAATTCTTATTTATTTACATAATAATTAAAGAATGTAAATAAGAGGTTTCAGTAATTTATTTAGTAACAGATGGTAGTTCTTTTCCGTTATCACTGAAAACCCTGTGATGCTGAAATGCTTTCTAAGGGGAAGCTGGATTAAATTTTGAAACTAAGCTATAATTATTACATCAGATGATAATTATTTTTGATGTAACAGTTTTAACATTCTGATCAAAAACTGATATCTATAATAGTTCAGGTAATAAGTATTAAATGTAACAAATCCAATGATTTACTTACCTGTAAACAAAACCGCTGAACCTGCGAGTTGTACGTAAGGAAGCTGAGTCCACACGAGAACTTCTGCCTCGACTAAATAAAGGGTAAGTCCAATAGGCCAAAGCATCAAGACATTGAGCAGTCCCACAAATGTTAAGAATATGGAAAGTTGATCCATATTCACATTACCTATTAATTTTTTAAACAACACCTAGAAATATAATAGATAAAATCAGTTAATAATAGATAATATAAAAAGTTTTTATATGAGCAGCATGGTATAAAGGAGAAAATTTAAAAATAAAAATTTGATAACATATACTAGTGTGCAAAACTTAAGCAACTTTCCCGACTTTGGCCGTAATTCCGCAAAAAATTAACTAGGAGTCACGAAATTTATACTACACAGGCACTATTTAGTACTTAAAGGATGAAGAAACTGCAGTGGCAAAATAATAAATAGGATGCGTAGAGCACGGAACGAACTGAAAAAGGCTTTATTGACATTGGTACTTTGGCATTGGTATTTTGGTACAAAAAACTGTTTGGCCAAGTGTAAGAACAACAAGCCAAAGAACCTTAGTGACAGTTATGACCACCTTTTAACTGCAATGATTGCGTTTCACCGTCTGTTGATACTCAATACTAGATTATCTAACAAATTTTTGAAAAAGAGTTTCCATTCTGTAAGGAGCATCTGGTGTACTCTAGAGGGTAAGATCGTGCCTCCAGGCCTCTCGCTGAAGTATCTCATACATGTTCAATGGGATTTAAATCAGGGGAACACGCTGGCCAATCTATTCTGCGGATATTCACGTTCCGGAAGACAGGAGCTCTTCAACAGCATGAGTCCTGTGTGGCAGTGTAATTGTCGTCCATAAACGCAAAATCAGGACCAATGGTACCACGGGAGGGATTAATGCCATTCATAAATAATAAAAATGTACCATTAACATGATGGCAAATGTTAGGTAAGAAACTAAAATTCCATTGGGTTAATATTGAGAGAGAGCGAGAATATTTATAGAAAAGATAAACAATATTATTCAAATAATAATGAAAATAATAAATTAAGGAATAACAAAGCTTTTCACAAAACTCATATTTTAAGAAATGAGATCTAAAGAGCAGACTTTTATACCTGCTAATCTCTATTTGGATTCCCCCCCCCCTCTGCATCAGATTATTGTTCAGTTTTAGCCCTTTTCGAATCGTTCTCTTAAATAAAATTTTGTGCATTTGTACCAATGAGGGCGACATTTTTTCAGCTTTTCAAGAAACTGTCCTTGAAAAATTCATCGCATAAAATAAATAAGTAAATATAATATAATGAAATAAAATCTGAAAGCCTTCAGATTTCTACATTCGCCCAAGAGGACTCTTAAAGTTTAATGTGGTTTATCAGCAGAGATTATCAAAAGAGATTGCCCATGTGGAATAACAAAACATTTTATATTATATTAAATGAATATGCATTTAGACTAACATGGGAACATCATTTATTTTCTGCATCTTTAAGAAGTGAAAAAATGCGTAATGCAATTATATAAAAAAGTGCTCAACAAAAATAACTACAAATCATATTGTAACTCTTCTAGTATTTGTAATGATAATATAAATAAAATCTTAATGTATAAAATACATTTAGAAAAATAATACATGCAATAATTTATAATTGTTAAGTAAATTAGAAAAATTATTCATAAATTTATTAAAAAATGGTGCAACTCCTTGTTTCCTCTTAATTAGTAATCTCTAAATCCTTTTCAACATGAAGACATAATTGGAAAAAAATCTTTAATATATCTTAGTGTCTATTCAAAATTATGTCGGAGAAAAAGTCATCTGAGAAAACTATTTAAAAACTTCAAATCGTTTCTAAAGAGATTTATTTATTTAAATCCATGTTAGATCTAAGACAAAAAGAACACATTTCACATAATTTTATGAAACCTTACATTTTTGATGAATTTATTAGCTACTTTTTAAAAAGTAGGAGGAAAAAAAATTCGTTTCTAGAGCTGAACTTTTAACGCTGATTTAATATATTTTCAAGATTTAAAATTGAGAAAGATAACAAAATATAAATTATAATGTATTGCATGATTGATTGATAAATGTATAATATCTGTAACTATAGAAATTTTTTATAAAGTAGTAGTTACTCCGTTATCTTACAAATGCAAATTAATCAGATTTTCTTCATGTGCTTGATAGATTTAAATTTAAATTTAACAAATGAAAAAAAAATCTTTATATTTGTGTATTACTACTATTGTTAGCTAAAGATATAAATACAATATTTGGAAGATTAAATACTCATCTTCAAGCAAAATAAGCAAAAACAACTTTATATTCCTATTAAAATTAACACGTGCTTTCGTGGTATAATTGGAAGCATGTCCGGTTAGCATCGGAAGATCCAAAATTCAGATCCTGGCTAACGCGTTCCTGATTTTTCGTAATTCCTGCCTAACCTAATAGAGTCTACAGATTGGTAAATACATTCTTTATTTCCAGATGTGTCCAAGTCAAATACATTCTTTATTTCCAGATGTGTCACAGTCTAAGAGACCTGCCCCTGTTCTGAGATAACGAACTGAGATGTAGAGTTAAAAACTCATCCTTCTTCGTGTTTATATTAGTGGATAGGAAACGAAGGCTGAAATGGGAGTGATGGCCAAGAGGTATTTCCCATTCAGGCTGAAATGAGAACGAAATCGTCACGACTGTTTTAGGAAAAACTCACCTGAGACATCACCCTGATCAAACAACCCAATATAACTGTTGAAACTCATCGACTCTAAAAGAAGGTCTTTCAAAAAGACTTCTAAATTTGTAATTTTTATAATGTTGTTGACAGCCAATCATTAGGGTTGACCTCTCAGAAATTTTCTGACTGAAAATCTTAGCTCTACTACTTTTGCTGCCATTTAACTATTTAAAATAAGACTAACTTTCAAATTTAAATTTAATCAGACGTAAATTACTCCTGTTTTAAATATTATGAATAACTCATTATCTCCCTTCTAACAATTACAGTTTTTTCTCTCTATGCCATTACTACTATCTAAAACCAATTGCAAAACTAAAATAAGAACTATTAATTTAAATAAAACAAGAATCTTGGAAGAAAACAGGACATAACTTTTTGTACTGCATTTATGAATCTAAATTTACATATATATATATTTCAATACTGAAAACCTCCGTTATTAAGGAAACATTCTCAATAATAAATATTTTTAATTGGTAGTCGTAATTTCGAAACTGAGTATAGTTCAATTTTACTTCCTTGGCTGTAGAAAGTTTCACCTTGATACTCGATTTTCGTAGCTCCATTTTAATGTATTGAAATTTCATTTCCCTTATTTTACACATTTATTTAATTTATCCGAACATAAAATCCTGAAACAAGAAATAAAATTTTTTCAAACTTTATCTATACTATAGGAATAATGACGACGCATGTTTTTAAAGTATGTACCGTTCGGAAATAAAAAAAAGAAACAAGTGAAATTTTCGTTTATATGAACGAGTGTACCTCAATAAATTTTTCTACATAATTTCCGTCAATATTAGGCCATTTATCGAATCATATAACCCGTTTTTGAATCCCTTCCTTACAGAAGTCTGCTGCCGATCTGACACCCATTGAAAAACGGTCGTTTTGACCTCATCATCGTCGCTGTGATGGAGAACGCTCAAATGCTACTTCAAGTGCAGGAGCAGATGGAAATCGCAGGGTGGTAGATCGGGACTATACGGAGGGTGATCAAGTTGTTTTGTTTCATTCGTTCATCAAGTTTCTTCACCATATCTTCAGTAATGATAGACGGTCGCCCACTTCGTTCATCACCATGAAGATTCGTGTGGCCATCTTTAAAAGCTCTAACCCGTACCATTCCCGTTCCATTCCATTGTTCATAATATTTTCTCTGCATACTTCGCTAAATTAACGATGAATTTCAGCTGCTTTCATGCCTTTAGCATTAAAAAACGAATCGCCGATCGTATTTCACTGTCGGCGGGATTCTCAATCGGCGAAGCCATTTGAAATGCTCTAAAGCAAACGTTAACGCAGTCGAAAGTTTCCATAATGGCGCCTATGGCTTGTAACAGATGCAGGTAAACACAGCGCACGAGGGTAATGTCGACCGCAGAGCTGCCGCGCCGTCTTTCAAAACGGTACTTACCGTATTTGCCGCGTGTAAGAGGCACCGGCCTATAAGAAGCACCCGCTTTTTTATGCACATTTTTGAAGGCTAAAACTTTATTTCTTATCAATATAATGAATTTACAGTATTTTAAATATAAAGTAATATAAATACTAAGTAATAATTCTGCAAATACCCAATCTATCTGGGAAAGAACACTTTTTAATCTTCTTCGTCAAAACCCAGACACTCATCTCCAGAGCTAAGTGAAACGTCACTGGAAACCTCTTCTAAATCAGCATCTAAGTCCTCATACAACAAATTGTCCTCTGTATCATCTAGTGTATTACTAATGCCACACTTCTGTTATGTAGTGATTTTTGGTTAGTTTAGAATTATGGATTAATGTGTAGTTAATTGCAGTTATTTGTTAATTAATTATTGAGTGAGTAAATTATATGCATTAATTTATGCTTATTCTAAATTTTTCTTCACGAATTGTATTGCTTATGTTATTAAATCAATTATTTGTATGCGAGTTAAACAGAGTTCTCGTTCTTACGTTACGCGTTCGTTGGTAATAAGCCTTCGGGAGAAGGAGACAATGGGAAATCGGTTGTTTCTGCGTAATATTTTAAATTTAAAAATACTTCCTTTTTATTCACATGGTTGAAATTTATACCTCTTAAAGAGAAAAAATTTACCCTTCTTATGAACCTACTTTCATGACTGTACGTCGCCCCGTTGGAGAATTATGCCCATTTAATTGCTAAAATTGTTGAATTTCGTGTCTAGAAATTTATTCTGCTATAAGCGTCGTTTTGTGCACTTTCTCGTCAAGGTCATGTACTGCGTCCGGTTGCGTGGTACGGGAGCGATAGGTTTGTCGCATTCCTTCCCTCACCCCTCCTTGTTGGCGAAGGGGGTGGCGAGGGTGGAATTTTTTTTGGTGTGAAGAAGGAAAAACTAAGTTTTCGCAGCACTGTTTTGTGTTTGGCGAGATTTGCATACTAATTCACCAAATTTGGTGATTTTCGAAAATTCTGGATTCTGGACGATTGAAATCGTCATGCAAGGCCATGCTCAGCCCTTTTTGCCTTGGATTCGCAGCTGTAGAAGCACGTTATTTTTTCTTCCTCTGGAAGAGCCGGAGATGGGAAATAAGATAAAGATGAACATCTAAAAAAACACTTGAAGTTTACTCCTCCGCACTTTACCATCCCCGTGTTGGAGTCGAGAATGTTGTTTTTCCCCATCGAATTAATACGTTGAAGAGACTTCTCGCAGTCTAGTGGATGCAACTTGAATCCCGTTATCCGGATCCTGCATGATCGGTCACTTAGATCCGAGTACTACCATCAACTCGCCTGGATGAGAATAGACGGAAAAGGGAGGAACCTTTAGGAGCTCTTGTTTTGCTGCACGAATGCACTTTACCATCTTCATAGTGTCTGATCCAAGTGTCCAGATTTCTCGCCGGACTCCCTCGTTCAACATCTGCGAAGAACTGGTCGTCGGCAGAGCCTTGTTCAACACCTGTTATGAATGGGACATCCGGAAAAAAAAATCTATAAGATGAGTTAATGCTTAATTAAATTTTCACTTCTTCCCTTCAAGTGAGTTCAACCTTTTGATTGTTAATTTCACCTGAAATTTAGTACAGCTTGCGACTTAAATTCCGTGAACATGTTTCCTAAGTAATATGGTAAATTAAAATTTTTTTTAAGAGATTTGATTAATTGAAGAAAAATTTTCCAGTAATGAATTCTTAAAGTAAGGAGTAATTGTATATGTGCATTTAATTTCCAATTAAATTCTATTTAACTTTTAGTCAAAGGTTTTTCTGCTGGATCTTAAATCCAGGCTGTGTATTTAAGCAACTGCTGCACTATTAATCTATTTAGGACTTTTAACTTTAACTTGGAATGTAATTAAAATTTATATATAATGAATTAAGACAGGATATTAAATTTGTTAACTTATCTAAATTTTACCTTTTTACTTTAAGTTGTTACTATTTTTGGTTGAGAATTAACTTTAACTTTTGCAAATTAAGGAACGATTAAAAATTTAAATTCTACTTTACCTTTAATTGAGTAATTGAATGTAGGGTTAAATGTAATCATTTTTCTCCAACGGGTCTACTTGAATATGTAATATTTTCTAACTGCCTAAGGGATTGCTAAATTGATGTATGTAATTTTTACCTGAGTAAATTAAGAAATTTCTTGAACTAAGTAATCTCTATCAATATTGGTAAAGACACCATGCTCGGTGATTCATTAAATTCCTGTGTATTTTTATGCTGGCCAGCAGAGTTTGATAACTGCATATGAAAATTTAATATTAATTTTTACGGTGTAAATTTTTGATTAATTCATCTCGGTGCATATTTGAAATTAGCAATATATATATTATAATTCTAAATGCATTATTTTAAATAGTTGTCACCTGAACACACCATAGATCTAGAAATTTAAGTTGAAAGATTGAGTGTCTTCCTTTAATGCTGCAATAAATATCCTTGGTTATATATATATATTTGATTCAGAGTTTTTCTTATGATGACTTGTGTGAATGTTTTTAACACCAGTACTCCTGCTTGGTCTTAGGGGTTGTTCGGGTTAGTAAACACAACGCAACTAGAATTTGGTTTTTGATATTATTGTAGGCTAATTATCGTAACAGTTAGTATTTAACATTTGGTACCACAACATTTGGTGACGCGCGACAATTAGCACATAACACTTCTTAAACGATTTAACCCTGTCTCTGTTTTCACAGCAGAGTTGCCAACTCTCCCGATTTCTGATCGTTTTCCCGCCAACCCGATTTACAATATATTTCTCCCGACTCTCTCTTATTCTTAAAATTTCTCACGATTTTTATGTAGCTTCACTTAATACTTCGTTATTTACAGCCCCAAAAAAGTAATTTGGGGTGTCTGAAAGCATTTGTTTTTTCTCTAGACAATATAGAAATTCAAATTAGTTTCATCAGTGAGAAATTATGGCTCGTTTCTGCTTTGTGAATGAGAACATGTGTCCGAAAACGTCAAGTTCCATTTCTCCAATGAGCATCGAGTGCCATACGAGTGTGTGCCATCTGGCACATGTTAGCCAATGAGCACAAAGCAAGATCAATACTGTTATTTCGTTCATCTTGTCGCTAACCTGTGTAAACGTACTTGCTTTCGAGAAATAGTTTAAAAAATTACGATATTTCGTATTAGTTATGTCTACGAAAAAGGTAAAATACTCAAGTATTTTCAAAAATCGTACACAGATGACTTTTCTTCTAATATTTCCTCAAGGAAATGTAATGCATTTGCGATGTGTACCGTTTGTTGTTGCGATTTTCCGAGTTCTCACGATGGAAAGGCCGATGTTCTCAAACAGATTCGTACACAAAAACACAAGGACAACATGAGTTCTATTGAAAAAAACGAAAAGTTACTTTTTCTGTGGAAACAAAGGATCAAAAAGTTATTAATGCAGAATGCACTGTTTGCATTTAAGAATTAGTAAGTGAACTTTCAGACATTAATTAGTAATGATTTGAAGTTAATTCATTATTAAAAAATATATTTTTATCATTTAAAAATCTTTTTGAAGTTGAAAATAAATCTCTAAAAAAATTCTCCCGATTTTTGAGTGTCGTAGGTTGGCAAGTATGTCACAGCATCCCATGAAGCTTTGACCGTTTCACAAACTTGCGAAATGTTAGGTCTCTTACTTCTTCCTGATGGTGTAACCTCATAATTTGAAGACTGCATCCGGCTTTTCCACTTCTCCTTCATAAATCAATTAAATAGTTTATTAATGCAGACATCTAAACGTTAAAGCTGACTAGTTAGGCCTCCTGGAATTACAGCTAAAGGAGTTTTAAATTCTTTCAGTTTATTTTTAACATCTTCTGTCCTGTAAGAACGAAACTGATCCCATGATAGTACGGCAGGTTTCTTCAACAGTCCGCCAGGGCGCCTCAACCAAATTTTATCTTCCGCAGCTTCATCCAGCCTCCATTCATCCAGCCTTTTTTGCGTGAACATGTATAAACACATCTTTAGGCAATTTTTTTTTTCGAGTAGTGTGTGTCTTCCTTTTAAAAACCAATATTGGGGGAAATTTTGTCTCATTAGCACAGCAGGATAAAACAACCGTGTAGTGAGTTTTTCATGTCCTGAAGTTTTAACAAAATACTTTTTGTACCTTTGGAATCTACAGTTTTATTTGAGGGTACATCAAAAGTAAGAGGAACCTCGTCCATGTTTCCTATTTGTGCAAGTTCAAAATTTTCTCGTTTTCGTGCATTAATGACGAATCAATGAAATTCAAAAATTTTTCGTCATATTCGTCTGGCAACTTATGCGATATTTTTGTTTTAGTCCGCATACGTAGCTGGTTTCTCTTTCTGAATCTTGAACACCACGATGTTGATCCAGTAAATTCGGCAATCTCTCTATCAGTCGCTATCGCTTTCGCTTGATGAATAATCATTTTTGTAGAAACTGAAATTCCTGTTTACTTGTGGTTTAAAATCCAAGTATTCAACTCAGCCTCAAGTTCAAGCCATTGTGCAATTTCCCTTCGTAGGTTATGTTTACTGTGAGTTCCTTTTTTTTTATCCTCTTCCTAATTCCGCCAAGTTCTTATCATTTTCTCAGTTGGGGGTGGCCAGAAATGCGTTTCTGCAGCCCTGTTTCTATGTTCTTTAGCATACGCAATCACACGTAGCTTGTATGCTATGTTATAGCAATGCCGACGTTGGTTTTGAGCCCTAACTTGCCAAAACTTTTAGGAAAATTGAACAGTAGAAATTTCACACTTAAAAGTCGTTCACAAAAATTGGAAAGTTTAAACAATCCCAGCATCGATGACAGCGCATGCGCATTCACTGAACTTTAACTGTAATATTCCGACATTCCGCAAGGAAACAAGAAAAAAATCGCATCACTCCGAACAGAGGCAATTTCCAGAAATGAATGTAATCAAAAACTGCGTATCGACGTATAAGACACAGTATCGACGCGTAAGACGCAGCCCGCTTTTCAGACCTATTTAAAAAAAAAAAGTGCGTCTTATAAGCCAGCAAATACGGTAATTTAAAAACATGCCTCGTATATGGAGATTTTCGTATTTAACGGTTAATGTTTTTTTTTTCTTTCTTTTGTTTTTTAGAATTTTAAAAACATTTCTATAAGATTTCCCCCCCCCCTTTATGTCTCTTAGATACAGATGTTTATGATAATAAATTAATGCTTGGAACTGCATATTTTCTTGAAACTTTTGTAGCGAATGAGAGACAATGCACGCAATAAGCTCGTTATGCCAAAATGTTTTTCTCTAGCATAGCCTAAATGACGGAAACAACGAGAGCAAAAGTTTCTTTATTGACATCCCTTGCAACCGGCAAGATCATTATGGTAGAACAGTACTTAAATGGAGGAAGCAATCCACTGCCTTCAGCATTAGTTTTGCTTTTAGCTAGTATTCCGCCGTTTTGAATCTACTATCAAATGCTTTTGTCGTTTAACAACAAAGCACATTGCCTTTGATTTTCGATAGTTTTGTTTTCGACTTTTGCGATTCTTTTTTTTTATTCATGTATTATATATATAATAGTCAAAATTTGCTCTTAAATATCACAGGATACATTTGCAAAATGTTAACAGCGTTTTAACCGTACTCTTTTGCTCCTTGCTCGGGTAACCCTCGCTTAATTTCTATGTATTTTATGTAGATAAGCTTTTCAAACCCAGATTATGTAAAGCATTTCAAACTTCGCTTTTTAGTTAGATTTTAAGTAAAACCATTCAGCAAATTCTTTTACTTTTTTCTTCAGATTATCCTTTACTTTTCCATTCTAGTACAGAATTCTAAATGCAGACAGAATTTTAGATTCCAGGCAGACAGGATTTTGTAACAATATAGTTATCGATCATTTTCTAGCAGTGATCGTATAAATGAAAGGTCAAGATGTATTCCAAACCTTTATTTATTTATTGAATTCGAAAGAACTTAATAACCGAGGTTAAACTTCTGTTGTATTATCCTAACTGAAAATTCCATGTTAATAATAAAATTAACTCTTGGAAACTTTAAAATAATTTTTTTGCTTAAATCACTAACATTTTAGACAATGTACTCATTTTTTATTTTTTTAATCCTGGTGTAATATTAATATTTAAGCTTTGTACGATTCCTTTATAAATTTGTCCACAAA
>KK122282.1:398248-444026 GCA_000611955.2 Stegodyphus mimosarum
GCTTTTGCTCTTCGTATAAATCAATTAATCATTATGACAATTCCGTCCATATAATACAAATCAAAACAAACGTAAGCAAATCATGGCGAAAGCCAGAGTCACAAATACGTCTGAATAAAAGACTAGTAATCAGCGCTTTTCTTGTTTTTTTTAATAATAAAGGCATTTGCAACATCGCTGTACTAAGAAATTTTAATTAGTTTGACAAAACCCAGATTGTAATTAACAAAGGACTTTTTCAGAGTAATTTCGAAATAGGAAGCTTTCACGGGATGTTAAATACCTTGATAACCAGTTAAATTTAGTAGAATCCTACAACCTTATGTCAGATGATAGAAAACAACTACCATCTGCTGGCAAATAGTGAGATTGCCGCTTCAATAACTATGATTAGAATACTCTAAATTAGGTTAAAGAGGAAGGAAAAGCATAAACTGCGAGCAAAATGTGAGTTGGTCGCGATTCGTCGTAGCCAGAAGTGAATGACAGTGTTATGGCTATCAGATCGGATAATAAAACATATTGAGATATTGTTCTCTAAGACAAGGCCGTATTCAAAGTTGCGATGTGATTAGAATTTCTTTCCGTGGCATTCTTGGAATTGCGTTGGACCAGAGATATCGAGGGATGATGTCACTCGCTTGCAATGGATCAAATTTGCAAGCATTAAAATGAGCGTTGATCAAATTTGCAAGCGTTCAATTGCCATTTATTCAAATGAGTTAAAAGGTTTTAAAATCTTATAACTCATTTGAACTCCGCAGTTTATTTAAACTCATTTAGCATACAACGAACAAAGGGGAAGAGATCATGCAGACTTGTCCATCTTCTAGAATTCATCAGAATCCTAGGAGAGTAATGATACAATTCACGGCTATAGTTAGGTTTAATTTCGGGGTGAGGGGGCTATGACTCTTATCTAAAACCAATGTTTTTGTAACTTGATTCTATTTATAAACTGAAACTTCATTTAGGAAGATGCTGCAGTCCCTTCAGCTCTCCCCTAAATAGGCCATGGCGCAAGTATGAGGCTTCTTACCTCGAGGTTTGGTTTGTTTAATTTGATTATGGCAAATCACTCGATGGCTATCTGCCTATAAGAGGAATGCTTTCGTGGAGGACTTTCTAAGGGAAATTGGCTTATATACACGTTACGCTTGAGGAAAACCACAAAAACGTCCTTTGGCGGACGAAATTTGTGCAAAATGGAATAAGATGCAAAGTTTAAATAAACTCTATCGCCCTGACAAAGTAGCAGCAAACTACATCCTCAAGCATTTTCGATACTTACATATTAACGCACCCACTTTAGTAAAAGTAGTCAAAATTTCAAATTATTCCAAGCTATAGAAACTTTGCTCATTACAGTTCTTTAGAAAATCAGGCGCATAACAATTCTTCAGTTTTATCGACGAACATTATCATTTATTTTTGTACCCGTTATTTTTTTGTATTCTAAGTTCAAATGTTTTAATGAATCAGTCGTTATATTTTTGTATTAAACTTGTAGAGACATTAGGTTATTTCGAAGCATCAGACATGAAAAATGAGCAACGTCTTCGCCGGGAATCGAACCACGGATCTCTCGGTTACGCGTCGAGCATGCAGACCACTACACCACGAAGGCATGCGAAGAAAGCGGGAGAAATACCTTATATACTCCCCTTTTTAAAGGGTGACTGGGGTTTTGGGGACCCAATCGTCAAATCGCGATGATGGAGAATCATCATCCACCACCTTTTTAGTTCGGACGCCAGTGTAGAGACATTAGGTTATTTCGAAGCATCAGGCATGAAAAATGAGCAACGCCTTCGCCGGGAATCGAACCACGGACCTCTCGATTACGCGTCGAGCATGCAGACCACTACACCACGAAGACATGCGAAGAAAGCGGGAGAATACCTTATAAACTCAATTTAAAAATATGCGCTTGTCATATTTGCTTCGAACGGAAAGAAACTGTGGCAAAATTTCTGCAGGAATCCAGTAAATAGCCACAAAATGGCTCAAAGGAAAAATTGCTTTGAATCTATTCTTGAAGCGATCACCACAAAATTTTCACTGTACAAAAAGAAACAAACCCTGTTTTTAGGTAGGCTTATTGCTCGAATTTTCGGGATAAAAATTTAATTTATAAGGTATTTCTCCCGCCTTCTTGACATGTCTTCGTGGTGTAGTGGTCAGCACGCTCGATTCGAGAGGTTTGTGGTTGGAATCCCAGCGAGGGCATTGCTCATTTATCTCTTCTCCTGCTTCCCAAAATAGCTAATGTTTTTACAGTGGCGCCCGAACTAAGAGGTGGTGAATGATGATTCTTCACTACCAGGATTTCGTGACTAGGGTCCCCTAATCCTCACGCCCTTTAAAAGGGGTAATATATAAGGTATTTCTCCCGCCTTCTTGGCATGCCTTCGTGGTGTAGTGGTCAGCACGCTCAGCGCGTATTCGAGAGGTCCGTGGTTTGAGTCCCGGCGAGGGCATTGCTCATTTTTCATCTCTCCTGCTTGCGAAATAACCTAATGTCTGTACAAATTGAAACGTAAAATATGTATGTAGTAATGCAGGTGCTAGCAAATAAATATTTTTTTTGAATTATAAGCCATCATCATTTTGTTTCCGTAAAGAAACGCCAAATTGTGCTACGTTGGTTGCGCTAATACGTAAGTATCGCATTTTCAAAAACAGCACCATGTGTCACTTTAGAAATATTTTAAACACAGGCAGTAACAATCTTAGACAAATTTTTAGAGAAACGGAAGCCCGGTGAGGGTTGAGTGGCTCTAAAAGACGAAGATAAAAGAAAATTGTTCAATGAGGCACTTACCTGATGTTTAAGAGATGAGAAGACATGTCTGTTCCAAACATTAACATTTCTTCCCTTTCTTTATCCTCAACAGTTTCCACTTATGCCGTCTACTCTCTTTCGTACAAGTACAGTGAAATTAAACTAAGTGTTTGTTTATTTTATCTGTTTAACATGAGGTTAATCTTTTTCTGTCACAAATTTGGTGATTTCTATCGGCTTTCTGTTACGAGATTAAACCATTTCTGCACAAGTATCTGTTGTAAAATTTACGTAAGCAATTAAATATTGCAAAATTTATATAAGGAGATTAATCTCGTTTTTATTAGTTCTTCTAAGAAACATTGTTTTGAGTTATGAACATTTCGGATGACGACCGTCAGGAACGAATTGAATTTGTGAACTGATGTTCTACTTTATTGCATAATTTTAAAATCGAAAAGTTCAAAGATTTTTATTAAATATGTTACTTTTATAGCATGTGGTATAATAATAACTTATTTAAAGTAATTGTGGACCTGTATTAGTTTGGGACTCTGTTTATGACCTATAAAATATTAGTTACTTAAAAAATGTAAGCAAACCTTGTGCACCGCTAATCCTGCTGCTGCTGCAGAGGCTAATACCACTCCTCCTAATGTAGAAGTTCTCGACACGCCATCCATATAAGCTAGGAGTGCAATGCCGGTGTCGCATAATATAACCGCTACGATCTGAAATGAATAAATAATCAATTATAAGCAGGAAATTTCGCTTTTTAAGAAGAACGGAATAATATTTGGATTTACATAGATTTACACTCAAGGACAATGAAATTTGGGTACAAGGAAGAAAGCTTTTTAGTACCGCGAAACTATGTAAATGTTTAGAGTATAAGTATGTGGTATGCTAATGATCAAATCTTTGCTCCATTGCGCATGAAAGTGACTCGCACATAACAAAATCGCAGCATTGTATATTGGTATGTAGTCGATCCACGGAAATGTGAAAAAGCACCGGCTGACGCAAGCAAAGGTAAAGAGTAATAAGAATATCCGGGCAAGAACATCGATTTAAGTATCTTAAAGACTTCATGGAAAGCTTTATCGTTATACTGAAAAACTGCAAGATGGTTCTTGAGTTGGGTTAATAGAACACCACGTGAATCGTCCTGACAGTACCGTTCGATGGTGTTGACAGTACAGCTCTATGGCCGAATCGACCTTAACGGCACTCATTCACGAAAAATCAACAGCGGATGAACCAGAAAGACTACTAGTAGTAAGAAGCTGAGAACCGTGGGCCAAGCACGTAGAGATTCGACGAGTAGTCTCGCAGGAGTGAGTATTCTATCCCAGTGTTGCTCAAGCATGCTATTTTAACACTGGGACGCCAGTGATTCTGTGCTGGATTGCCACAGACTAGCGAAAGATAATGTTTAGCGCCATGTGTTGCCTCAGTTGGAAACAGATGATAATAGTGTTCGGTGTGGAAGTCCTCTAGTCAATACCACAATTGAAACCTTACTATCGGGTAACATACTTTCTTTGCTGTAGGCATTAGGGTTCCGAGAAGCATAGCTTGCGAACAGTCGATCCGTCCTAGTAGCTCTATGTAGAATATTGTATATAAATATATATACAATATAGATGCAATCTATTCCCCATTGTGCTCCCTTTCTTGGCTAGGGCTCAAGTATAGTAGCGTAGTATGTAATAATCCGTGATACATGCCTCGGATTGCCTAGCACCTTAAGTTATATCCAGACACTACAATAGTCAGCTCGCTATTTAGATATGCCCCCTGTCTGATTTGAGCACGAAACGTTGTGGCCGAAATGTCGCAAGGACAAGCATGGTATTTTTTAATAAAGTAAAAATCGTCATTCGTGTGTTATGACGGTTAAATAATAAAGTCAGCTTGCTCCATCGCATGTTAAGTAAGCTTACAAAATAGAATTAATATATGCATTGCTTGTTTTCACAAGTTATGAATAATTTTATTTTATTTTGCTTCTGTTTCAATTGTTCAACACTTTCATCGCGGCAGCGGCACGCCTTTGTCCCACCCACTGCGCTAAGAGTCTGCGCCGCTCCCCGTAGCGCTAAAATTGAAACAAAACACATATCCCTTTAAAACTTGTTTATTTTAGTTTGAAAAATAATAATCAGTTGCAATCAATAACAGTCCTCACTAAAATAATTTCTTTGTGTTTACAGGCATAAAAATAATCATAGTAAAATAAAAAATAAAAATCCTAAATATTGCAAAAATTAGAATCTCTTTGAACGATGATATTTTTCAAAACAAGGTACCACACATAATGCTGGCTTTGATGTGCATGTTTTGCACAGATAAAGAGTCTCTTGTTGTACGAATTTTGTACGAATTACATACAACACACTTCCGTGTTGGCGTAACCTTACTTGAGCTTGCTATTATGTCCAAGTAGTAGTATTGTCCTCTATGCGCGACATATCGGAGGATTTATGAAAGAGAACGAGAAACGTAATAAAAGTAAGAAGAGACAAACGTAATAAAGAAAGAAGAAAAAGAAAGAGAAAGAAAAACGAGAAACGTACACTGTTGGCCCCCCAAATTGCAACACCAAGAAAGACAAGAGATATCATAACAAAATTTATTTAGTAGATAACATGTTGACCTAGTATCAAGTGATTAAATTTATAGACTTCTGTAAAATGTGGTTTCTTCCAGAATCAGCAGCTAGAGTAGCCGCCATTGTTGGAGATCACCGCTGCCACACGCCTCGGCGTTGATTCAAAGAGACTTTGGATGCGTTCTTGGGGTACAGCAGACCAAACAGCTTCCACACGTTGCCAAAGTTGATCTGGTGTGGCAGCTTGGGATGTAATCTGGGTCAATCGTTCAGCAACCGTGGACCACATGTTTTCTATCGGCGAAAGATCCAGAGAGCGAGCCACCCAGGGAAGCAATTCAATCTGGCGATTGACGAAGAAACCTTGGACAATGTGTGCCACGTGTGATCACGCATTATCCTGTTGAAATATGGCAGTGGGCAAGCCCTGAAGGTAAGGACGGAAAACTGGCTCCAACACCTCGGAGATGTAGCGCTGGCTATTTAAAGTACGGGCTATGCGTACTAGAGGAGTGCGAGAGTGATATCCAATACCATCCCATGCCATAATACGCGGTGCAGGACCAGTGTGGTGGTGCATAAAGCAGCTGTTCAGCATCCTCTCTCCATGGTGTCTCCAGACTCGAATCCAACCATCGTGGTGTTGCAGTCAGAAGCGTGACTCGTCAGTAAAGACACTTCCATTCCATTCTGCAGTCCACATCCTTCTTTCATCGCACCATTGGTGGCGGAGACGTCTGTGGTTCTGGTCAAGCGTAGACGAAGCAATGGACGTCTTGCGGACAAACCACTCTGCCATAAACGGCGTCGAATGATACCCGCAGACACTAGATGATGCGTTATAGACTGAATGTGCTGTGCTATGGTTCGTGATGTGACTGCTCGATCCGTCACTGACATGCGCACAATGTTACTGTCATCACGTGAAGTGGTGCACTGAGGTGGATGCGATCGAACACGTCGGTCCGTCATACCCTCCTGCATCCAACGGTCACATAACCGCATTACAGTTGTTTGGTTTCGCCCAACACGACTACCGATTTCCCTGAAAGATAATCCACTCTCGGTAGGCCACTATGCTTCCTCTATCGAACACGGATACTTGATCAAACGATGATCGCTGTTTACTACGAGGCATAATTGATCTTTTTTTTTTTTTTTTTAAAAAAACACCAAGAAAAAAAAAACATAAGTGATCTTTTTTTTTTTTTGAAAAAAACCACAAGCAAAGCACAATTGTCGAAAACTCCAAGCCTTCAATAGAGCTTTGAAGTGTCACAACAAGCGCGCGTGATCTGCGTCTGCGCTGAAATTCTAATCATTTGCATATCTCACCTCCGCTAATGCATGTTGTAAATTTCATGTTATTTGCATGCTTCCTTCAGGGTGTTGCATTTACGGTGGCCAGCAGTGTATTTAAATTTCTGCAAACGAATGAGGAAGAATATCGCAAACCACAAAATAGCATATGAGCATCTGTGACGAATTCGTAGCAGGTGTTATTCGAATAGCGCAGAATTGTAACAGCAAGCAGGAGAAATATTTCGAAGAAAACGTGATTCGCCTTATCGGCTTTTGTCGTTAAAAGAGGCAAGAGCGTAACAGGCATAAGCTCCACCCCAAGAAGAACAGAAAAAGAGAGTGCGTGATTTATTATTTCTGTCGTTTTCACATAATTTAGATTTAGAGTGACATATTTTGTGTTTCCCTTTTTCGTGAAGAGTTTTCTTTTTTTTTTTAAAGTTTTTTTGTACTTTTACTTTTAAGCACTAATTGGAAAACGTTAAGAAAGCTCTTCTGTGTCAGACTTTTATTATAAACTTTGTCCCAAACGTCAACATAGCGTTTGTTTGTTTCCCACGACTAGTCATCAGGTAGTTTCTATCTAAACTTTAGAAACTTCTCTCGTACTTCTGAAAATACTTTCTCGCAGCTCAGGTTAATTTACCAGTTAGATTAAGAAATCTCCATTAGAAAATAGTACTCATCATTAAAGGGAACAGAAAATTCTCATCGAAACGCTGCATAATTTTAGAGTATCGCTGATACTGTATATTTGTTTCCGCTTATCTTAACAAATTTACCAGATGCAAATTACATTAAGTCTTAGCTTCTGTAATATAACTGCAACTCGTGCAATTAGAGTAGTTAATTATCACCTACTTTAATAAGGCTAGAGATATAAGCAAATTTGACATTTCAATAAAATATATTCGAGGCTTTATCTTCAGGGAATATAGAATTAAAGAAATAATTACATTTTTATTTAAACCTTAATCAAAAATGATAGCCGGAAGGAAGAATTAGGGTATTTCTATCACAAATATTTCGAAAGGTACTTACTCTTATACCAACGAACTGATCATGGAGTATTACCCAAGACAGCAAATAAACGAAAGAAGCGCTAGACGCCTGAAGAGCCATAACTGCAGTTGCATCCAGTTTCCCAAGAGCATTAATAAGCATGTAATTTGTTGCAACCCAAAGAACGCAGAAGAACATGGAACGGGTAAAGAAATGGAGTATGGTAAGTCCCTTTTGGCTGAATCTTCCAAACTCCTCTCTGTATAAAATAAAATACATAAATTATGATTGTTAGACAAATAACAAGATTCAAAATAAAGCAACAATACGTTTTAATAAAAAACTGGGATTTAAAATCTGCCTCAATAAAACTTTAAAATGACAAGAATATAGCTAAGCGAAATACGTAATAATGACAAGCTGCATTAATAAATGAAGTAAAAATTTCTGCCTGGCGTCCAGATGGTATAGTGGTTAGGGAAGCCTACTGCGATACCAAGCGATACCGGGTTCGAATCCCAGAGAAGGCATGGCTGTTTGTAAATGTATAATGTCTGTGCTGCATTGGGGCACTCTAAATATGCGGCGAGCTAAAGTCCTTTCGAGAGGTTAAGGTAGGAGAAGAGTGGTTGGAGACTCTCCGACCCGCCCTCCCACTGTGTGCTCTACTTCAAAACTGGGGGTGGAAATGAGCGAAATCGTACTATCATCTGTATGGCGCTTAAGTCTCACGACAGGCGCAATCTTGATCTTCTTGCCACGGTGAATTCCTGGACTTGTTCTGATGTCATTGTCAGGCAAGTGAGATAAGTCTCAATAACACAACACAACAAAATTTCTGCCTAAAATGTACTGATTAAGGGCAGTCAAATCACAGTTTAAAAATATTGCAAAATGCAGTTTACTACAAGAAATAAAACGTATGGATCTAAATAAGGAATAGGGAAGAACTGTAAAAGCAAGTGAGTGTACATAAATCGATCTTTACGCGCACTTATAAATTTTAATGTACATAGTTAATTATGCTGATGATAATATAAAGTTTTTCCTTATGATAGGAAAGAAACGATGTTGAGTTTTATGTGCGTTTAAGAATATGAATAAAAATAAAATATGTCGAAATTGGCTGTCATTTGATCTTAGTTTTGTACTTTGATGGAGCCATATCGGAGAAGGAATTCCGACATGATCGAAATGAATCATACCGGAAATTGAAAACTGAGATCAATGTCGAAAATCTGTGTCGAATTTATGTGTTGAACTAATTAAAGAAAGCAATATTACCGTTTATCCACTTTTGCTTTTTCTCAAAGAAAATATCTCAAGAATCTCAAGAAAACCAGTGGTTCCCAAACTTTTCGCACTCTACCCTAAGTAAAAGTATGCTTAAGTAAGAGACAGAAATAAATAAAATTCGTGTACCTTCAATATTTAACATTTTATTTTATTTTATTAGCATTAAATTAAAAATTAATGCAATTAATAAGTCTGCAAATAACTGCAGGTTTTTCTCAAATCGTGAAATTAAACCAGACACGGCCACACTCATTTCCTTTTCCTCGTTAATTTTTGCTCTATAATTGCTTTTTATTTCAGCGACCGCCAAAAACCCAGCTTCGCAGAAATACAGCATCGAAAATATAATTGAAATCCACTGAGACTTATCATTTAGAATGGGCTATTCATCTTTATTAAAATTCGAAATTCTGTGAATTCCATGCTGCCCAATTTTGCCTTCAAACCTTTGTAGTAATTCGATAAGATTGTCTTCTTCCGCAGAAGTAAATCAGACTGAGCACTAGTGTTAAATGGATCTTGAATCCATGCAAAACCAAAGAAATTTTAATTTTGGAAGCAATTCTCAAACCGGATAATTAGTGATAAACGGCCCTCAAACATGGTTTTTATGTCTTGAAAAAGATAAGTTCATTTAATGTCAAAAATTGCTCAGTATTAAAAAAAAACCTTTTTCTGCATCTTCGTTCAATTTTCTTCTCTATAGTTTGAGTTTTTTTTTTTTATAAAAGCTGATATTTTTTCCGTTAACTTTAAAAGGTATATACTTTTCCCTATAGACAGAGATTAAGGGAAATCAGCTTTTCAAAATTATCCCTAAAATATGCCAGTTATCTTAAAAATTCACTATGAGCAAAATATACTACATCTTTGTATCCTTCCTCTTGAAGGAAAATGAACATTTTTGCCGCATTTCAAGAGTACGTGATAAAACATTATCACGAGAGAGCCATCATGCACTGCCATAGTACAACAAAGACGACTGTTTGGTTCCCATATCCTTAAACAGTGTTTTAGAAAACCTTGAATCTTGCTTTCAACAGGGGAGATTTTATAAAATTTACCACATTGTGAGACATTCCAATACCCGATTCAGTGCAAGACTCAGGTGCTTTGACGGAAGCGCTTCTGTATGAGTAATGCAATGGGTTCACAATGCATTCGGTGATTTACTTCGAATAAATGCCTGTAATCCTCCATAGTAGCCAGACATGGAGCGAGATCCATCAGTACAGCACTTAGGCCAAATCAAATTATTTTCAGATATGAATGTATCAAGAATCTCGAACAGGTCCTGAGCCTTAGCTATTTTTACCAAACAGAAGGTCTTCTTTAGTATTATTACCATCTGTAAACCGTACATATCATATGAAACAAGCATCCTTATCAGCAGCCTCATCTAGCTGCAATCCAAATTCCACTCCTTTAACGTTCTCAATCGACTTATCGTTGATATCCTGCATCACACGTTGTATACTCCGACTAATTCTTGTATTGAACAAAGGCACTTTTAAAAGCAGCTTCCCAACAGACCCCTCAACGCGATGTTCATCATATCCACAGCAGCCGGTAGAATAAGTTCTTCTGCGATGATATGAGTCTTCTTAGATTTCACGATTCAGTTAGTGACTTTGTAAGATGCTGGCAAAGCGTTGTTTGGTATTGCTGCGGTCTTAAAAAATGCATTTTTTTTTTTTTTGTTGTTTCAAATCTTTTAACTTTTTGGCAAAAAAATTCACGAGGTTTGACAGCCATGATGTGATGATTAGCTTCTAAATGTCGCTTCAATTTATACGGAAGCATGCACTCAGCTGCCAAAACGTTTTCAGTTTTTTTCAGTTTAAGATTGTAGCTTATATCTCTTCAGCCTGATTTCAAGAACCTTTCAGTTTCAAACCAAACTCAAAAGCTTTACTAACAATTTTTCTACTGTTCTCACCAATAATGCTTCCACTTATCTGTGGAATAATTAATGTAGACATTTTAAATGATACAAATAACTGTGTAAAAAAAATACGCGCCGATGAATGAAACATTAAAGAAACTAATAATAAGTAAAAGGAATCGGCGTTTCTTGAGTTATTTTGCAGGCTCTGATCTTGCAGATTCACCCATACTCATTCATTCAATCATACTGTTACAAATCAGTAACATTATTGAGGAAATTAATCTATACTGCCACCTCAAGTCCCACTAACATTAATAATTATTAATATACTAGCCTTACTTTCTTTATACCGATTTTTATTGATTACTAACAATTTCTTTCACATTCTTTAACAAATAAATATTGTCGTTAAATAAATAATGCTTTAGCTATTTGATCATAAGTATTTAACTCGAAGCTATACTTATTTCTGTATCATGAATATTGTAAAATTAAATTTATAGTGTGTATTTTTGGTGTTGCAATTTTTCTTTCTCAACTCATTTCCTCCTTTCCAGTATGTTACTTTGAGACAGGAGTTAAGCAAAAGTATCATTATTTAAAAAGCAGCAATTATTTTAAACCTCGGAAAGATGAGCCAGGGTAATAAGATCATGCATTTACAAATTTCTTCCCAAGCCATTAACCAGGGTTCCCTCTCATTTTACTTATACCTTCAAGAAAGGAAATTCTAGGAGCGAACTAAAGTTTAGCTTTAAAATATAAAATTATGCCTCGACGGAGCAAGAGTGGATCATAATACATCAGCAGTTCCCAACCTGTGGTTCTTGTACCCATGCCTGAATCGAGAAAACATAGTCAGGGGTGCGCAAAAAAATTATCAGTAATGACGGGAAATAACAAAATGTTATAGTTAATGCTAATGAAGATCAAAATATGCAGAAAATTTAAATTTTATTTTGAATAGAAAAAAAATTAGTTTGTCTAATTCCGATGGGACTGTGACTATTCGAAATGTGTTTAAAAGCAATGTAGCTAGTGCCCTCCACACTTATCATATTACTCGAAAATTGGAAATATATATTTACGACCAAGGATTGCAAAACTAAAGGCTGCATTAGGACCTTTATGAACACGATATATAGGTATATCTCATCAATAAAACCTAAACGCGGTTAAGCTGAAAACCACCCTTTTTGGTGACCAGCGAGTTTATTTTTCACGGTCCAGTGCATATTGAAACACTTGGATATTTAAAGGCAATCTACAAAATTCAGTATCTTATCCATGTGACAGGAGATCTTTATTCATATAATAACTAGATATATGAGTCTCATAATGACATTTTATAGCCTTAAACGGATATTATAATTTCTAACTTTAACTAAAACTTCCTTGGTATCATTTTACTGATATACTTTGAATAAGTAGTAACCATTAGCGAATTTATTGATTCAAATTTTATTATGAAATATTTTAAGTAGTAAGATTATTTAATATTAATTAGCTTGAATATTTTTTTATATTTAATGACATACGCTGCAGAACTGGTAACAAAAGGAGAGAAAGCGGTCTAAAATTGCAAACTATTCTATTCATGCATCTTGTTTCCTAAGTAACATAGCTTTGAAACATTTTGTATAGGATGTAATAATTGCCTACTTGCTAAGCTGAAGCGTAATTCAAATATAACGAGAATAAACTAAATGAGGGTTTTCAAACTCAAAGAAATTAGAAGTAGAAAAGATAAATGATTACATACAGAAAACTTTTTGTTGTAGTATCAGATTTTCTCGAACAGAATCTGGTGCAAAGATAAACCGGGAAAAACAAGCAATTGCAAGCAGTGCAAAACCATGTTGTGAGGAAAGGGGCTTTAAAAGGCTCTAACGTCGATTCTTTTTCTGATGGTAGTACTTGTTTAGATGTAGATCTTGTTTCTGTCATGGTCAAAACTGCCGTCGAAGGCGTAGAAAAGGAGCCCCTTTCGCTTACAGAGGAACAGTTGCAATTTACCGAGGGTTTCAGATGAAGGACATAGGCCCACTTCAGCAAATGCGTTACGCCGATCCATGTGCCACACATGACAACAGTGAGGAAAAAGCCAATAGCCGTCCTCTTTGCTCGTCCAGTACAACAATGCATTGGCTTTCTTGATGTGCGATCTCCTCGGTTAGTTTGAGATTCGTCTAAAGCAAAAGAGAGAAAGCAAAGATGCTTAGCAAAAAGCCTGCAACATTAAGTCACATAATAATAATTAATCAACCTTATAACACAATCAATTAATAAGCATATGTAAAGTCATAAATATACTATAAAACCAAAATGAAATGAAATTCACGAAAGACGAAAGACAGAGAGAAAATAAATAAAGTTTTCGTAGAACTTGAACATAAATGGACTACTAAATAAGTTAGAGTATTATCTGTTATTATAGCTTAAAATGTACTCATTTTTACACATTCTTCGAATAAGTAACACTTCTCAGTTAGTTTCTAAATAACTGGGTTTAAATTCATGATAACAGGATGAAGGTAACATACGTGGAAAAATAACAATCAATGTAAATATCGCAAGTAGAATTAAATAAATCTTTTCTGAATTTATATTTGCTGCTGTCAGTTTAATGAAAGTAAAAAGAATATCTAGATTTCACAAGCAACATTTTTATGCATATGATGTCTTAAACAAAATATAAATGCAATTAATATACCTTCGTATACTTAAAGCAAGATATCAACAAAATAATAATAAGCCAACATCAACTATTAATATTTTGCCTTCTAGAGTGCATTACACCAAAACTGTAATATTGCAACACTGCTGGTCATTAAATTTGCTACTCCATGAAAGAAAACAGTTAGCTGAATCATGATTATTTTACAAATAGGTTATAATAGTAAGATGAAATAATTAAAATTTCCCGAATTTTGAGTTACAGAACGTGCAGAAATCAGTTCCCCGAACATCCTCCTCTGGCAAGAATAGTACTTGTTATACGACTAAGCATACAGTCCAACAGACTCTGGATGGTAGTTATTGGTATTGCAGTCTATACGGCTTCAGTTCGATACCAGATTTGAAAAATCGCACTGCCGTACTGCTTAGTGGGTGTTGTCGTGCCAGTCTTTCGGAAGCTTGAGGTAATCCCTCCGGGGAGTGATATATGAATTAGAAGGTATCTGTGATTGCGTTTATGATAAAGAGGCTTGGTTACATTAATTGGCTTATTTGATTTTGGTCTTTTGTTAAGTTGCATTCCAGAAAGTTGCCAATACCCTTGGCGTGGTAGGGGCTCTCAGACTGAGATCTAAAATTGGCTGTAAATTGCATCTCCCCGGTGCGAACTCTAGGGTGTCGGAGAGATCACCGCAAGCCGGACCAAGAGATAAAAAGTGTTTATAGCATTACGAAAGGATTTGCTTCAAGTCTGCGAGGCTCACTATCGAAAGACTTCCTCGTGAAAGTTAATAAATGCATAGCTCAAATGAACGCATTCTTCAAAACGGAACCCATACAAAAAGACTCGAGTGAAGGGATCCATCACACGTTTACTTACATGTTTAATTTACTGACGGAATAATGCCTAATTTTGGAGGCACGAGAAAGCAAGGCAGAACTAAAGACAGCTTTGGATAAAAAAGGGGTATCATAGCCCAGAATAAAAAAACCCTTATGCTCAAAATATTTCGAAGCAAGTGCAATAAAAATCGAAATCTCGCTCTCTGTTACGAGAAAGAAATTTGAGAACATCTAGTTCTAGTGTATCTGAAAGACGAGAATAAAACTTGAGAGGAAGGCAAACAAAAATGCAGAACGTAAGTCAGACCAAACTAAAAGTGGAATCAGAAATGTGAAGAAGATAAAGAAGGGTGACGTCCTGAAAGAGGTGGCAAAGAAAGACGATACAGCCGTCCTGTAATAATCTGTCAGAAAGAAAGAGGCCTTGAGGGAAATTATGGATATGAGATGACCTACGAGAGTGAAGTCAAAGGTCATGATTTATAAAGTTAGGGAAGACTTTACAAAAGAGACTTTGGCACAAATTATTCGCACACAGAGCTGTGATTATGAAGGTGCTTCAACACAGGCTTTAAGGTTTTATTTACTTCTATCAATAGTTATTTTAATTTGTGAGTCTTTTCTTTTGAGTATTTAAATTGTTGGAGAGGAAAGTGTAACAAAGCGCGATTTTGCTACTGTGAGGCATGTTGCTAATTCTTCCAGCTGTTAACCTTAAATATCGGTTACGCATTCTTGCCACCGAATTATTGTTCTGCTGGAGTAGGTTCTGAGTCAACTTGTTAGATTTAAATAGAATTGTGTACTCCTGTATCACTCCTACCTGCAATTTAGTATTACTTTCTTTTAAGATCTCACCGCAAGTAGTCTGTGTTTGTAAGCATGTACGACCGTGCCGTCTGTAAATTACATTATGCTCAATAAATGGGTCTTTTATACCCTTCCTCTGGTTGTGTTTATCTTCAAACTTGTGAGAGAATTATCAAGGGTTAACACTTAGGTAAATCTAGTCACATTTAATGATAAATAAAAGGACTAGATCCCACAAAGTAAAATCTGATATCTCGTTATCTATAGAGAGCATTGCAGAAATAACTGGGTGAGACTGCTGTGGACACAAATTCTTTCAGTCTTATGAAGGAAAGTCAGAAAATAAAATGACAGTGGACGCGGAACGCTGTGCGTTGAATTATAAGAAGCAAGTATCGTTTCAGTTGCTTTGGTTACGGACACACCAAGCGCAACTGCAAGTGCTCGAAAGCAAAAATGCTCGAAATATGAAGTAGTCGGATGCTTGAAAGCCGATTGCCCATTGTTGGAAAAAACTGAAAAAATTGCAAGAGAGCAAATAAAATATACAAACTTAGTCTGAAAACGGATCATGATGCAAAGTCTAATACGTGCCCAAAATATAAAGGGGAGTTAGAATTCTGTAAGAGGAAAGTTAGTTATGTCTAAGTGCCTTTAATTCGGTTTAATTTCCAGCACTTTCAAAGCGCAGAGAAGCAACTACATGTAGACTTCACTCAAAACAGTGAAATCATTTTAGTGTGAATCCAACAATCGTATGTTTATAAAAAAAAAGCTGTTAGGCATACAAATGAGTATGTGGAGCTCGAGAGCTTCTTTCTCACTGGCTCCCTGCCCTCAAAAACCGTTATTGATGAACTCATCAAGAGTATATCAGAGGAGGTAAGGAAAGCTTACACAGAGACAATCAAATGAAGCATATCTTAAGTCCAACTCACGGTGGACAATGAAATTGACAGCTTAAAAGAAAAATGTTACGAGCATGTAGACGGTGGTATGAGAGCGAGACATGAGATGGAAATGCAATGGGGTAAATACGGAGACCCAGAACACTATATGAAAGAGAGTAAACAGAATAGGTGCAATATCCGGATAGCAAAGTCGAACGCTTAAAACGCATTCTTGGAAAGCTTGTCACTTGCCTCTACCTTCGGCATATGTTACAGCATTGCCAACGGACTCATCATTCTAGTTGTATGGCGTGATATATCCGTCATTGAGGTGGGTTCAGGATATATTTAACATAAACGTGACGTGATGTTGGCGCATACGTAGGCGTATAAGACAATGACTTTATTATGACACAAACAAAAGAGACAGATATAATTTGCATAAAATAACATAATATTTCTTCCGGCCTGCAGCGTAACCTATCCTTAGCGTTACATTCTCTTCTTTTTGTAATCTCAACTCTGTGTAGAGTGGGAGACAGGCAAAAACGCGCGCCCTTGGCTAAAGTGCGCATGTGTTGTGTTCTTCAAATCGTGACATATGGGATCAAAAAGACTGACAAGACTTTCATTTTTGACATTCATTAGATGGGAGATTAAGTGCTCCATTTCCTGAAAGATAACGATGGTACGGGTGAAGAAGAGTATGAAAAGACGAGAGAGGGAGAGCTAATACAGATACATTGGCAGAAACGGGAAAAGGTCTACAATTTACGGATGGCGAGATCAAAGTTGGGATCAGGATGGTGGAGAAAAGATGAGGCCCGGAGTTGGATGAAGATACTCTAGAGTTCTTTGAAGAACTCTATTTAGCGAGTAGAGATCTCTTCAGAGGTACAATGAATTGGAATACTTCTACGAAGAACGAAAAACAGCTAACTTTGTCCTCTTGCCAGACGATAACAAGAGAGGGAGAAGAGAAGGACAGAAGCAATCCAAGTGTGTATCATCCGATCTGCCTTCTCTCATCATGGGGAAGAATTTTACATAAGCTGCTGACCAAATGACTGTACTGTGCTACCATCACCTGAAAAACAATCTTCTTCATCCTCTTAAGTTAAGTTTCACACCGGGAAGAAGTCCTTTGATGTATTCAACAGCGAAGTGAAAAGTATCAAATAAAGCCATAGCAGTAATTGCGATACCAGTGTAACAACACTCGATGTAATATCGGCGTTCAGGAATCTGCCATGGCCAGGACTCCTGGCTACACTCCCCGATTTTAACTGCCCAAGAAATGTGTATGAACTACTGAAGGACTACTTTGATAATAGGAGTATAGTTTATAATAGGCATGTGCTCACATGGCGAAGTACGTAGCACTACAAAGGTGTTCCTCAAGAGCCAAATTAGGACTGGTTTTATACAACATCATAGCTAATTCGGAGTTATATCTAGAATTTGGGGAAAACGTTAAGTTAGAAGCGTTTGAAAATGACTTAATCATAATCGTAAGAGGCTGAGTAAGGACCGAAATAAAAAAAAACGCAAAGCATGCTTTCAGTAAGATATATAAACTCAACTTTAGCTGTGAGGCAACAACGATAATAACATTCTTCAAGGGTAGTTGCGTGACCCGCCAGGGTTTCGATAGATGAATATGCCAATCAGAAACAAGGATACAATTAAATATCTGGGGTTCACCCTGGACAAAGATTGGCATGGAAGCCCCATTTGTTAGAAATGGGAGATGGAACACATAAGCTGATCAACAACATGAACGATTCATTTCGTATAAATTGAGGGCTGAAAAGCAAGGTCTGAAATCAGTTATATATAAAGTTGATTGAAAGACCTATTCTTTACGGATGTTTGATTTGGTGACACTTCAGTGGCACGGTCCGTGTTACAAATAATTGCTATAGATTCAAATAACGGTAGTGCGCCATATTTTTAAAACGTTCAGTACTTACACTTACAGCAGTTTTACAAGTCATAACGGTTTCTTCCCACTAATCTTGAAAACCAGTCAGGAATCCACGATATTTAGAATCTCACTATAACGAAGATACAACAACAGAAAAGCTCAGAGTAAAGAAATATGAGGTTGAAAATTAGATCGAAAGGATGAAAAGACGTGTGGCGGAAGTGTATAAATGTAATGAGACTCAGAGCAGCCCACAATAAAGACGCTTCAAGTTATTAATTGACGACTCGAAGGATGCGAGTCATCTAGGGGCGGCATTTGTCGCCTACACAAACAGAATCATATCTGAAACAGGGGAATGTAAATTGACAACAAACTCGGTCCCCAGCGGAAGCTATAGCACTACGAAATGCGTTTTTCTTGGGCAAACACTACTCAGAAAATGATTATGAGTAAATGATCAAGATCTATACTTAGAGCCAAAACTTCCTAAAAGCTTTGAATAGTATCAAAAAGACGTCATTACTGATCGACACAATTCAAGGAATAATAAGCACATGGAGCAGTGATTTCTCATTCGAGCTTAACTGAATGAGAGGATAGATAGTTTTGGAGAGAAATGCAGCTAAAAACCATGCAGCCAATGATGCGTCAAAGAAAAGCGAAGTAGACACGAATTCTCCATTCTCAAAAAAATACCAAGATCTGTAGGAGCAATGGAGCAGTTTCAGACACATTGGGACGAAGCGGAAACGGGCATATTCATCTATGAATAGTTTCCCAAGGTATCACTTAAGCGGATTTATATAGACAGACTTTTGCTGCGAATGGTGACAAACCGTGGGAAGTTCCCAGCGTATTTCAATCGATTCTTTCTCCGCAATAGTAGATGTGGATGTTGTAGTAGCTTAGAGTTGGTTGGTGATGGTGATGTAGGTGCGCAGAGATGGTTGGATGATACTAATTATATTTAGAGTTACCCACTACTTTCGAAAAGACTACCTACCTGAGAACGCTTCTTTAATGAGGAAGATAAGGATCATCAACAACATCCAATGTATGGCCAGACTTGGAAAAATTAGATAAGTATAACGTAGAGAGAAGATGAGATTATTGTAGAAAACACTATTGTCCATCTGCAATAATTATTTATTGTATTATAAGACGTATTTCTTGGGTGAAGTTAATTGATTTTATATATATGCTTGTAATAAATAAAGGACCATTTGGGTCCCAAGTTATCGAAGAAAGCAATTCTTCCTATCAGGGATGCTCCTCATTCGGTACGGCCTCAGCCTTAAGGGGCTGCGTGATACTAATGTATGACCATAAATTTGTTTCCACAATTTTTCATCAAGAAACTTCAAAATTTTAGCTCTCGCTCAGTGTTCTTATTATATTCGCTGCCAAGGTAGATTTCAGCAGAAGCCAACTAACGCGGAAGTAACATGCAAAACACATACCTCACCAAGCACTGGCACAATTAACATTTGGATGATACCAACACTTTACACGCCTGCGCACGATCGGCAGCAAACGGTTTAAGTGAATGGGGCGGGAGTAATATAATGTAATATACAAATGTGCTACAATCCTTCAGGCCGATAATAATCAGCCTCGTTGTTACGCAGCACACCCAACACAGATTAAAACAAAAATAAAGTTAAAAACACCAAACCAGAATTCCCAAAATTGTTCTGTTGCCGTTCATAAAGTTCATCAAATCCTTTGCAAATCTAAACTCTTTCCTTCAGCGACCAAATTCCTTTATATTACTATGTTTTCCCTAATATTTCGCAATAATACGCAGTCTTCGACGAAATGTCGTGCACTACAAAAATTATTGGGGCGGGAGTATCAAAATTAAATTAGCTCAGTTGATAAAAGATCTGAAGAGCGCACCAGCGAATGTTGGAGTCAAACATCCTGTGTACTGGGAAAACCTAGGACACGTGGGAAAGCCCTAGGACACCTAGGGCTCGTAGTCTTGCCATGATCTCTCGAAATGTGGGGCAGAGGCCCTGAAAATAGACTCAGACATGGCCCTTAAAACTTCAGTCACGTAATGGTGAATGGTCAAAATACCAGATATGCGGTATCTATTGCTTCTCATATCTAAATCCAGAAGCTAATGTAGGTGCTTGTACCTAAGCTGTAACATCAAGAAGATCCGAAGCAATGATTATTTTGCATCTCAGACAATTGTGCGGATACATGGTACTGTCCAATGAATTCTTTTTTTCTTCACCCAGGCTATGTGATCTGGCTGTAAAAGCGGTGCAGAGGAGATGTTTACCGTCTCAGATACTGATAGTTCGAATCCTCTGAGATCCTATATATTGCTCAAAACAAGCATTAGATCTCGACTACTACGAACAGCCATTCACGGTACGATAAGCTGCTGTAACAGTAAACTACGATTCTCCGGTGATTTAATTCTGAAACGTGTTGACACGAGCTACTTATTGAAAATATAAAACGACGTCCAACACATAAAACAATAGATAAAAGGGATTTCCGAAAGAAAACTCGACAGATGACAGTACTGCATTTGCCAACTTCCACGGCAGTTTTGATTGAGAATATCCCGGGAGGCGAAATCGATTGGTCTCACTTTTCTCTTTGCATATCACCAACTTCTAGAGAGGATTTCTTGAGAAGTGCGGATTTTAATCGTACTTACACCCTTTGCAGAAAAGATATATTTTTAATTTCTTATAACTATAAATTTTAGATATAGTACGAAGTTTCACGTCTGCACTCTCTCTCGCATTAATTATATCAATTAAAGTGTGGGACTTTGGGAATTTTTAAAATCTATGTAGCCATCTATGTAGCCTCCCAGCTTTCAAGAGCGTAGTCACAGCAAGACAGATTTTTTTTAAATGGTAAATGGCAACAGAAAGATAGAGTTTTAAGAATATTTTTAGAAAAAAACAGTAACTAACATAAGCTAACAACGCTTAAATGTATGGCCCCCTGGTTATAAATTGGCATTCGAACACTGGACGCGAATGATTTATCCGACTAAAGATCAACCAGTGTTTAACAATTCAAAAGTTGCTTCGACCCAGGGGGAAATCCAACACCTGATTCTAAGCTGTTGGATGAATCATCCTGATTCAATAAAGTTTGAAGAGAATTATCCTAATTCAATGCAGTTGTCAGGACTGAGTGTTCGGTGCATATTCTTGGAAAACATCTTCGTGACAGCTTTAAGTCCTGATCTTGAACAGGGAGCTGAATGCAGCTTTGTTCTGTGGTAGAATACTGTGAATAAGTGGCAGAAGAACTACACTTCAGAGGGATTTAAAATCCTCTTTTATTAAACCACAATTATGTACAGCCACTTCCCAACTCGGGAGGGATACAGAAAATAATGACCGCCTTTTGGGTCTAAACTGAGCAATCAAATTTAATTTAAACTAAAGCTAATTAGATATTAAGTAGTCGTTGCTCACAGAGCTACGAACGCGAGGTTGGCCTCTAAACTAAATGGTGCGTAGCAAGATTTAACTAATCCTGACGCACTTAGAATTACTTCAATAAGTAATAACGTAACAGCGCTACGGCTTAGAATTTAAATACTAGCTGGTCAGGCGAACGTTGAACAGAGTAACAGTGATCTGAGACTAAAAGCTCTTTCACACTGAGAGGTTCCTACCTCTCATTTAAGTAGAACTTGGCTCCACTTCAAATTAGCATAAAGCTGAAACGCGCGCTTATTCTAACAGGAGGTTGAAATGAGAAGAGATAGAAAGAGGGAAATTAAAATAAAAGATTGTTAGTTTAACTAAAACCTTACACAGTTTGAAGAGAATCATCTCGGTTCAATGAAGTTTGAAGAGCTTCATCCTGATTATATGCTACTGGGTGAAACAACTCGATTCAATGATTGACAAGTGTGCGTGTTTCTATACGATTTAAAGCTTATAAGGTGTTTCTCCCGCCTTCTTAGCATGCCTTCGGGGTGTAGTGGTCAGCACACTCGGCGCGTATTCGAGAGGTCCAAGATTCGAGTCCCGTCGAGGGCATTGCTCATTTTTCATGACTCCTGCTTCAAAAAAGTCCTAATGACTCTACAGTGGGGCCGGAACTAAAAAAGGTGGTGGATGATGATTCTCCATTACCACGATTTGGCGACTGGGGCCCAAGGTGGGAGTATATAAGCTATTTCTCCCGCCTTCTTAGCGTGTCTTCGTGGTGTAGTTGTCAGCACACTCGGTGCGTATTCCAGAAGTCCGTGGTTCGAGTCCCGGCGAGGGAATTTCTCATTTTTCATCTCTTCTGCTTTAAAAAAATACCTAATGTCTCTACAAGCTGAACTATCGATTTCTTTAAAACCGGACTCCTCATCGAGAAAAAAATTAGAGATTGAAGAGTTTCATTACGAAGTTCTGTCTACAGAATAAATTGTTCAACATATGGTTGATTGTATACGCGCAGTAAATACTTTAGTACAGATCCCTTCTACTATTGCCCGAATTCCTTTGAGTCATTTTGAGTGTTCAAGTGAGAAAAAGAAAAGTTGTGTGAAAGAAATTATAATGGTGACTAAGATGCAAGTTTTTAAAGAAGCTCACATAATTAATCCATAAAGAAGCCTCCAAACTCGTCATCAAAAGATTCTCGGTTTGCTGCTCGTACAGAAGAATGTGAAATATATTCTTCCTCTTTGCCGAGATGTCGCACGAGGGGGGGCCTGTAACCTGTAACTTCAGGCCTGTAACTTCAGAGGCTTCGTAGCCTGTAACTTCAGAGGCTCTCAAGAGAATTTTTTTGAATGCTAAATGGCAACAGAAAGCTAAAGTTTTAAAAATATTTTTTAGAAAATCAGTAACTGACATAAAACTGTAAGGTATTTCTCCCTTCTTAGCATGCCTTCGTGGTGTAGCGGTCAGCACGCTCGGCGCGTATTCGAGAGGTCCGTGGTTCGAGTCCCGGCGAGGGCATTCCTCATTTATCATGTCTTCTGCTTTCAAAAAATACCTAATGTCTCTACAAAACAATACAAGCTAACAATTCTTAAATGTATGGCTCCCTGGTTATCTCTTTCTATATAAATGAATATATATATATATATATATATATATATATATGTTTGAACTCATATTTTTCTGAAATTGTGTCATTTTTTCTTTCAAGAATGATAAGATTCCATTTTTTACCCTATCAGTAGTGAACTTGAACATTCGGGTTGCAAATGCAGACGCTTTTCCCTCGCGATATGAATTATACATTTCTTTCTTTAACGTAACTAAATCGAGTAAACTAGTTTTGACTCAATATCGATTCACCTTTCTTTAACTATTCTCCGACGTTTAGCGCCCTTGAAGATATGACCTTACTGGTTGAACCACACCCGTTGCATTTATGGTTTGTAGGACACAACTAATTACTTAATGAGAAAATCTTCACCTTTGAGAGCGATGTCGTTAAGCATATTTTTGTTAGTCATATAGATGATAATTAGGACAGAAACTAATTACGTGAAAGTGTAGATTAGTAGATCAGATTTCAACATCCGGAACGAATTACTTGAGCACTTAATATAATAATTCTCTGTACTAAGAAACACATCTGTCATAGTAAGTGAGCAGTCATTTAAAAAAGTAAACCTATACATACATTATTATTGAATTCAAAATTGTAACTTTACTGCAACGCGTACAATTAAGCAAACATTAAATTGCATTAAAAAATTATATCGTAATAAGCTAATTCAAAATTAATCTAAAGAGTAGATTTATAAACATCTAAGACCGAATCTAGTTGCATTCTGAAAAGCAGAAAATTAAAGGTCAGATACCCTGATTACGTTTAAAATAATTAAGATATAAGGTATTTTCACCCTCCTTCAAGCATGGCTTCTTCACGTAACGGTAGCACACTCGGCGCGTATTGGAAAGGTCCAGTTTCCAGTCCCGGCGAACTCATTGCTCATTTTTCACGTATTTTGCTTTAAAAATAACCCAATGACTTTGCAGTGGCGCCCGAATTAAAAGATGGTGGACAATAATTCGTCACCACCAGGATTTAACTTATGGATCCCCTAATTCCCTGTCGCCGTTTAAAAAGCGGAGTGTATAAGGTATTTTATCGTATGGCTGAGTAACTACCGTCAAAATTACGAAACAAACAAAATACCTTGATATCCTTGTGCATGACTGTTGAGATCAAAACTAATTTTGGATTTTTTTTACAAGAAAACTTAAAATCTTAAATTCGTGTTTTGAAGAATTTTAGTATTCAACTGTTGAGTATTCACACCTCAAAACGTCACCTAGTATTTCCTGTTGGTATTCGATCATGGTCAATTTGCCTGTTTTTCTGAAAGGAGATAAGATGGAATCACCAAGAGTGTGGAGTTACATTATGAAGCAGGAAAGAAAGATAAAATTCTACTCTACTAATATTCCTACCATTATTACAAATTACTGTAACTTACACATCTTTAAACTTCTGACTTGCTTACTACCTCTACATGGTTGTCAGGACTGAGTGTTCTGTGCATGTTCTTTGCAAACATGGTGAAGTACTTACAAGGGTTCTTCTTCTCAAGTCCTGAACTGGAACAGGGAGCTGAAAGAATGTTGGCTTTGTTCTGATGTAGGTACTGTATTGGCGAATAACTGCACTTGAAAGGGATTTGAAATCCTCTTTTATTAAATCACTATTATTTACACCCTTCCCAACTCGGGAGAGGTACAGAAAGTAAAAGACCACACTTGGGCCTAACTTAACAATAAAATAAATTTAATACTAAACCTAAAATAGAAATGTAATTAAACTTTGCTTCGCAGAGCAAATCGCGGAGTTTGGCCTCTCACTAAATGGTGCGTAGCAAGAAATACTAACACTAGCGCACTTCAATTTATTTCAATATGCAATCACGTAGTAAGCACTATGGCTTATAATTTCAGCTGCTAGCTGGTCAGACGAACGTCGAGCAGAATGACGGTGATCTGAGACTAAAGCTCTCTCACACTGAGAGGTTTCTACCTCTGGTTTAAATAGTACTTGGCTGTACTTCAAAATTAGCATAAGCTGAAAACGCGCGCTTCTTCTGACGGGAAGTTGAAACAGAGAAGAGATAGAAAGATTTAAATTAAAATAAAACTTGGTTAGTTTAACTAAAACCTTACATGGTTACTAAGGAATTTTAGTTTCAACAATCTCCTGACCAAACACATTTTAAATGTTTTGCAAATGCCTACAGATACATTGACAATATAATTACTTTTAATTATTATGTTTCCATAGAAAGATTCCCAATCTGCCCTTTTTGCTTAAATTAGTAAAACCGATAAGAATCAACAAGAAGTAGATTATCTTCGTCTACATATCATTAACTACAAAAGAAATTAAACTTTATCATAAAAGAAGAGTTCATAAGCTATTTCACTCGCGTTCTTAGCATGCTTTCGTGGTGCAGTGGTCAGCACGTTCGGCGCGTATTCGAGAAGTCCATGGTTCGAGTCCTGGCGAGGGCATTGCTCATTTTTCATCTCTCCTGCTTCGAAATAAGCTAATGTCTCTACAAGTTCTTAATTTTAATACAATTAAACTTAGTAACTGAAAATCCAATATTTCTAGGGTAGAAATAGGGAACACAACACTCAATCAAATTAATAAAATTAAAACTGTACACAAGTTGAGGACTTAAAAGATAATATTATTCTACTTACACAAGTATTTAAAAAAAATAATATACTAACACAGTTTATCAATTATTTTGCTAAAAATGCTGGTATTGAATATCAAATTAAAAAAAAAATTCTTTATATGTATTCTGGTCTCTTTCCTTTTCAGAAGTAAACTTATTTCCTTTTGCATTAACTTTCATCCACAGTTAATTATAGCATAGTTTTTATTCTGCATTTCTTCATTTTGCTGTATTTTACCAAATAATTTTTACTCCAGCTTTCTGTCATGAAAAATCACCTTTCTTAAGGGTAAAATGTAAGAAAAATTTTTAAGTAATTTTAGTCATTACGATATAAACACCCACTGTTTATAAGACATTTTTTTATATTTCTTTAGTTGATATTATTTCATTTACTTCATAATTTTTATTTCATGTATTCTTCTTATTTTTTTTTAATATTTTACTGAACGGATACTATTCTTATTTTTAAAAATTAATTGCACGTAATCTCGTCGGGAAATTGTTTTCCACATTTCTGAAATTATTTAAAATTTAAATTCAGATATTTTATGAAATTGATTAGGAAATTTAAAATTGGAATAGGAATTTTGTTCAGAAATGTAAAAAAGACGAAATGCAATCCTTTTGAATTATTGATGATTGTATAGAGGGATTCCAAGTCGAAAAAGTCCTTGAAAAGTCGGGATCTTTTTTGGAATCAACAAAGGTTTTAATAGTTTCAATTTACATTGTTATTAATATAGCATTTATAAATTACAAATTCCAATTTTTGATTTCGACAGTAGTACACCGTTACTACCTTAATTTTTCCTTACATTATTTCCTAGGAGATAATCTAATCATTTATATATTTTCTGACATATTTTCACTCATAAAAATTCGTGCTATAACCACAAAACTCGGCATGCGTACGTACTTCGGATAATCAAGTAAATGATTAGAATTTCATCTCTCTTATAATTTTCATTCATCTCACATGAGAACGGTGCAGCAGTATTTAAAAGGAACCTATGTTCTCACTCACAATAAATTTGAACCTCTTTAACTGGATACTGCACCATATGTGCAAAGATGCTTTTGTAAGGTATTGTTTGTATTTGATGGCGCTATTAACGACTGTCTGAGTTAAAGAGTGGCCACTAAGTAGGACTCAGAGATTTTTCAGAACATGTATCAGCCTGTTACGAACTCGACAGTTTTCCGTAACCCTAGATGGCAACCAGGCTAATCCGAGGTACTGGGGCTGCGCAAGTAAAACAGCATATTATTCTAGATTGTGGCTGTGGGAGATAGGGTTGAAGCTCCTCCAGTGAGTTAGAGAGGTGCACTGTTTTTCTGCAGAGGATAGGTGTGATGGATGCCATCATGGCCCGTTTTTGTAGTCTCTAAAATGTGCCACCAACTAGGAAATGCAATAATATTTTTAAATGTGTGTAACTTACAGTTTATGTCTATGTGTATGCGTTGTGAGAGTGATGTGAATAAAAGATTGTTGCATCAATTCGGTTATGTTCCTTGCTTATGGAATATTCACGACGTCACAAGCAGCTGTACTGATAACAGCTATAGAGAAGTTGTTTAGTTTTAGAAACAATAAATCAAAGAAGGCATATTTAACAAGATCATGCAATAATATAAACAGCCGCGATTGCATCAACGGAGTCGTTATCATAAATTTGAATTCATTTGCACTTTTACACTATCAAGCGATGCCATTCAGAGGTGTATGGTAGAAGCTATGGTTAAGTCCGGTAAAGAGGCTACCAATAATTTACCAAGATAGTAAAAGCCTTGCGAATTTTTGATAATCTCGGTCATGCTTGCCATTATCCGATTTTAGACTCGCTGTGTTTAGAGATGGTTCTCACTCTCTGGTAATGTCTCACACGTACATGAAAGAGGAGTGGCTAGGGTTCTGATCCTGGACTTATTCTCGAGCGGCACATGCCTATCAAACCTGGGGAACTATCTAAGTAGCCATCTCTTGAGAAGCAGATCTTTAATTTTGACGCAAAGCAGTTTGATATTTTCGTATGTAGCTTGACGACATTCTGCAGCCAGTTGCATTGTCTATGAGGTGAAACCACTGAAATGAAATTTAACAACAAAATGACGCTTGACAGCATACTACAGGACTTTCTCAACTACGTTTGAGGATTTAGCACTCTTTCTTGGCCATTCATGTCTCCAAGTCTAACATTAATTAAGCATGGCTTCAACAAGCTGGAAGGCATTTGCAACCTACTCAGGGTTTAACTAAATTAGATTACTAACTGCGAAATTTGAAGTAATTTAGTAACTCTGTGCAGCGCCAGATATCGGTTTATATAAGTACTAAAGGAGGGTTTACGACTTAACTAAAATGCAGTTTCTTTGTTATCGCCATACTCAATAATAAATATTGAAACTTAAAAGCCAAATAAAGGAAATAAACCATGCTATAAAACATTTAAATGAAATTATTTAAAAAGGAATATATGCAGAAATTTTTTAAAGGACTTTAAATACATTTTATTTAAGAAGAAAAGATAAGAATATGTAATAGCTCTGATAACTTATATGTGAAAATGTAAACATAAAGAATTGTAACATTGATTAGTCGGCCTCTTTCCTCCAGTTTAGTACACCGAATCCGAGTAAATTCTAATCTATCAGCAACTGTGTACTCCTTAGATAATCCTTCATTAAGATGCACATTCGAATTTTGTAAAGAGTAACATTCAGTTTCAAATCTTAATCTTTAGACTGTTCTAAAAACCTCAAAATTGAAACAAGAAAGAATCTAAATACATGTTGTTTTTCTCAATTACCTTCAATTAATATTTAAAATCTATTTTCGTCTTTGATATCATTTTACGGAATTAACCGTTTGCCATTTGAGTTGGATTAGACAGGAAAGGAAATCTTAATAATGAAATTGTATTCCAGTACATGACAGTATTCTGTACAGCAATTGTATTCCAGTACATGACAGTAAATCTTTCTGTTCTGTCTACATTTGCTTTTATTTCTTAATCAGGTCTGGTGAATGTGTGATTTTAATTTTTTGCCTTTTGTTATAAATCTGGTCCAACCGGAGGTCGAGTGTTAAAATAGTAAAATTGCTGAACCTGGTAGTTTGACCCGAGCTCACATCGTAGCAAACGGGCCGCCTTCTTGGGAACCTTCGTGGTTTCCACTTGCGTAAACCGAAATACGAGTCAGTTAGTTTTCTTTGGGAAATCCTTCACAAAAGCATCCCTCTCCTTAGGCAGAGAGGCCTCAAAGAGCTTAGCCGTAGCCAAATAATCTTAGCTATGCTATTAATCTTTTTATTGCATACTTCTTAACGGAGGCAAATATATTATTTTAAAAAAATCTTAAAACTCTTATGTCTTATCATTTAATATTTTGAATAATATTTGGAATTTCCTAAACATGACAGTTTTCACTGGATTTAAAAAGTTATTGTTTAATTTTTTTTCCAGCTAACAAAATTAGTCTAGCTATTTCCTTAGAATTTCTGTTAAGGCATATTATTATTACCGGATAAGGTACCCAATCCCTAGAATTACGTTTAATTAATTTTTACTCTCTAAGAACAGAGAAACATTTATTTATACTAATTTTAAGTGCATTTCGCTTTTTATGATTATTAGACGGAAAATACATTTCTTGTTTAAAATTTCTTTATTTAGTCTCCTCTAATTTACTGTTTTTACATTGACACTATTACTTGTAAATACCTTTCAATAGTACAAACTATGAATTTTTAAAAAAATTTATTTATTAAAACTTGCTGAAGGAGTTTGTGAAGCGGGAGTACAGCTGGCAGTTTTAAGTGGATACTAGAAAGTTCGTGTTAGTAATTGCGAAACAAGACTTTACAAATTTGAAACTCACAAGCGTGTGCAAAAGAGAAATTTTGGTATTGAGAGCAGAAACTTTAGTTGTATAATCCAAGCGATTTTTAACGGTTTAAAAGCATTTAGAGGAAATTAACTTTTTAGTTTCGAAATTCAATACGACTTTGAAAGAGGGAATATTTTTTTTTACTCTAATAGAAACATATGTGTAGTGAATTACGGGATACAGCCGATATGCAAAGAAAGATAAAACTGATTTACAGACAAAAGAAATTTTAAAAATAGCTCGATTCATTGCCTCACCCTGAAGTATATGTAGAATTGTGACATTCCTTGTTGTAGAAGCACTGGAGAAGATGAGAGTGGCGAAGTCTAAAGGATCTCTCGTACAACTTGGATAGTCACATAATTAAAAGAAATATCCCACTCTGTACCTCTCGTTGTTTTTACTGTTTGTTACATGAAAGAAACCAAATGCAATTTTTAGCGGTAACTGAAAAACTAAAAATTCGTTTTCAGTACTGCTATAGGATGTAGAGACATCAGGTATTTTCGAAGCAGGAGAGATGAAAATATAGCAATGCCCTCGCCGGAACTCGAACCATGGGCCTCTCGAATACGCGTCGACGTGCAGACCACTACAACACGAAAGCATACTAAGAAGGCAGGAGAAATACCTTATATGCTCCCTCTTTTAAAGGGCGATTGGGGATTAGGGGACTCAATCACCAAATCCTGGTGGTGTAGAATCACCATCCACCACCTTTTAGTTCGGGTGCCACTGTAGACACATTAGGCATTTTTGAAGCAGTAGAGATGAAAATTCAGCAATACCCTCGCCGGGACTCGAACCACGGACCTCTCGAATACGCGCCGAACGTGCTGACCACTATACCACGAAGGCATGCTAAAAAGGCGGGAGAAATGTCTTATAAGAAAAAAGGCGTTTATAAGATAAAAATTCGTTTTTGACACCTAGGTTAATTACAGTCTAGTAGTCTTAGCAAATATTTTCTTTTCATGAATCTCAACGTTTCACTCGATGCATAAAAGCAAAACTTCTAAGTGCTGTAGCAAAATGATGTACGGATGTTTAGGTAAATTAATGGCTACTTGATGCATCAGACAGTAAAGAATAAATTTTTTTTGCAAGTGAAATTTGAACTCTGTACCTTTCTTACTTCAAGCTTGAGCTCTGTCTCAAATAAGACTGTCCTTCTTAATAAAAGTTTTGATAATCATAATGCGCGGAGATGCCCACATGGAGATTAATTGTCATATCTCTAGGCATTAATAGATATTATTGTGTATAAAATTATTTCATGAATAGCACTCAGAAATATCAGCGCTGAATCACAAAAGAGTTGCAATCTTCACCCGCTGCTATTAATTATGATCATATTTGTGTTCCTGATAAAAGAATTTCTGGTTTCGAAATATTCGAATGCACTTTTTAGTTTTTATACGTAGATGGATCCCCTCCCCCCAAAAAAGGTTATAAGCATTAGCATTTGAAAAGTAATTATTGGGGAGGGAATACTTTATCCCCAGAGTGTAGGCACATGGCAATAGTTGTGTAGCAGCGGTTGTGTTAAGTAGAGTAAGGTCTGCAGACGCGTCAGAGCGGCTGAAATGGCAACACGCTTAGAAAAGTGGTCTCGCTTGCAGGTGCGAATGGTGATTCGTTGTCCTGATCGAGTATCTGGAAGGGTGGCCATAGCTTTACTGCCGATCATTATTGTGCCACTTAGACAAGGTTATGTGAAGCCATCCGACGCAGGCGCCCTAGCATATTGAGTGATGGTGTCATCCTCCTGCATGGCAATGCCCGCTCCCATACTGCTCACCAAACTCAAGAATCGTTCCAAAAGTTTAAGTGCGAAATCTAGAGTCACCCCCAATACAGCCCAGTGACTACTTTTTTTTCCCCGAAATTGAAGGAACGTTTATCTGGAAAGAGGTTCTCTTCATCCAGTGATGTGAAAACCAGGGCTGTGGAGTCGGAATCGGGTTTGGCAGATTTTTGGGTAAAAGGAGTCGGAGCTGGAGTCGCTAAAAACATGTCGACTCCGACTCCTACTCCAGTTTTTGTTGAACAGTTTGAATTTGAAATGAAATTAAAGTGAATTGAAAAAAAATTAATGAAAAACTGTGTTATTTTTATTTATGGACTATATACATTAATAAATAGTTGTTTTCTTTTTTATTGACGTATTGATAAATAAATATAAGGGAGGAGGATGGATGTGATACTTGCCGTTATTGATTCAACTGATTCATTTAGTCAAAACTCTTATTGTAAAATTTAGGTAAGCGGCAATAGCAGCAAGAACTCCAAAATTGATGCCAATCTTAGGAAGTGAGCAGAAAAAGGAACAACTATTGATCAAACAACGCGATGGGGAAGTACATATTTGATAATATATAGAGGTTGTTAGAATTAAGAACGCTTTTTTAGAAGATGTAGATAACCCTGTAGCATTCATTATTTTAATCAACCAAGTTATTTTTAATTTGAACTTTCCTATCGATATCTCAAAGTTTCAGTTGCTGCCCGAATTTAGCGCGAGCGAGATATTTATGCAAATCGCGTATATCTGATAGCAGTTTAAAAGGCAGGACTTAACGAGGGGAAAAACAGAGTCTTGGATTTATCGCCGTATGGCTGTGCTCGCAAAGATTTCCTCTGTCTACTGAAAGTTCGCCTTCATAGGCAAATTGCAATTACTAGTTCTTGCTAGTGAAATTCGCATTATTGCATTTCACTAAGAGTTAGGCTTCCCTCGTCGTCCTACTTAAGGTTAAGTTAGGTATTTGAATTGTTAACACACTTTATTTTATATTATTTTAGTTCAGCCCAAGTAGTGGCTTACTCTCAAGTTGGAGAGTTGTAATTATTTGAATTAAACGGTCCTTTAAACCCTCCTTCTGACTTTGTAGTTCTTCAACACTAAAGGACATAGCCTAGATTTGCTCACTGTCCTCCACATAGGGTTTCACAGCGTATGTTAGCAAAAAGATTAAGAGATTGAAGGAGAAACCTTATAACCCTAATACTTCACTAACAGAAAGACTGTGGAATGATTTTGCAGAATTGGAAACTCTTCGTTCTACACCGTATATAGCCATAAAAAAGCTACAATGTGAAGAATTAACAGGGGGCGAGAATGCAAGAATGTGATGTCTGTTCTTTCTGAAATGGAGGGCTTATTGCAGAAGGAATCATTTCTTCAATGAAGAAAAGAGAAACTATTTGCTGAACAATGAGATCTTACTGGGTTCAATATATGCAGATCCAAAACACAGAATTTTATTGGATGACGAACAAATTAAAAGGCAAAGAAAGCCACCTATGAACTTTCATTAAGAATGAAATTATTTTCAGAACAACTGGAGTATTCAAATCTGGACAGTCAGACTGCAAACATCGCAACTGAATCTCTGTCATCCTCTTCCAGTGATGAATCTGATTTTAAGAAATATCTGGATAATATTGAAAAGGCTAAGGCAAAACGAATGAAAGTAAAGAACCAAGAGTCTTTAGATATAAAAATGAAAAAATAAAAACAAGATTTTTACACGGCCCTTGAAGAAATGGAGAAATATGATTACTCTTGCGAGACACCTCCTTTAAAACTTATAAAAATCTATCCTGAAAAGTTAAAAGAAGTAGCCCTAACAGTAACAGCTCTTCCTCCTACTCAAATTAGTGTGGAAAGACTCTTCTCAGCTTTCAAGTTTATCAAATTGGATCTACGGTCCTCTAACAAAGATCTTGCCGTAACTAAACTGTTTCTTAGGAATTACTAATGCTCGATTTTCCATTTCACGACAAATGCTAATTAATATAAATAGTTTGCTATGCCATTAATTTTTTTCTACAGTATATATTACTTTTTTCCTATTAAAAAAATAAGCTGTAACACGTGTATATAACTCATTTCTAACTGAAAGTCGGAGTCAGAGTCGGTCTAAAATTCCAGGAGTCGGAGTCGGTCATTTACCCTACCGACTCCACAGAATTGGCTCAATGGACAGGGACAGGATTTCTACAGAACACGGTTAAACAATTAGGTGTTGCGTTCAGATAAATACCTAAATAGATTTGGTGATTATGTGGAAAACTGATAGGCAAGTATGCCTCATAATTCACTTTTGTACTTTCTTTCTATTGTTAATAAATAATTTTTTATTACCCTAGTAACTTTTTTTTTGGATCCACCCTCGAATTTATTTTCGTACTCATATACTTAAAATGTACTAAGTATATTGCAAATACTAAGTATATTGCAAATACTAAGTATATTGCAAATTGTTTTTATTTTACGTTGAAAAAAATAATCTGCACGACTAAGCTGGAGCTTGAGGATGGATCAATCTGTACAAAATGAAAAATTTCAAAAGCGACTTTTAAAAAAATTATAATCTTAATGAAATTTATTTACAGTTTATACTTTCCTACTTTATACTTTAGAACTTAGGTATTGTGCTATAATTACTATATTCACAGAGATTGAATAATACTTTTGGGCATTATAACTGTAGAGTCATTAGTTTTTTTTTTTTTTTTTTTGATTTATTTGGCTATTTATTTAGAATTGTAGTTAAACCTGCTAACAATGTAATTGGGAATTACAGTTAAACAGTCATTAGGATTTTTTTTTTTTTTTTTTTTTGAAGCAGGGGTTCATGAAAATACCTCTCGAATACACGCCGAGTGTGCTACTGTTACACAACGAAGGCATGCTTGGAGGACTGAGAAAATATATACTCCCCCTTTTAAAGGGCGAGTGGGTACTAAGGGACCCAATCGCCAAATCCTGGTTGTGACGAATTATTTTCCGCCACCTTTTAGTTCGGGGGGCCACTGTAGAGTCATGGTAATTAATCACCATGTGAGCATCCCTGTACATTACGGATATTAAAACTTTTATTAAGAAGGGCAGTCTTATTTGAGACAGAGCGCAAGTTTGCAGTAAGAAAGGTACGGCGATCAAATTTCACTTGCAACAAAATTTATTCTTTTCTTCTTTTCTGTCTGATGCGTCAAGTAGTCCTCATTTCTAACTGAGAGATGAACAGTTTTAATTTCCTTTCAAATGATGCCATTTACTGAGCTCGGAAATAATTTATTCTTGCCTTGTAGTTTTAATTTAGATCATTGAGATGGTAGTAATATCAACAAAAAGTGTCAAATCAAATAAACAGTTGTTGTCAAATAATAGGGTTCTTTCCTCAGGTAGTTCATTTTCCTGTTCTTAAAATTCAGAAACATCCTTTTTCAATGTCTAGAAATATTCTCTGATTTCTCATCTGTTTAATGCTCTTGCTGTCACTTTATTGAAGCATTTCATAACCACTAACATAACATGTTGCATGCTTAAAATCTTGCGCACAGTGCCTGTTGGTGTATAATGCAATGACTTTTTAGTACAGGAAGGTTTTTAAAATTTTCAAGCAAAGTTACAGTGTCCTTAACTTTACCTATCATTGATAGCACTTCGTTGCTATCATTGATAATACACATAGTTGAGTTTGCTATAATTTAATTTTAGATTTTCTAGGTATGATTTAATTTTTTCGAATATGTTTGATCCTCTTCTTTTACCATTTAATGACTACAGATTGGTAAGTTCTTCAAAGCATTAAAATTATCATCAATTACATTTATGAAAATGTTTGAGTTCTTAACCAGTTATTTTGCGTTAATCAGCTTTCCTATCCTCCTTATTTCCATTTTCCTGCCAGAATGTAAATTTCTAGCTCCCGTGATATTCAAATGTGATAAAAAGAAGCGAGTATTTAAATGAAGGTTTTAGAGGGTAGAATCAAAGCGTGTTCTGCCTGCTGAAGGCCACGTTGCTGAATTGATGCTCTTGCTAGTAGTATTCTGCGGCTTTGCGTTATTTTCGACATCAGGCTCGTTACTCCGACCTTAGGTCAGACCAACTTGAGCGTTACTCTAATTGTGTAGCCCTTAGGCTAACTTACTTTTCTTAGTTTTAGTTAATTCTTTATTTTTTTAAGCCATAGTTATTGGCTTTTGTAAGCACGAGGGGTGCAGTCTGTTAACTTGAGTCTCATAAAAGCGTCCTATACACCCTTTTCCTGTGTCAGTGTGGTACTTACAAGACATAGTGATGATTCATTTCAAGTCTTTATGACGTTTCGTACATTTCATGCTTGCAAAGAGTACGAAACATTATACTGTGTAACATCAGATATGTCCGTTGATTCATCCAAAGCTATAGAAAAAAAAGTACAAGAATGGACAAGTTCTTCCAAGCGCTGGGATACATCTTGAGATAATCTCGATACGTCTGATAACTAACTGTCTTTCTTGATATAGCAGTTTTGTCTACTTTCCTTTCAATACATTTATTATCAAGATGGTCTGTGAATATTTGGAGACAAGGCTTAACAACTTCTTTTCCGTCAGGAAACGTTTTTGTTGTTGTTGTTGTTTTTGTTTCCTTCGCCAATGCTAAAGGAATTTCATATGATGCGTCTATCATTGCTCAGTCTTCACAACTTACTTTAACAAATATGTTTTGTCTTCTGATTTCTTCTCTTTTCTTAGTCACATATTCTTTTCACAACTCAGACCCAAGAAAACAAACATCCTCATTTTTTGTAAGCGTGATAGTGTGTTTTACAGTCTGTATTAAGACCATGTCTTCTATTATGCGAAAATGTACTTTAACAAACTATGCAAAATTTTTTTTCCCGATGAATTTGCTATCAACAATATCTCGTTTTCGCACTTTTCATTAAATTCACGCCTACTATCCCTTTCTGCGCTTCTTTTGGTCTCTTTATTTTGTACTGTAATGGGTAGAAGAAATTTAGAAAAAGCATGGGAAAGTACAAAGCCCTAAAAAATGTTGAAAAAGAACAAATAGATCGTAATTATGTACATCGTATCACACAAAATAATAATAATAAAAAGAAAAAATACGAACACACAAAACTCTCTTGCGAAAACTCCGCTTCCAAAACTCAACACCACGATGGCTCACTCAGAATTGACTGAAGCGCCACTTGTGATTAATTCTCGCCATCAGGTTTATTATACCAACCTTAGGTTAAAGACAACTTGCGCGTTACTCTAATTGTGCAGTTGTTAGGCTAACTTACTTTTCTTAGTTTTAGTTAATTCATTATTTTTCATTTAAGCCATAATTGTTGGCTTTTGAAAGCACGAATGGTGCCGTCAGTTAATTTGAGTCAAATAAAGAGTCCTTTACAGCCATTTTTCTGGCTCATTAGCTAAGGTTTGGTCATCCTTGATGCAAGCTATTATTTATCTGATTTTCTCTTAAACTTTAGGAAAGTATTAAAATTTGGGACCTGCATTCTACAGCAGAGCAAACAAAGGAGTATTTTCGAATTTATGCAACTGGTTACACTGACGCGTATAATCAAAGCATCAAAAGACTTTTGTAGTCGCCCTGCGACATACTTATATTCGAATATAAGAGAATTTTGGTACATAAAAGAATTTACGTTCCAATTAATTACGTTCGAAATTACGTACGAATTGAGTTCACAAAGATGACCATTTTGTTACTATTTGAAGTGTCGTTAGGAATTTTTGACTGAAGAAATGTGGCGAAAATTTTATTAATTTTTTTTCGGATGATTTCAAAGCTTAAGCTCATATTTATTTAACTTTTTTATGTGCTATATATGGCCCCTCAAGAGGTTTATGGTAGAGCGCTAGGCAAATTGTAAAGCACTATTCATGCGTTATTATTAACAAATCATATAGTTTTAGTTTAGAAAAAAGTAATGCTTACTTCCTGGAAGCTGACCATCTGTCGAAAACACTGCCATTGTAGATCCCGATTTAGATAAACCGCCTGCTTCACTGGGATGTATTTTACTGTGTCTTGGGGATCCAGTTCTGGAAGGTGGTCCAGCAGTGTAAACACCATTTCTTCCGTCTGCAGCGAGGGATAATGTGCTAGATCCTAGACCACTAGGACCTTTGTAATTTAAAAGACCTTCTCCAGAAGAAGGGTTTATTGAAGATGATGAGTACGTATCTGAATCATGAGTGATAACTACAGCAGGACAAAGTTGACGACTTCTTCCAGAATGCATGTCCAAACCTCTTCCAAGCCCACTAATACTGTAAATGTCGACATCGACGTCTCCCATGGATTAAGCACTGCAAAAGTTTACATGACAATAAATCATTACTTTATTTTAAAGGATAATTTTTTAATTTGCATCTTTTGCCCTATACATTGCCATTTAGGTGCGAAATAAAATATATATCTGTTTCTCTGTACACAGAAGTAATTCTTTTGTTAGAAACTGTTGTCATTTACGATTTTAACTGCTGAGAAATAAATTTGGAAACCTAATATGAAACAAAAATGGCGGACGAATAAGTAACAATTTAGAAACAAGTAAAGATATATTCTAGACTTATAGGAAATTCAGAATTTTTGAAGAAAATAAACATTTGTAATGAATTAAGAATATTTATTCGAAAATCCAAAGTATTGAAAAAATAAGAATTACTTAATTGCAAACTCATTTCATAATTTTAGCTTTTAATATTAAATTAATATTTCAGTAAGTTACATATTGGTGACAGCAATAAATGGAAGTAAACGTCTTTCTTAAAAGACATAATTCTATTTTTATCGAAAGCATATATAGTACTACATGTTAAATCTTAATGCATAAAATCAACAAAAAAGATGCATATTTTCCCCTCTGTCTGTGAAGCACTAATAAAGATTTCTGCGAAGAAAAGTGTTTCGATCTGAAACATAAACAGTAATTTTTCTCACCATATATATAAGATTTTCTTCCATCTGATGCAAGATATAACTTGTTAGATCATATAACACTAGCTTGTTTCTAATTTAAAGAAATTTTCTCAGGACATCATCTTCTATAAGATTGCTTAATAAAGAAAAAAATTGTGATTGTTTAGTAAGGATAGTTTTCAGACTGGCACCCCATTGTGAGAAATTCTAATACGCGTGACTTTTACATGTGCTGAATGTTTTGTTATATGATCTGGACTGTTATTTATTTCTGTACCAATAATAATGCTTTGTAAGGAATTATCAAATTCTCTAGCGCAAGTTCTCATGGTGTAAGTGGTCACCACGTTCAGCTAGCAAATTTCAAGATCCCAGTAAGGGTACGGTTCGTTTTGCTCCAAAAAGTTAAAAAATTAATGTTCTTTACAGCTTTACCTGAAGAATAACAGTTTATGCTACAATTACCTCTTGTGACGATTTAATTTGCAAAATGTTATTATTACATAAACATGAAATACCATAGTAATCTGAAGTATACTGCTCGACATTGAAAATGCAACACTAAGAAGGAGTGGTCAGAAATTTATGCAAATTTTAGAGTAGATGCACGTCACTGAGTTATGCGAATGATGTGAAATGCGCAGCTCTCCGACGAACGTGAAGTAAGATATAAGGGAAGGAACGCGCAGAATGGGCAATATTCGTGTCGTTATTTCTGCCACATGAATTATCGAAGAAAGTTGGTTTTTGTCTCGGAGGATACGTGGGATAGGAAAGAATGCTAGGCCGCCGTCAACGAAGGCACTTCCAGCCGATAGACAATTTTACGAGGGGCTTGGTGATCGGATTGAGAAGGGCGGGTTGGTCCTTACGTCAAATCACAGCTGATACCCACATAGATGCGAGCACGGTGCATCGGCTATGGCGAACATGGTTGGAGCAAAAGAATGTGGGAAGAAGGAGGGGTGCAGGTGCAGCCAGTGACGTCAGCACGCGTGAATCGACGCATCCGCCGACAAGCTGTGGTGGTCCCGCAAGTCACTTGTACCACGATTCCGCAGCATGAAGATACCCTGGATGTTCCCGTGTCAACGAGAACCATTTCCGGTCGATTAGTTGAACGTGGCCTGCACTCACGGCGTCCGATAAGAAGACTGCCATTGACCCCACAGCATAGACGCCAACGTTTCGAATGGTGCCGGACTGGAGCGATGTGGATGACAGAATGGGGAAACGTCATGTTCTCAGATGAGTAACGCTTCCGTTTATCCAGTGACAGTCGCCGCATACGTGTGTGGCGTCGACGTGGAGACAGATCTAATCCGGCAGTAACTGTGGAACGCCCCACCGCGCGAAAACGTGGCATAATGGTTTGGGGCACTATTGCCTACGATTCCAGGTCACCGCTAGTTCGGATTCAGGGCACTATGACGGCCCAACGATACTTCGATAATGTACTGCGTCCGGTGGTAATCCCCTACTTTCAGGGGCTGCTAATGCAAATTTTCAGCAGGATAACGCCCGACCACACAGTGCTCGCATCTGTCAACATGCTCTGCAAGGTATACAGATGCTTCCCTAGCCACCATACTCGCCTAACCTGTCACCAATCGAAAATGTGTGGGTTGTGATTAGACGCCGTTTGCAGACTCTGCCCCTGTCTCGTTCACAAGACGAACTGTGGCAAATGGTTGAAAGGAAATAGAGAGCCATCCCTCAGAACACCATTCGCACTCTTATTGACTCTATGCCTTGACGTATTTCTTCGTCCATCGCTGTCCGCGGTGATCCTACATCCTACTGAGCCGACGCCGTTCTCGCTCTGTATTCTGACTATCATTTTGAAATAAAGATCACTTATTGCTACTTGCTGTGTCTGTCTTTTTTCCAAATTTCATCACTTTCTGACCACTCCTTGTTGGTGCTGCATTTTCAATGTCGAGCAGTGCATTACAAAAATATAAAATTAAAGAAGAATTAAGCAACATTAAAGTACCTTCTAGCCTGTAAAGGCATCTCTCATATGAAAAGACAATTCATTTTAACAGGAATTGTTATTCCTTTCTTTAAATATACGCGAACTCTAGAGGAAAATAAGTGATTATAGCGAAATAAATTATTTCATTATATTTTTCTTATTCCAGAAATGACACATTTCTTTAATACTTGGTAACCCTTTATTTAAGTTCTACTTTTTGAACAGTCTATGAAAATCAAGGTAGCTCCTCAAAATTTCGTTTTATACTGATTTTATATAAAATATAAGCGATGTTACACAAATATTTTTTTTTAAGTTTTGTTGCAGAGAAAATATATTTGGTACCTGAAAGTGTCAGATTTCTATACATTGCAATGATTTATAATTATATTTTAAATAAATCGAACTAGGTTTCATAAAGTGAGTTAATTGGTAATTTAGATAAAAAGCGCGAGATCTAGGAAAAAGGCTATTTTCTTTTGGAGGAATGACTTTCTAAGTACTTTTATATAGTATTATCAAATACAGAAAGTCATATGAAAGGCTCATTTCTACACCATAATAAGAATTCGGACCAAATTATCAGTTTCTGAGGGCTTCGTAATTTTACATGCTTGGTCACTTTTTAGCTCATCTTATAAAGAATATATAGTCATTACTTTCACAGAAATTAAAATTAAGCGTCCAGTTATTGACTTCAGGTATTCACTTTTCTATATTTTACGTGAAACATGCTATTATCTATTATTTGTAGCACAACTATGCTTAGTTTTTTGTAATTCTTTTGTAAAGAGAGGATACAAAACTGCGAGTCTGGCCAATACTTAGTACAGCAGTACTACGGGAATCCCATTCACGCTTATCATAAGTATACCCATATTTCAATACAATTTTAATCACCATTTGTAACAAGAACAGGAGTATCATCCTGTTAACATAGTTTGAGCTAAAAAATAAATATTTATTAAATTGAGTAAACCATAAAAATTTAAAAATGTAAGCAATGATTTTGATTTCTAACAAATAAATACACAGAAATATTGTTTTGTTGATGAAAAACCATTACATTAATTAATGTACACTGAGTTTCTAATTATCCACATTGCAGAAGATCTTGCAATGTGTCAAACAATTATCTGAAACTGGTACTTTAAGATCATGAAAAACTGAACTTCTTTTAGAAGAAATAAATTTTTATGCAGCTAAACTTATTGCTAAACTTGAAATAAAGTTATTAGTTTAAATCCTATTTTGAAAAATGATAATTCTTGTTTTAAAAAACCTGTTTGAGAAAAAAGTCTAGCTGAAAATGACTGTACATAAGTATACCAACAATATGTCTGCCAGAAATCATTCCTAATGTTCACAGTTTTCAAAATCTAAGTTAAGAAAATATAAAAGAGTAGGTAAAATAAGACCAAAAAAATGAAGGCATTTTATTAGAAATTTTCAAATCTAAATTTATCAAATAGATTTTTAACGTCAGATCAGATTTCAAAATGTGGTGACTGAAGAGAAGCTAATGAATAACAATAATTAGAAAATAAGGATGAAAACATCACAATACAACCATAAAAATCTTCGTCTTAGGTTTTATAAGTAAATTGAGTTTTTGATTTATCAGTTTAAGTTTTCTGAAGAAAGTAAGTTAATTATTATTTACCTATTTTTCATTAGGATTTTTAAAATTTAACATTTTAGAAGAAGGAAAACAGCATGAATGGTATATTTACAAAATGCCACCAAGAAAAGTTTGCATTGGTGAGCACACTACACAACTTTATATGAAAATGGATAAACAAGGTTATGCAAAAACTAAAATTATTACAGAAAAACTATGTTGGGCTAATTACGTTTTTTATGTGTTACAATCATAACTTTTACCTGATCATCTTACTAAATCTTAACGGGATTATCTAACTATAATACTGAGTGATAATTTCCTTTAGACTTCTAGCGGAATGATTAGCATACATTTGACGGGATCTTTAGCATTTTTCTACTCCTATCTGCATGCCTTCGGGGTGTAACTGGAAGCACACTCAATGTGTATTCGAGAGGTCCAGGGTTCGAGTTTCGGTGAAGGTGCTGCACATTTTTTTCCGTCTCCTGCTTCAACCTTCAGTCGCACTTTAAAAGGGGGAATACATAAGGTATTTTATCCCGCCCTTTCGCATGCCCTCGTGGTGTAATTGGAAGCATGCTCGACGCGTATTGGAGTGATCCAGGGTAAGAGTTCCGGTGAGGGCACTGTGCATTTTTCACCTCTTCTTCTTCAAAAAACTTAATGACTGTATAAATTTAGTTCTTGATTCGGAAACTAACAAATATATTTTGAGAAATTTCATTTAAATTGCTGTTTATTTATGACAGGATTAACAATATTAAATTATTTTATGCGCGCTCAAAAATGAAAACAGTACTTGATTACATATGTGGACGTGCCACTTTCGGTGAAAAAAACTATAAAATGATTTGAAAGTGAAGTCAAAAAATATTCTCTGAAAGAAATAAAACACCATTTGAAGCAGTGTTTGTTAGGCACTGATTTATCAACCTAAATAATAAGAAAATAACTACGTTATTTCACCTAATGAAGTTGGAAACCGTAATTTGAGAAAATATAAAATTATGAAGCTTAATTTTATTTTTAATTATTTTATCCATTATCAGCTGGAAAATTTTATTTTCGGGAAATATTAAAATGTTCATAATAACATTTCTTTTCAAGAAATCAGTAATTATATGACTAAATACTAATACTGAAAAATGTAAATGGTTTATGAAAGTTAATTACCAATTGCATTAATTATAAAACAATTTACTTTATATATAACCATAAAATTAAAGTATTTACTAATATTACTATCGAAGAGAATGCGTGAACTTATTTTGCACAATTTAATTTGTGAAAAGAATTCGACAACTGGATTAAACAACAGGTGCACTGGAGAATTCAGAAAATCATCCCATTTTAAATGAAACAAATTTAACAAACTGTTCCAGAAAAATACGTTTTGAACAGAAAACTAACATACATTTTCTAAAAATATTTATATATTTTAGTGCATCCTAAATAATATTTTAAATACTTTCTACATAATTGTTATTGGCAAGTATATTAAAATCATAGTTCCTACTCAAGTTTCCCCGAAATTTAGTAATTTCAGGGAAACTTGAAATATCTTGAACTTCTCTGAAATTACTAAATTTGTCGGAAACGTAGATAAAGATTACCTTTGCAAATTTTAATAAGTCAGAAAAAAAGCATCAGAAGAACTTTTTCTTATCAGATAAAACTAATTATTTCGAAATTTCTTTTAATCCTTGTTATTCTTATTTGTAATACTAGTTAAAGAAAAGGTTGATTTTTTGCTATTCTGCTAACTTGCCTGTAGCAAAATTTATCTCAACTGTTTTATATTAAAATTTATAACTGGGCACATTTTATCTTACTTATGTTTTATTCGAAGATGAAAATAAAAATTAAAAAAGAATTAAATGCACCTGAAAAACTTACCTCGAATTACCTTTAGATTTTAGTAGAGAATATATTTCTATGCAACAGTCTTCTGTTTTAAGAAGCTTTCTTTGAAGCATCATTTTAGATGTCAGAATATTTTACACTGCTGTTAAACAAACCGATGAGGAAGGTGAGATCGAATCACGTTTTCCGATGGCGCCATTTTAAGATCAAAGCACCAGTCGGTTCGTTAACGGCATCTCAGGTGAAAGAACGTCCTGATCGATGAAGTGGATCTCTGAAACTCTTCCAGTGAAATGAATTCACTATCGGTAGATGATATGCCGAAAATGCGTTACTCAGCATATTCTGTTAATGTGGCTTTTCCCTCCAATAAGGGCCCCGATCTCGGTGCCTGAGGGATGGTGTGAATTCGGGAAAGCATCTCAGAGGATGTAAAGATCACTTCGTGGAAAGGATGGAAGAGATTTAATAGCATAAATGCGCATGCGTCGAGGCTTAGAAAACTCACAGGCTGCTTCATTTTTCATCGGTCGATTAGAGGGCCAAGGATTTATTCACAATTATTTTCCGAAAAATAAACTAAATTATCTTAAAGTAAGTTACGTTCAATTAAGTAGAATTCAAAAGCACAATTAATGTTTTAAATATAATTTTTTCATTCACTCTAAAATATTAAGGATTCAAAACGCAAGAATCCTAAGTGTTTCGTGAGTTTATTAAAAAATAAAACTATTAAACGCAAATTCAATGTAAAACACGTTATAAGGTATTTCTCCCATCTTCTTTGCATGCCTTCGTGGTGTAATGGCCAGCATACTCGGCGAGTATTCGACAGGTCAGTGTTTCGAGTCCTGGTGAGGACATCGCTCATTTCTCACATCTTCCTGCTTCAAAAAATGTTAATGACTCTACAGTGGTGCCCGAACTTAAAAAGATGATGGATAATGATTCTCCACCACCAGGATTTCGCGATTGGGTCACCTACTCCCAGTCGCTCTCTAAAAGGGGCAGTATATAAGGTATTTCTCCAGCCTTCTTAGCATGCCTTTGCGCTGTAAAGGCCAGCACACTTGGCGCGTATTCGAGAGGTTCGTGGTTCGATTCCCGGCGAGGACATTGCTCCTTTCTCCCGTCTTCCTGCTTCAAAAAATTCTAATGACTCAACAAAGTAAATTTCACTCATTGCTTTGAGTCAATAATGATTATCTGAAAATTATAAAATACAAAATTCAATTATTGCGGAGACTCAGCCTGTAGTTTGTCTTGCCAATACTCGTAGCTGTAGTCGAAGGTGCAGCGTAAAGGAGATTTCGTTTACGTCATATTAGAATTATGTATTTTGAAATTTCTCACCTCCGTCTAACTCAGTTGACGTCTATTGACCATCGTAGATTTTTAGACAAATAATTTAAACGATAGTATTTGACGGCTTAGGTAATTTTGCCTCCAAGAGATAAGAGTAAGTACTCATTTTTATAATACAATAAGATAAAATTAAGCGGAAAGGAGCCCTTAGTTTAAATTGCATTAAAAACTATCTAATTTAAAATATAGAGAGAATGTCGAGAAAAGAAAGGGTCTGCGGGATCTAAATTTCAAATATGAACTAAATTACTGAAGCAGTCAAAAGTTTCGAAGACGTCTAACACAGGTCCTTCCTCTTTAGGAGAAAATAAATTAAGACTGCTAATGAAAGAAAAAGAATTTCATATTTGTTCCAAACATTGAAATTTCGGCTTATAAAACAGTTATTAAATTCTCTTTATTAACAGCAAAAAGAGGAAACATAGAAAGGGCGGAAAAAGAAAGAATAAAAGAAGGAACTATAATTAATCTTTCAACACTTTAATGGCAATGTATCCAAAGAGTTTTTCTTTACATTATGTAATTGTTAGAAGTCAGTCACGTGTTTTGTATTCACGATCTATTCAATATAAAAACTGTTTGTAGAGTCATTAGGGTTTTTTTTTTTTTTTT